>VZTO01005736.1:29264-44907 GCA_013400615.1 Syrrhaptes paradoxus | reverse complement strand
TTTTACTTTTTTTTTTTTTTTTTCATCTGGGCCTTTAATGACATTTTATTTCTTTAGACAATTTCACTGTAATTAGCAGGTGATTATTGTTCTCTAATTTAAATCATTACTCTTATGACTGCTTGGTCTGAAAAACCTAAAAGTCTTTGAATCCAGGTAACTGATCGCTGTCTACAGAAGTCACTGAGAAAAGCTCAGTATGTTGGGTGGCTCAGTGCCTCCAAGGCTAAGCAGGAGCTGAGCCTGGGTCTGAGGAACAGGAAGTACAGAAAGGGTCGGTTTAGTATCCAACTGCTGCCAGAATCCTTTCTAGAGAGCTCGTGTTAGCAGACTTCCCCTAGTTCACACAGGAATCTCTGTAGAAAGGCAAGAACTTACCTCTCAGAAATATCTCATATACCTGTATCATCACTCCTTATAATCTCTAAGCAGCTAAGATGCTAGACCTTACTATATTCTGAATATCCAGGTCTATCAGGGACTTTGTATGCTTGACTGCATTTAATTGACACTTAGGAGCTACTGCAGACTACAGTCAATTTTTCTTGCCAGAACAATTTCCTTTTAGACAATATGTAAACTGCAGCTAGTTATTTGTACTTTATAAGATTTGCAAGGTCCTATCAGGAATTAGAGACCTCAGGTGACGGACACTTTACTTGCACACTCTAAAAAACGGTTTTTGAACAAATGTAATATTATACAAACTGACAATCCAAAGTGTTGAAAAAAAGGCTGAGCTATTATTTCCATTACACACATGCAAATGTGAAGTAAAAACAGTTTAGGAAACTCATTCATAAAGGAATCTGGTTGTTCAGCTTGGGGCAGTGTTCTCTGGGAATACTTTAATTTAGCAGAAAGCTCTAGATACAGCAGCAAAATTACCCACCAGTACCCAGATGTAAAATACTTAACTCAAGCTAGACACTTTGTCCAAGTACATCACTCTTTGATGGCCAATATGCAATAGAGTGAAAGAGGCAGTAAAGTGTCAATCACCCTTGTAAGTGGCTAAATGGCACTTGGAAGCAGGGACAGGACACCATGTCTGAGAATACCAGTTTATTTCTGTTAACTAACGCAGAGAAGCTGCCTCATTTCTTATTGCTGCATTTAGGGATTAGCTCCACATTCAGGTGGACGAACGCTATGGTCTGGATTGCGTTTAGTCAATACAGGCAAGAGTGCCAAGAGTTACTCATTAATCTTAAAGAAGTCACATACCTTGGTTCCCCTGAATAGCTCTCCACAGTCTACTGACTGTATTGACTAGATCTCTATTGACTATACTAGGAGCTTAGACACTAAGAAGCTGACACCTGCATGTAAGACAGTTAAATTTAAAAGTAAATCTGGAGCTGAATCCTATCCTTAACAGCTGAAGGCTTTGGTCAATGTAATTTGCTTAACTGAATAGAGGAACACAAGAAAGTGGGAGTAGAATTGAACATTTGCTCATCAGATCCCCTACAGATATTTAGGCAAGACTCGTGAGCACCTGCTTTTCACACTCTCTTTTCTCAACAGTAATAAATATATCACAGCACTTCATCAGAAAATTGGGAAATAAAAATGCACATTGCAACATACCAAAGCTGGGAACAGGATCCAGATCTCAAGTTCAAGACTGGTTTCTTAATAAGACTAGCCATTCTTCCTCCCTAGGAGAAATAAGAACTTGTTTTCTATCTCAGTATACAACTAATGAAAAATCTGAAAGATACAGACACAAAATATTTTGTTTGAAATAGCTTACGAGGTCTAACATTGCCAGACTATATATATATATATATATAAAAAGCTTGGCCTGCAGTGTGTAACAATTTTCTGCTTGTGCTAGAACTAAGGCATCTGAGTGACTCCTTGCATCTGAAGAAAGCTCAGAGGAGGAATGACACTCTCAAATTGGCTTGTCAAGTTGGTAGTGCAATATAAATACAACAAAAGACTGATGACTCAGTTTCCCATATCCTACTTATCTTCAGATAAGAGCTGGTCACTGTCCTGTCATTTTAAAGTATTTTATTGACATTCTCTAGATCACAGGTAGATTGCTATCTCTGTAACATTTTTGTGCTAATCTTCATTTACTATGCTGGACTGGAAATTTTTTCCACCTTCAATTCCTTCCTTCTGTCTCAAGAAAGCTCTTGAAAGATGGTTGGAAAAATATGCCGCAGACTTCACAGCTTATAGAAACCTGCACTAATGAATGGCAAAAGACAACTGTGCAGCTGAGGTGAGGTGAAAGCTTTATGAAAAATTGCTTGCAAAAACTAACAATATTTTTTCACCCTCTGTAAAGTACACAAATTAATAATAATGGAATAGACAGGATTATTTTAAAAGTGTAGCTGAGAGCAATTACATTATGTCTAAGAAAGCACTTTCATCGCTGTTAATGTCGCCATAATGTAAGCCTTAGTAAGTTTCCATGTGTTTTTAACTCAGTCATTAGAAGGTAGTGTATTTAACTTACATCTTATGTCAATATACCAAATTTTCATTATCCTTTATACTGTCACCCTATACACTATCACAGAATTCTGTTAAGTTCTATAGAAGTTTCTATTCTCTCCCACCATTACAAGACTCTATTTCTCTCTCTGACTTTTAAATAAAGGAAAAGAATAAATTTTCAGATTTTGAATGTTCAGATACACTGATCACAAACTGTTACTTGGAAGACATGTAACAAGCCACTGTCTAAAATTAGCCCTTTGCTGTAAAGTCTAGTAAAAGCAGCTAGAAAGATATTTTCAGGAACACTGTCTAGTTTTTGCATGAAAAGCAGAAAAAAGTAAGTTCCCTTATTTTAGCATGGTCTTTCTTCACCTACAGAGAACATAATGTTTCTTTAGGCATGGTGATATATGGTTGATGCTTTTAACTGTCAGTTACTTCTTTTCACTGTAAAGTCTAATTTTCTCTTGGTTGTTTTTTTCTCTCAGATTTCCCTTACTTATGGATTTTTTTCCAGAAGTCTATTTTTCTATATTACTTTTTAACTCTGTGACAGGTTATCCACTCAGCCCACAAAATTATCTAGTTCTCACTTTCTTCAATTTAAAGTCAGGGTAAATGATCCAATAAACAATTTATCAGTTAATGTAGCCCTACTGACAATAAGTAAAACTGGCTGGAGTAATGATACCAAAATCATTATTATGTTATATTTTCTTTCTGGCAAAAATTTATCTGGAATCACAAGTGGAAAAAACATATTGGCTAATAACATTGAACAAGCAGTGGGTTGCATTTTTTTTATATGTGTGTTTTTTTTAGTGCAGCATTTGGCACCTACTATCACTTCCTCAAGCTAATTTCCATGCTCTTCTGAACACTCCTACTTGTGAGTGACTGTTTTTTGAATCATGTCATCCTGCTCTCTCTTGTTGCCTGCTATTTTTCTTCTTTACCCTGTAACTGTCAATAATTTGCTGTGTCAAACTGTCCTGGTTTTGGCTGGGAGAGAGATAACTTTCTTCATAGTAGCAAGAGGCCATATTTTGGATTTGTGCCGAGAAGAAGGCTGATATCACACTGATGTTGATAGTTGCTGCCAGGACAGTCAAGGACTCTTCAGCCTCTCTGCTGTGTCAGTGTCTGCAGATGCAGGAGAAGCTGGGAGGGAACACAGACCCAACTACTAGCCTAGGATTTGGTTTTAGGTTTAGGATTGAGAGACAAATTGGCCAATGATCTATTTCATATCACGCACATCATGCCCAGTATATTATAAGGAGCTATCCAGAAGATCTCTCTCTCAGTTGGGTCTCTCTCTCAGATTCTGGAGCACTTCTCCTTTCCTGGATTGCAGTTTCAGGACTCTGCTCTGGGATCATAAAGCCAGGAATGGGCTGGGTGTTGATTATGAGGTGGTGAGAGGTTGCACCGTGTACCACCCATTTGTATATTATTACTATTATTATTATCATCATTACTCTCAATGTTATTTTATTTTCATTATTAAACTCAATCTATGAATCTGCATTCCCTTCCCCCTTTAATTCTCTCCTCCATCTCCAGGACGGAGGGCGGGAGCGAGTGAGCTGCTGCGTGGTGTTTGCTGCTACCTGGCTGGGTTTAAATCACAGCACAAACATGGTTCAGACATGCTTTTCTGGTTCACTGGGATATGGAGGTAGGGTGCAAGGAGTGATGAAAATGGTACAGGAGAGACAACTCTTGTGTAAATTGTTTATCAGTATACTGTCTACATTTTGTGCTTGCTCTCTTTTACCTCAAAATTCTGAAGGTTCAGAATAGGTTTAATGCCTATATCTTCACAAAGACTTGCAACCTAGAAAGATCTAGTGAAGGAAATCAAGATCCACTGTTGGATTAATGTCAAAACTTCTCCTTCCCTTAGGGATACCTGTTTTGTATATTATAGCAAAAGGGATCTGCTTTGAAATTCAGGTCTAGATGGAATTCAGTCAGCTCTGCAAGATCTATTGGATTTACTTGACTTTGGAGTGGAAGGAAGATATTTTAGGGTTTCTTGGTTTTAATATTGAGGCAGAGGAAGGAAGTATCTTTATTGTTGGTAAGTCATCCTTGAAAAAGAAAATTTAGCAGAGTTGTCTACAACTGCATGATATTTAAAATATGGTCACAGAATATCAACTGGATAAATCTTCAAAATAATATAAACTAAATTACTATCCAAAGAATTCTCCCTATGTTTGAAATATCACTCAAAATAGAAGTCAAAGAAGAAAAAGAAGTATTCATAGCCTTTTTTTCCTTTTACAGAGATGTTTCCCCTTTAAATTGAATTTGATTATCTCAGAAAACCTTCATAGTCACAAGACAGAAGGGGTAGCTTTGAAACTCCTCTTGATTCTATTGAAGTTTTAAAAACTACTAATATCCTGACATATCTTATATCCCAACTAGTCCCGATGTGCTAGCTATTGTTATAAAGTTATATCATACAATGAAAAAAGTGATGCAAATACTCATTTTACATCTAAAACACTATGCTTTTTGCTGATCTCCAGCCTACTGGGATCGATAAGGAGCTCTGAAACACACCAAACGCATTNTCTTGCAGTAGGGTTTTCTGCAGTTCCACCTCACTTGTCCGCAATCATTCTCTAACCTGAAAGTCAGTTTACATTTTTGCTAACCATCAGTTCTTTATTCCCACAGCTTTTCTCAGCTTTTCTTCTTACTCTGGTCACCATAACCAAATCTCTGAAGTAAGCGAACAGCTGGTAGGAGGTGCTATAACTCTGTGTCATAACTCAGCACTGGAGATGCAGGACTGGACCCTCATATGCAAACTGTACTATCTTTACCCAGGCGTGGAGTTACCAGCAACTAGTCACTCTGCTGCTATTGTAACCCATTTTTACCTAGATCAATATTAGCTCAGGTTCATCTACCTGTATTTTGATTGTAATTTCTAAAAAAGTATCAATGTACCACCTGCATCTGGCAGAATACTGGTGTGGACTTTCTATCTAGGGATATATGTACAACTGTCTGCTTTTTCCAAAATCCGCAGGAAGAGATGGACACCCCCTTCCCCCTCCACAAACACACACACACTGCTGACCATCTTTCTGTTTCTGCTTCCTAAACTAAATATTATTTGTCTAAATGGATGCAATACTCAAAGCAAATTAAAAGCTGGATGTGTTTATTTGTGGAGATTAAGATCTGGAAGAAACACTGCAGCATAGGATTTCCCATTTATTTTTTCTTTTACTTCCTATATTTACTCAGTTCTAGGATTAATTTTGGGCCTGTGTAAAGTGCATAGTAATCCTAGATGTGAGCAGCATAGATTCTACTTATTTTCCTTTGTCATCACCAGAATAAGAACAGCATAGCAAGAAATAGCAAAGCAATTTCAAGTCTCCAAACATTTTTTTTTCTTTTTTGTTTGTTTATTTTTAACATTAGTGTAATACAAGAAAAAATAAATTAACTTAATTTCAGAAAGTGGTTTCCCAGAAGATACAAGCTTCTGTGCAGCTTTGATTTTAAATGTAACATTTAAATAAGGATTTGGGGGATTATCCATGAGCCTAGTGATGTAATGGGTTCTTGGGAAGGATCTTTTTTTGGAATGATTGCAGGCTTTCCTATCTCTAAATGCTTTCTCATCAAGTCAGAAGACATAAACATTATCTATATGAATATATACATTAGCCCATTACCAGAACTGAGGAAAAAATGTCACAGAAAAAGACTTTATTTTATATTATAGAATTACAGAAAGACTGAATAATTCATGCTAGAAGAGATCTCATGAGGTGTCTTGCCCAATCTTCTGCTCAAAGTGAAGTCAGCTGTGGGGGTCACTAGCCTGGCTGGGACTTTATCTGTGTGTTCATGTACTCAGAACTCTCCCCTTCCTCCTTGACAGCTACGAGGCCTGAAGACGAGCAGTCAAAAATACAGATTTGAAATAAAAGCCCTTAATCTTTCAGTCCATAACCCACATTTCAATTAAAACCATTTAAAGTTAAACTTATTATTTCACTGAGGTACAGGGTCACTTTTATAGTTCCTAATCTTGCATGACCTAAGCACAGTAACCTTGATTTACAATGCCATAAGCTGATACGTAAGCGGGCAGTGTTCATTCATTAAACAATCATTTTAAATTCCTCTGTAACAAGCAATTAGCTTGCCAAAGTCTTATACAATGTCATATACTTAAACCACTGACATACAAAATTTCCTTCCAGCCCAGAAAAAAAAAAAAAAAGTATGACTCTGAGCATACAAGTTTCTCAAAAGATTGGTCTTTGCAGCAATATAAAGCTTAACCCCTATGAGCAATACTAAGGAACACATAATGCTCCCTTTGTACAGGGCTTTTATTAATGTCTTGTGACTGAGCAGTGAGAAGTACTGAACTGCAGCTACTGAAGTAGAACCTCAAGAAAAACAGAGAGATTTTTCTGTTTCTATGCTTCTGAATGCTTTAACCCAGCCTCTGGGTCAGATTTCTGGCTCACAGTTTGAATAAAAGATATATTTCATAGGGACTTTTGACAACTGAGTTTTTTACCTGTGTGTGATCATAATCCTGTCTTCCCCACACATTATCCCTGTATAGATTATTTTTGTCTTGGCACAAAATGGAATGACCAAAGCAATCTAATTGGCAATAGCAATCCTAGAAACTGTAACATGAGATGAGCTCAAGTGGGGTCAGAACACAAACAAATTTCAAGCTACACCTTAAAATAGCCTGACCTCAAGTCAAACAATAGTGATTATTAGGTTTACTGCATGTCATACAGAAGTAACAGATTTTCAGACATATGCTGTGTACTACTGTGCTGAGTCTTGCACAGTCTTTACTACAGAGACAAAAAGAGATGCAGAATTCAGGGAGGAACTGAGGCACTGCCCATTTTAATATCTGTTTATATTTCTCTTTTACTATCTCCCAAGGCTTAAGAGTGGCTTTTAGCCTAGGTGTGGATTTTGTACCAGCACATGGACTCGCATCACCAGGGAGTGACACATTTACCACTCCAGTTTCCACAAACAAATACAATGCTGCATGGGAATCTCAAAACGAAACATGCAATTGGAAAATCTGTGAGAGACACTTTAATGTAAATTGCTCTAGTTAACAGAAATCAGGAATTTTATGAGGGAAATATTAAAAATAGTTTGTCAGCCTTTAAAACAGAAGTCCATGCCCTACACAAGCAGTCACAAAAACCTATGGTCTAGGGCCCATAGAATTGCCAAGAAAATGAAGTTTTCTTCAGTAGAACTGAATCACCAGACTGTAATACAATTTCCTTTACAATGAGAACAAATCTGGTATCTTGCGACCTCTTTGATTTTGCAGGTCAAAGCATAGATTAACACACCATTTCCATATTTTATTCTTCAGTCTCTGGTCACAATAGACAGGCATTGTTTACCACTCCAAAACCTTTCTCATGTCCTCAGCCCACCTCACGAGAAACTAGTGTATAGCATAAAAATTATAGTTCTTCCTGGGAGTAAAAATGAAATAATTAGACTAGACTAGCAATTGCTAGAAATTACATTCATGGGAAAAAAAAAAAAAGAGAGGAGAAAAAATTTAAAAAAAAAAAGAAAGACTCCAGGATGAAATGGAAACCACAGCTTTAGATATATCAACCAGTACACAAGTGACTTGACCTGTTCTTGTATTTCACAACACGAATAGGTAAACTTCTTCTCTTTTCCTATTTCCCACTGTGCATTACTGTTAAGTTGTAGAAAACAGACTCCTCAGTAAATCTTCTACACACAACAGCCTCAAGAAATTCCTCTCTAGCTAACTGTAAAAGGTGATGTTTTCAAGTACTGGATGAGCCACTCACACAAAAGGGCTCTACAGAACAATCTACAAGAAGAAATAAAGCAGCCAGGGTCAGAGTTTATATTCTCCTTTTTTTGTCCCTTCCCACCATAATGAGTGTGCAATAGTTCTAGCTCAGTTAACCTTGTCTTATTTTAGCTAGACTTGATCTGATCCAAAAAACAGTGACTTTTTTCATGGACAACATAAGGTCCTGTGACCTTGTTGTGAGAAAGCAAAGAGCAGAAGCATAGCGGGACTACGGTACTTCTGAAAGCACAAAGAAATAGCAGTGTGTGCCTGCGGACATTTGTATAGCAGTTCAAGTGTGCGTAAGCCACCCGTGACCTTGGGCTCCAATTTGATACAATTATTAGACAGAGCGGTACCTCCTCCCAGGTGCTCTTCTACAGACATCCTCCCTCCTGCCACGGCCTGGCTGCCGTAACTATCGCCTAATCCCTCCTGTTGTAGAGGTTCAGACATCTTACCCTGCGGGTGCTCCCGCTGTGTCCCTGCCCTTTCCTCATCCTGCCCTCAGGTGTGCCGCCTCCTCCACACGTCCTGATGCTCACATCTACTATTGTCCTTTTTCACAAGAAAATCACCAAGTCCTGGTGAGGCAAAACATAAATCTCACACACAAACTCTTCTATTGTTTTCGGTTGGGTTTTTTTTACATATTCTGAAAGAAACCATACAAAAATGACAGTCTGTGCTTTTCCCAAACATGTACAGATACACAATGCATGGCTTGCCTTTAGCTTTGCCATACTGCCCATAGTCTTGCCAGGCAGGCTTTAAATAATTTAACTGATATTCGTAAATACATACTTAGTCAGACCTATAATATGTTATTTCATCTTATCTTGCCCACAATATCTTTTTCTTCTATCTCACCAAGCAGATTAGTATTTTTGCATTTCTGCCAGAGGGATTCCTCAAGAAGAGACAGACAAGGAAGCAAATAACATCCCGTTTTCATCTGTTAAGAGCCACACAACTACCCTATCAAAGTGACCAGTAAAAATCACATAGAAATATATAAGCTTCCAGGAAACAGCTGTCAGTCCTTCGTAGCTATATACAGTATTAAATGTGATTGTAAAGCTGGAAAAGTACCTTTTGCTGCTACTGTGCTCTTTGAAGTTTTTCTAAATTTAGAACTAACTTTGAATTAGAATTTGGAGTGAGTTTAAGAGACTTTCAACCTCAAAGCTTGATAATTTATGAGTAAATGTCACTGTCCCACTTTCATTGTTCAAAAGAAGAGAATTAAAAAAAACCCAATTATTTCTTGGTTTGTATGACAAGTGCTTTACAACTGAAAAGTAAAAAAAGTAGAAAGTATTCAAAATATACAGGCAAACCTAGAAGAAGCTGCACTGCAGAATGATTTATTCTCTTGAAACAAGTTTACAGTGACTGTGTAGTATTAGGAAGTGCAAAATATCACTGTGCCACTTCTGAAGCACGTGGTAAGCCTTTTGCTGCAATGACAAAATGACTGGGATAGGCCAACAGTCTATATCACAGAAAGAAAGCAAATTATTCAAGAGGGGTAGTGTACAGTACTACTATCCAAATAATAATAAAATTTACTGTTCAACAGTAGTCAAGTAAGAAAACCATTTGTGTTCCCACTCCTTCCCTTCTGAAAAACAAGTAAAAAGAAAAATTCAGGTTCCAGCACCACATTGATAAATCAAGGTTATTACTATGACCAATGGACCCCAGTTCTGATTCTGAAATCATGAACTGTATGTCAACCTAAGTGCACAGTGGACACTTACTTAGAGGAAACTAGGAAGGCTCATAAATATCTGTAGACTTCAGGAACTTTCCATATGTTTTAAGCCATGTAAATGTCAAATTGTCCAGGCTAGAAGCAAACTCTCCACAAACACAGGGAGATTGATAACATTTATTTAACACATTTAAAATTTGCTAAGCTTAAAAATTGGCCTTTAAATTTATAAATTTCCAACCATAAAATTCTGATAGTTAATAATGCTAATAAAGAAACTGAATAACCAACCCCCCACTTCATTAGAGTTTTGTCTTTGTAAGTTACAATTTCCAAACATACATTAAAAAAAAAAAAAACCTGATGAAACACTCAATTGATTTCCTACTTGTGTTTATGTGCTGTTATTTGTGTTATATCTTTGTACAGTTCCATCAAAGCTCTCAGTTACAAAGAGCATTCTGCTTCTTTCCACCATCTTCTCTGGAACAGAACTGTGTTTAACTATGGCAGGAATCCGTGACAGCATGCCTATTTCTTTATAAACTTGGTAAAAAAGTACAATCAGAACAATGTATGCCCCAAATATCAGGTAAGCACTGAATGAGTCACTGCATTATCCTAATGACAGTGTGAAGTAATTAATTTCAAAACCATGTAAGAGTATATAATCAAAATATTTTTGATAGGGAAATGCCCCTGCATATTAAAAAAGAAAACTGGCTCAGATGTTTTGGGGAAACACAAGACACCTCCTGTTAGTTGCCTGGTTAGCTTGTTTAGAGTGGCCATTTCTAAATCATACCCAATAGCCAGATTGAATTGTGGTCCAAAATTTTTCCTTTATTCCGTTGTGTACCATCTATTAAATGGTTATTGAATTTAAAATGGTACAGGGTTGAGTATTCTCATTTTATGTACCATATGCTTGCTTCTAGGGACTCAGAGTAGTAGCTACCCAGGAATAAATGTCAAGAATAGTAAAAAAATGCTGCTTCATTTTCAAAGGAATGCATTAGTCTTTTGTGAGTCCTCCTTTCCACTTCCCACTAGAAAGACCCTTTTCACCCCTAACAATCTGGGGAGACAGGTACAAACTCTTCATGGTATTTGGTCTGACCTACTGATTTTGAGTCTTTTTTTTCAAAAATAAGCTTTGCTAGTTTACCAAGCTCTGGTGAAACTTTGCTCCTTACTCTACTGTGCCTGTAATACACTGGGTAATACATATATTGCCTAGGTATTTTGAGATCATTCAAAAACTTTTGTAAATCCTCCTGGGTCCCTATTTTGTAAATAAAGATGGTGACTGATAAATATTTATCATTAAGACAATTTTTATTAACAAAAAATATATTAGGATTCCACATGATCTTAGCATTACAAAGAGATTAAACTAATAAATACTCCATTTTACAAGAAAAAACATAGCTCATGGAGTGCTATACGGCCTCAAAAAGCTATCTGCAAGTGTCTGCTGAGTTATTAACAAACGATGTGCATTATTTATCTTCTCTATTATATAGATGGTGCTTTAGATGGAGCTTTATTTTTCTTTTTTGAAATCCTCATTAAAACAGAATTCATAAAACCTTCAAACTTGAAACTCTATTGAATCACTTTAGTAATTTATTCCTCTGGAATCTCTCTTCATAAAGATGTTTATTTTTTTATGATCAGTATTCTTTGTTAAAGAATCAACATTGCATAAACTGTATTTCTTAAGAAAATTTCAGATAAAGATTTCTTTTTAAAATTCAAGGGAATTGTCACCACCTGTAATTTTCTTGCACATCAAGATCAAGGCATTCTTTGAAATGATGTATTCTGTGTAATTGACAAGAAGTTTTAGATAATGCAGATCTGAAACATATAACAATAATAAACCCAATGAATACTAGTTCAGTGGTAGATTTATTTTGGGATTCAGTAACACAACCATCTTATTTAAACATGATATTTCCCAGTTTTTGCAAAATCCTTTGATGCAGAAAGACTTTTTTTTCTTATTGTCAATGCTATACATTTAAAGAAAGTGAACTCTCTGAAATAAATGCAACCCTCGTCTATTAAACCATCTTGAGTTTTGTTTTAAAATTCATAGTTTATTTGAAGAAAATTGTGAGCATCCTATTCATATCAGGTTTGTAAGGGGCACTAATTTGCTATTCAGATTCATACTCCTGACTTTACAATAACACAAGAACACAAGCTAAGAAATATTAAATAAATAAACTATTCTTTTGGCAGCAAATCTCCTTAAAGCAAATAGATAAGATGAGTGTAAGGGGATGAACTTAAAGAGCAATTTCACCACAATAAGTATCTAAAAATTAGAATGCTTTCTCTGGTCAATATCTCAAGCTTCCAAAGCTGTTAAGTTTAAAATATCCAGTCCCAAGACACTGACAGATGCGAGTCTTGAGCTGGAATTTTCATGAAGTAGTCTATTGCACATAGCTTGATTTTATACATCCAATTCTTACTTTTCTTAGATTTAAAAGAGTTATGTACGAAGCAAGAGGTCTAAATTAGTGTTTATTTTGGTATTACAGCTATAAAGAAATGGTCTTTTTTCAAAGAACAATTTGCATGTTAACATTTTTGCTTTCTTCCCTGAATGCCAGTTAAGATTTCAGGTACAAAATAAACTCTTAAGTGAAAATTTGAGTAGCTGAGTCTTTAACTACCTTAATGAAAAAACAAAACCAAAGAGCTATTTGGTTTTGCAAATTCTAAACTGCAATAGTGTTTGGGAAACTGCAATAGTGTTTGGGAGAATGTTCATACCAGACAATATCAGGGATGATTTAAACAGAAAGCAGAAGAGGAAATAAGCATTTCTAATTGCAAAATCTTGCTAGTTCTAGTGATCGACAAGGCAGTTGTGAATTTTGACATGAAATCCACTCACTTGCTGACTCATTGACTCTGGGTACCTTTTGATACGCACAAAGTATACCGCAAAATATATAAAATACAGGAGTGTAAAGCAGTTATAAAGACACGGAATAATGGCTAACACACACAAAAAAGATAGCAAGGAATAACAAAGTACTAGACTAAGCATAAGTATGCCCTTGTAAGCACCACCCTTGTAAGACATGGAAGCAGTCCTCAGTGAGGTGAGGAAGGGGCAACTTCCAGCACTCCCTGAAACAGCTCCTTGGCATTGCCTAGTCACCACCTTCCAAGTCCCTTCTTTTCCTTTTAATTTTATTTATTTCTATGTCAGGTTTTTTTCATTCCTATCTTCAATCCTTGACCTGCTATGTATGCCCATCTCAACAAACTAACCTCAGACTGCAACATAACTGTTCTTTTCTTGTGCCGTTCATGTCTATAGTTTATCCTTGGTCTGAGCCAAGGTTATGCAGCCGCATCACACGAGACCTTGGCCTGGGATCACATGGAGCACAATCGCAGGGATGGGGAAGGTTATGCTGCCACATACAACACTACAGGCATCTGCTCTAATCCACCCCCTCAGACTGCTACCTGCTTTGTTTCCTGTTATTGCTGAGCTATCCTAGAGCTGAAAAACATTTTAAAGACACAGAAACAGTATCTGTTGAAAGACTAAGCAACAGGTTGACAAAGGATGCAAATACTTGTGGATAATATTACCAGCATTATACTTCAACTCTTATGCAAAAATATCTGGGTTTCATAAAGTGTGTTTGATTTAAAAAAAAATAAAGTAAAATTCTGTATGATTTCATAAATTCACTTAAAAATACATACATGTCATATCATATTCTTCAAAACTACATGCAGCTTAATAACTGCTACTCTTTAAACACAAGCCTTTTCCTTCATGACTGCAATGAGGACATCTTTACTGTCCTCTGTCTTTTCTGTTAGAAGAAATACAGGACTACTTAAAGGAAGTAAAACTTCATACTATCAGCTTTATTGATGCACTTCCACCCCAAACACCAAAAGTCGCTTGAATGTTTCCCTCCAACTTTGAGCTCATTTGCTGAATTCAATGACATTTTTCAAGGGAGAAATGATCTCAAAGATATATGTTTCCTGTGAGGTTTGTAAATATAGGCAGCTAGACAAAGGAGAGAGAACTCGGGTTAAGAGCAGAGTGTGATCTTCATTTTCTTATTAGGCATCAGACAGTACATATCCACAGAGATGTCCAGTATTTCACCATTTGTGAAACTGTTTTCCAGCACACTCCTCCCCCTTCATTAGTTCATCAGTACCCCACATGATTTTTCTTACATGCTTACTACTTCCCACAGCCCACAGTCCACCATCCCAGGAAACTGAAAATCTTACTAAACGTGTACTTACTACGAGATCATGACAAAAGTAATGCAGAAGCAATCCATCCTGCTCCCTCACAGAGCAGGAGATAAATGTTGTGCTTATGTCTAGATATTACTTAAGAAAAGGAATCTCTTAGGAAAAGGCTATACTACAAGCTACTGCTTGCAGTAGCTAGTATTGCAGTAGTATCCTGCTAGCAGGGCCCACTCCCCCCCCATTCTGCCACAGGTCAAAGACCTAGCAGACTTGTATGGAACTTTTAAGAAAAAAGAAAAATGGAACAAAATTTCTTGTTCTATGATTATTNGTAATGCAGAAGCAATCCATCCTGCTCCCTCACAGAGCAGGAGATAAATGTTGTGCTTATGTCTAGATATTACTTAAGAAAAGGAATCTCTTAGGAAAAGGCTATACTACAAGCTACTGCTTGCAGTAGCTAGTATTGCAGTAGTATCCTGCTAGCAGGGCCCACTCCCCCCCATTCTGCCACAGGTCAAAGACCTAGCAGACTTGTATGGAACTTTTCTTTTAAGAAAAAGAAAAATGGAACAAAATTTCTTGTTCTATGATTATTACTGTAAGAATATACAATGTTCCATGATTGTAATATCTAGAAAGGTAGTGCCATTTCAGCCTGTTAAAATCTCTTCCTCTAAAATGTGTTTAATTTCTTATCAACTAGGCTAATGAAGAGCATAATAAAAGGGTAAATAACTTCTGTAATAAATGTACTTTTAAACATTTGTGAAACCCTGGATTTTGCCTAATCTAAGCCAAAACTGCAATGCTCTCCTGAAGTGAAATGGAACATCAACCGTCCAAGTCAGTGGAGCACCTGATTTCAAATTTTTTCTTATCCAAAGAACAGCAACTGCTGAACAGGAATTTTTTCCTTATTTCCTTGTGGTGAGTCCAAGTAGACCTTTCATAGAACTAATCATACACTTGCAATACCAACAGACATATCATTGCTTTCAATGGCAGGACTAGGTATAGAAGACACTATTATTTCTAAAAATTTTATGATGATCTGTCCCTTTATGTCATTTTAGCCATGTAAATTCTGTTTGGAGGTTTAGAGCGAAGCTCTAAGCTCTGAGATACAGGATGACAAGATGCAGAGTGATGCAGTGGAAGCGTGCTTGGCCCAGAACCCAGAGGTCAATGGATCAAAACCATCCTCCGCTAACTGATTTTTGCTGAGGGAGCTGGAGTTGTTTAGTCTAGAGAAGAGGAGGCTGAGAGGAGACCTTACCACTCTCTACAACTACCTAAAAGGAGGTTGTAGTGAGGTG
>VZTO01005736.1:708-29242 GCA_013400615.1 Syrrhaptes paradoxus | reverse complement strand
GGACTTGATGATCCTTGAGTTCTTTTCCAACCTTAATGATTCTATGATTCTAAGATGCCCAACCCAATAATGAAAACCACCAAAGACGAGGGCAGAAGAAATACTCCTGAGGGAATTTCACTAGCTTGAGTTGCAGAAACTTTGACCTTAAGGCACCTGAATGTTGAACAGAGGATGAAATTTAACCTAATTCTGTGGATCTTTTTGTGGATCTGGGCCAACACAATTAAGAATTCTAACTGATCACACACAGTAGCTTCAATGAATTTTAACTTTAATTTTCAGCTCTCTAACCATGTACGAAGTAATGGACCCAAGGGAAAGATATAAATCCATGTATTTCAGGCCAGACTGACCTCTAACTGTCAAGCACTGGGAGGAAATTTTGTCTGGAGATGTTATGTCTTAATTGTCTCTTGCAGGGTTTCTTGAGCTTTACTATGAAGCACCAGCCAGCACAAATTAGTAGTTTGGTTCAGAAAAGCATTTCCCATGCCTATGTCTAAGCTTTTTTAGGTACTAGTCTAAAAACTTAGCACCTAACCTTCAGATGCCTAATTTTCAATTGTAAGAAATAAAAAAGTTGTTAAAATATTTTTAATAATCACAGAATGGGATGAAGTAAACTGCTTTTCTACTGTCAATTTCTAAATGAGTTCTAGAAGTGAGAGCAGTTTTTTTATAATTACAAGGTTTGTTAAAGAACCCCCTCACTACAACCCTATTATTCTATATTTTTAAAAGAATAAATATCGAGTCAGACTTGACAATATTCCTTGTTTATACATAGTTGCTCTGAGGTACTGCAACGTGATCAGGAAAAAATGCATCCAAACACAAAATTTGGGCATGGACTCAAACAAGCAATGTTTCTTGATTTTAGAGGAGTCTTTTTATGAATGTAACTCATCAATCCTAGAAACATTACCAAAAGCATAGCATGCAATTTACAACTGCTAATTTTGTACTAGCTTTTAAAATCTGAAATTCTTTAAGATTTTTAGGATTTTAATACAGGATAAATACTTTCCCCTTAAATGTTTTATACTTTTTTGGAACAGTGATACTTTTCAAATATGTTTTGCAAAAATGTTATTGTACAATAAACAGAACTGTCAAAGTGCTAGACGGCTAAGTATACTGTGGGGGGTGAACCCACAAACTTTTACCTATATAGTTCATCCATGAACCTTTATCAGATTGTTAGTTGTGCAATATCTGCAAAGATAACTAAGTCTGTTATTTTAAAATTAAATAGGGTAAGAAGCAGTATCTCAAAAGAGTTCTGGATCTAGGGTTATTACCTTTCAACAACATTAATTAGGTGACTGCTATAGATCTGTACACTATTGTTACTATACAGCATTTAGGAAATCCTAACAGATTTATTTAGGATTCATTTTAGTTATTTTAATACTGATAATTTTATAGGGTTTTATTTTTTGTAAAATTCATAGATCAGAAACAATAGGACTCATAGGACTAGTGTGTTGCCTGCTGTTACCTAGTGGTTTTTTAGGGCTCAGTTCTACTAAAATCTCCCTCTACACTTCCTTATTGCTGCCTTCTTGTGTGCATGTCAGACTTCTGAGACATTAGAACATAAGCACTGAAGGACTGTTTTCCGGTGGGGACTGTCATTGTCTGTCCCTTACACTCCTACCCTTTACTGCTATGGGAACACTAACCTGAAAGACACGGTGTCTACATCGGAGCAGGGAGTTAACATCAGACTGGCATCTGGGCTCAGGTAAGTCCTGAGCAACTTAAATGAATGCTGAAATACTGAAGTGAATTCTAACTCTCAATTGCATGAAAAATCCAATTTCTCACTGAGGAAGGACAGAGCTAGCCATACCACACTTTTTTTTTCTTTTCTGCTTTCTTTCCTTTTCACCTTGCTACAATAAAAAACAAATTGTTTTATAAACATACAGACATTGGGACAAGTTTGTTGTGTGCCATAACAACTCTGCCTGACAAGCTAGGCTACAAGAACTCTACAGGAAAAACAACTTCCTGAGTATTTGCTCTTCTTTCTCCTGTATGACTACTAAGTGTTAAAAAACAAATAAAGGGGAAAAAAAAACTAAAAGGAAAAAAAAATAAAAGAAAAATAACACAGGTTTGACTGAGAAACAAAACAAAACAAAACAAACAGATCCAAAGCTTCTCATCCACTTTTATCCTTTTCCACAAAATGGTACAGTTGGTGGCTTTTAATCCAGGTCCTATTCAATACCTTCATGTTAATAATAAAATCAATTTTATCTTCATGCAACTCAAGAATTACAGTTTTAGGAAAGCAAGATATATAAAAACAAGTTTCTTTGCTTATAGCTGTCAAGTCTGCCTTTCCAGTGAGACCTAGTTCCCAAGACTTGTCTGCTTCCTTCCACAGACATTCTCTCCTGATACTCTGTCATTCAAAATACTGTTGGAGCACTGTGGGGACACAGAGTTCCTCCTGCTTAAGCATGCAAGTCTGGTATTCCATCTAGGTCTCCATCCTATATACAATGGATAGTTAACCTATTTGTTAGCAATCAAACACCTGACAATATTGCTTTTCTGAACTACAGTACAAAACAGTGGTTCTTTATTCTCTTTTAGCTGTACAGGTAATTTAGAAAAATTGTAATATGCAAGCCATGCATAGAAATGTATATTCCAAATAGCAGCTGATCCCTTAGTGCTTGTTGATATGAAGGAAAGAAGCTAGCTATAAGCAGATGTGAATTTCACAGCTGTTTAATACAGTAAATTGAGGTTCACGAACAGTGAACATACCATGGAAAAAACAGTGAACATACCATGTTTGAAAAAAACATTTCACAATTTAGGAAGCATTGGGAAGAGCAAGCAAATGATTTTAGTTTGCCCAAATCCTGCATTAGCACTATAACCATTGTACGATTTAATTACAGTTTACCCAATAGCTCTGCTAGACACAAATAAACTGGGGGTGGGGCGGGGAGGGGGAAAGCATAGGAAAAAAATCAATATATGTCATTGAATATAAGGAATAGCTTCTATATGGGAATCATTGAAGAGCCCTGCTCTGTCTAGCTTTGGCCAAACAGAGAGTGAGATTGGTAAAGACAGAAGTAGAAACTACTAATGATTTCGTAAATAACCATGAAATAAGGGATGGCACAGAGAACACCAGTAGGAAATAATCATTTAAATCTTGCATTGTTGAAACAAAAAAGACAACACCAATATAAGTCAAAAGTTAAAAATCTTAACAAGCTAAAACTGTTTGGTTTTGTTTTTTTTTTCGCTTCTTTTAACACACATAGGATTTGTGGAACTAACTGCCAAATGATGTGGGGGGACCAGATATGAGAAATGTGTTCAAAAGGATATTACACAATTTTTCAAGGGTAGAATCTTTGGTTCTGAGGTTCTATGGCTTAGAAAGTCTGTAAACTAATGAATGCTGGAACCTGAGAAGTTCCTGAGAAACCATCAGCTCGCTGCTTGCTATGAATTTACCTTTTCAAAAAAGATCTGGAGTGATGATGAAAGCTGACTTCTGGTCTGATCCACAAGGATAGTATATAAACTTTGGTCAGTTACATTGGTACAAAAAGCCAAGCTCCCAGAAACAGTTTTTCCATTGCATAGTCTTTGTAAAACAGAGATGGTGTGTAGGAAGAGGACAAAGACGCCAGGGGGGTCACAGTACTGTTTTCCAAAACAGCGATTTCTGTGTTTCTTGTGCTAATTGTTAAGTCTCCCAAATTCACATATTATTCATTTTCTGCCTAATTAGTCTGCTGTAACATATTATGCATTATCCAGTTGCTGTTAATCATAATTATGTTAAGAAATCATGACATTAACATTCTCTTGGTGTATTAGTGTATGTTGATCATCAAAATGTATTAATATATTTGCCACAAAAATATATTAAATCAAAGTTTCTTTTCCCTTTATTAAGCCTCCTGACTCATTTTGTTTCAAAGGCTGTTATTTAGAATTACAAAAATAACAGTTTCTTCACCAAGTCAACATAATTCCAGTGAGCTCTAGAAGACACGAGCACTAATCCTGCACAGGACTTCCACATTAAAAACATCAAGCCATGAAAACTGTACCCAGTTTTGAGTCCAAAATGGAAATTTAACTATCACACCCAAAAAATTTGGGTCATGTAAGCCAGATGGTGGCAGAAAAAGGTCAGTAACAATTGACTGCAATGGAGCTGCTGGAGTGAATACAGATTATCTGACCGAAAATGTGATGCAGCCTTTGATCCCAAGTTATTAACACAGACACCTGTAAGAGGAATGGGTATACTGAGAATGCTTGTATTGTCAGGAAATCAAAGTCATAAGTTAACTTCAAGTTTACTATTAAAAAAAAATGATTGAACAATTAACATTCAGATAGCAAACATGATAATGTTCAACTCATGAGTTATCTGCAAGGGAGCTGCATCAATCTGTTATTCAGAACTGTCAAATCATTAACAATCCAAAACATTTGTTTGCAATGGTTTTATAGAGGTGACACATGATAATAATTCCTATTCAAGCAGATTGCAAGCATTTTCTTCACCTGTTCATCAAATTGTAGCACCTTTTCTTTATAACAGTTGTACAGCAGTATGAGAAGTAGGAAGTTCTATGCCTTTGCAAACCACTAGTTTTAAGGCAGACTTCCTCTTCAATATCAATTAAATACTGAGACTTCATTACAAAATTCATGCTTTTTGTAACAATTTATAAGAGATGCCAAAGTATAGTATTTTGGGTGAAAAAAAAAGCACTGAAGAAGACAAGCCCNTCCTGAAATCTCATTGCAATGTCAAGACCACACCTCCTTGTGCCTGAGACCCTCCTGGAATTAAGACCCCTGCCCACCGAGCATGCGTAGTAAATTTAAGAAACACTGTGCCTTTCAATCGAAGAACTAATCAACTGCAGTTAAGAAGAGACAAGAACTAACCCATTATAATTAGAGGGATGGGGCAAAGAAGACAGAACTAACATTCTGAGCTGTGTAAGGCCAGGATATGACTGTGACAGGGTGTGCTAGCTTTGGGGATTCCCACTCAGCACCCATCTCTGCGCAGATAGGCAGTAACACCGTACCTCGCCTTGCTGTGCGGACTGAGGTGTTGCACTCCGCGTGACGGACCCCAGCTTTGGGATGACAATAGGAAGGTGTTATTCATCATAAATAAAGCCAGGTAACTCGCTAGGTTTAGAGAACTGCCACTGAAACCTCAGCATCGGCAAATAGCACCAGCTGGTTT
The DNA here is from genome assembly GCA_013400615.1 of Syrrhaptes paradoxus. NCBI lineage: Eukaryota > Metazoa > Chordata > Aves > Pterocliformes > Pteroclidae > Syrrhaptes > Syrrhaptes paradoxus. Next base: position 23,976 of record VZTO01005736.1, on the reverse strand, counting down.
TGAGTTTTATTAGCTTTATAAGAGAGACACCATTGGAACCTCTTGTAATGGCACGGTGCAGAAAGGGCAGGAATCTGAAAGCTCAGAGGCCACGTTTTACTTTTTTCCTGCTGTAAGTCTCATGAGCACAGAATTACAAAGAAACAGGATAGCTGAGGAGGGCAATGGGAACACACTTAAAAAACACATTCAGGAAACCGTACCGGGTGCGGGTGCCCACGTGCTGGAAGCAGGAGCGGAAGCGTCAGTAGCAGCAGCGGCGGCAGCGGAGCAGCGGAGCTGGGGCTCTGCAGGGGCGGAGCTGTGCGGAGCGCCCGGGACTGCCCCGTGCCGGTCACAGCCGGTTCCACGTGGCTCCAATGGCCCCACCGCGGGGCACAGCTGAGACCCTCAGCCACGGGCAGGCGCCTCGGGGAAAGCCTGTGTCAGAAAGGGCAAAACGCTGCCCGGCAGCCAGGGCTGAGGGGAACCCTGTGAGAAACAGCCCTGCGAGCCCCAGGGGAGAGCGGGAGGAGCAGAGGTGCCCCGGAGAGACCCCGGTGGGGCAGGGGTTTCCCTGCAGCCCCTGGGAAGGGCCCGGGCTGGAGCAGGGGAACAGCATGAGGAGGAAGGAGCGGCAGAGAGGAGCTGGGATGGACTGGCTGCAGCCCCCCTTTCCCCAGCCCCTGCACGGCTGGGGGGGAGGAGAGGTAGAGTCAGGAGTGAAGCTGATCCTGGGAAGAAGGGAGGATGATGGGGAAAGGTGTTTTTGTCTTTGTTTCTCATCATACAATTCTCTTTTAATTGCCAATAGAGGAATTTTCCGCAAATTGAATCTGTTTTGCCTGTGATAGTAATTGATAAGGGATCTCCTTGTCTTTATCTGGATCATTAATTTTTTTTTACCTTATTTTCTCCCTGTCCAGTTGAGGAGGGGGAGTGAGAGAGCAGCTGGGAGGGCATCTGTCAGCTAACCAAGGTCAGCCCTCCACAAACATCATGGTTAACCTTGTACTACCTACTTCTGGAAATCAAGTACATATTCCACTGTTTGCAGTACTCAGTCCTCTTTATAAGAAAAAATGATACCCAATAGTGCTGTCAAAATGGGTAGTTCCTAAATTGACAGGATTTTATAGAGTGACTGTATTTACAAATAGTACTTCAAAAGACATCTGTAAAATAGCCTTTATTAGATACTCTTAAATTTTCCCTTTTTTAAAAAAGTTCAGCTTCAGCTAATCAGGAAACATACCCACCATGCAAACAGAAAAAGACTTCTCTTTCATTTATTTTGCTAGTAGTTTAACAAGGAAAGAAGATCATTTCCATGCCAAAAAACACATTTGGAAGTGCACTTGTCTCCAGCAGCACCACTGGAGTTTGGATCAGCACCTTTTCTTTGATTTGTGAAGGACTAACCTATTTGCAAGAACTAAAAGGAGATCTGGATTTAGTGGTTCCTCTAGGTGTGTAAGATAATTAAGACCCTCCGTTCACTTGCTATGAAACATTTTTTCATTTACAAGGTATTGTGTTAAAACTGGGGAGACATGTATCAGCAGGACATTGTTCTCTTCACACACATTACTCTGCATTAGAGAAAAGATTAACGTCTGTGTCAACTGTCCTCAGCGCATGGGGAGTTACTTCACTGCACTGGAATCCTCCACCTGCCCTCACTTTCCCGGTTTCTGTTCTTTCAGCCTTCCCCTCCTGCAGCTCCGCCAGGGGAACTTCTAGCTTTCATGAGGTCTGCTGGTATTTTTCCTCTTGACAGTTACATTAGTTCTCCACAGTTTCTATAATGAAAGGTGAACAAGGTCTGTTCTGAGTTCTTTCTGGGGCTAGGACTCTGTCAGATATCAGAGACAATCCTACAGGATATATATATCTTACACTGACCTTCTCAGCTAGTATCAATATTTGCCCCCTCTCTTTGGCTGTTCAGGATCTGCTAGGGAAACTGGTCTTTCTCATTTATACCAGTATCAACTCATGATATTTCTCAGCAGCTTAATAATATACCTGTGGCTGCTTCATAGTGTTCCAACACTAAAGAACTTGTATCTGGCTTTTGAGTCTTTTCTGTCAGATAAGTATTTTTGGATGGAAGACAGGCTCCTGCTATAACATAATGCATGATCTATTTTGAGTTCACCAAGATCTAATATATCTGACCAGAAAACAAAGGCTACGAAAGGATAATTGGCTGGCCATATAAACAGCTCTAACCCCCCTCACAGGTTTAGCTTAATAGCTTTCTTAAGGGCACTCATGTTTTCATGGTCCCAGTAAAGGTTAACAGAGATCTGCTGTAGAAAAGCTCAGGTCCGTTTAGCATTAGCTTGTTATCAGGTTAGCCCAGACAGAGGAGAGGAAGTTCTGCAGTATAGTCCCAGATTTCTTATTTCCCTTTTTATTTAGTTGGGTTTTTTTATTCTTAAAAAATACATGTATTGACTACAGTCTTCATACCTTTCAATAGCTTAGTGTATACTACAAAGTAAAATTTATACTTAAATGCTTTAATACTTTTACTTCTCCTGAGGGAGACACTGAGAAAGCTTCCGTGTTCAAGTCATTTCATAGGCTGCTCGGTGGCATAACTTTAACTTGCCCACCATTTCTTTCCCTGAAATGTGGTACAGCCAGCTTTTGTCAATCAATAATGCAGTGTTTCACATATATCACCAGCTCTCAATCATCTTTTCCTGTCCGAGGTTCCTGTGCAACAGCATGACTGGTGCTGCATTGCAATGGCAGTCAGGGTGATCACTATTTTGATAGAACTGAATGGCTGACATTTTTCTATATTGTGTCTATATTAGAAGTCCTTGGCCTAATTCTGCAAAATAAATTTCGCACAGGGCTATTTCAAATATACTACTGCCACATGGATGCAGTTTGGTCCCAAAGTGATGGAATATATGGATTTTGTGTTTGAAATTGTTTCCAGCACTTTTTGCTTCATTATTTCTTTAAATATATGTTTTCCTATTTCAAATTAAAACATGTAAAATTATTTTCTCCTAGAGGATTTCTCTTTTTGTTTAGGTGTGCATATGCATATTAATTCCAACAGCAATAATGCAAACTTAAAATGAGATAATTTTTTGCTTCGACTCCCAGGTTTGAATCAGTAAAAACAGACCCAGAAAGCTTTAACCCCCATCTCCTAGGTAATCACAGATGGGACACATACTGGTTTAGCCACCTGGCATAATTTACAATAGACTGAGGGTACTTCCAGCTGTGCCAGGTATTGAACTCCTCAGGGTAGCATTACAGAAGCTGACTACCACCATGGTGCAGGAGAGTTCATTTCCTGCTCTCTTTTCTTGATCGCTGTTGTGTTCTGGTCACAGCTCTGACACTGGCTGAAGACTGGCTGAGTCATGTAAGAACTAATACCACCACACTATCTCAAATAATCCTGATGTTCTGATAGTTTAGGGTCACTTTCTACTGATACAAAAAAGGAAAAAAGAGAAAAATGAATCCATGCTGTGATGAACAGCTGAACTTTGCTTCCTTTGGACTCAAGTTCAATCACTTACGCTGCCTGTGCTACTTAAAGACCATCACATACTATGCAATATTTACATGAACAGTCATGCTGTAAAGAAGCAAGATAACATGTCTTTTCTCCTTATTTTTGGTGCAGTAATAAATACAAACCAGTAGAATGTACTGCAAAATACAGTGAATGGTACAGAGTAAGACTCTAAGACTGTAATTTCAATGAACGTACTCTGACAGACAAGTAAAGAGGACAGGGAAGACAAAATTGTTTCTTAATGTCACTGGAAGTTTGACATAGAATTCTGTCATTGAATTACAGTCTCACCTCGTTCTTTTTCATGTATACAATGCAATTTTTTTGAGTAATATGTGGAAAATGAAGTGGTGATGACAGCAAGTAATTTTTTAAGGTTTTTTTTCAGAGGGTCCACTTTGCAATAACTCAGTGAGAACTGAGAAAAATATTTATCAAAAAGTTTCAAAGCCCCTCTTCCCTCTAATGTTTCATGATATTTTTGTTCTTATTTTGTACTGGGTTGTTTTCACTGAGAAATAATTTTTTTTTCATTGCATTGTGAAGGTGTTATAAATGACTTTTGAAATAACCTGCAAACTGTAAAAAATATTTCTAGTGATACAAAGCTTATCCTGCAAATGACTTTTTTTCTATCCAAAATATTTTTAATTACTAATGGATGTATAAATCAATATTGAGAGATAGTTGGTCTGAAATAATGACAGAAGAGCATTAAGTTTCCCTGCTAAATCCTTCAAGAGACATTATGCAAGTAAAATACAAATATATATTTATTGATACAAGGCTCAAGACTGAAATTTCAAGTACAATGATTAGAAGAAATATAGTGCCACTAGTACACAAGGATGTTACCTAACAGCCAATTAAAATAGTGTTTGAATTCTCCTTCCCCCATTTTCTGTACATGCACAAAAGGTAGCTAATGGTAAATGAAAAAATGACTAGCCCCTACTTAACGTAGCTTATGTCTGTGAAGTTACAAAATTAGTTTTAAATTTGAGATGAATGTTGACATATCTGTTAACCCATCAGATGAATTTTCACATTTGATAGATCAGCACTTGTGAAATACTAGGGCCTGAGCAGTGAGGCCCTGAACTGAAGCTGGCCTCTAGGTGAACCCCACAACATAACAATATACCTAATATGTATCATATTGATCACATATGCAACGTATTACCTTATGAATATATGGCAATTTATAAAAGCTTTTTGTTGTAACACTTACAGAGAATTGCTGTAGCACTTGCTGTAAGATAATAGTTGTGTAACAGTAGTCCCCCTTGCCAAAGAGAGATATACCTAACTCAAACCTTCAAACAGACCTCTACGTGACAGAAGGTAGCAGGGCAGTGACAGACGTTGTTAAGAGACGCACAATCAAAGACAGACACCTTTACTTCTTCTTAGCCTTTTCNTGTAGTAATGATTAGGTGCATTATCTTATTTTTGTGCTTGCTATAGTAGTTTGCTTGTTGTCTTGCTGCTTTACCTTGTCTTGCTTTATTTTTTCTGTACTATTTTCCTTATTATTTTGTCATTTTGGACATAAGTAAAAATAGGTTTACTTTTTTTTTGGTGCCTGTGTCCTCTGTGCTATCCCCATCGATTGGCAAAACAACTTGCTAGACCTCACAGCTGGGTATCAAAACTGGGATACAAACCACTAATACTAATAGCACAAAGGTAGCAAGACTGATTTTCTTAGGTGGCCTTTCAGCTGTATACCTTAATGTATGAGCCCTCTTTAGCTATCTTGTCAAGTTTTGTTAAGACAACCAGCTGTTTATTTTTTGTTTTAACCATTAACAAACAGCCAATCATAACCCAATGCTGTTCTCTCTCTCAGATCATAACTTTCATGTCTTAAGTTTTCCATGGACAGCTAGCTGTAAGGAAACTTCTAATCCATTCCAACACAACAGAGTAAAAGTGTGCGACTATACTACTCAGTGCTAAAAAGCAGCATTTGGTGATGTCTGACACAGTGAGGGTCAACATCTGGTTCTGTGAATTTTCCTGCTCTGCTCCATCCATATCTTACACTAGAATGAAGGAGAAAATCCTTCACAAGTACTTACCTGCGCCTAAGTCAAGACAGCGCAAAAAAAAAGTAAGAACAGAACAGAATTCAATAAAATATTTCAGTTGGAAGGAACCTACAGGGAACCTACCTATCTATTCCAACTGCCTGACCACTTCAGGACTGACCAAAAGTTAAAGCATGTTATTAGGGACATTGTCCCAGTGCTTCTTAAACACTGACAGACTTGGGGCATCAACCAACTCTCTAGGAAGTCTCTTCCAGTGTTTGACCACCCTCTCTGTGAAGAATTGCTTCTTAATGTCCAGTCTAAACCTCCCCTGGCACAGCTTTGAACCATTCCTATGCATCCTATCACTGGATCCCAGGGAGAAGAGATCGGCACCTCCCTCTCCCCTTCCCCTCCTCAGGAAGCTGTAGAGAGCAATGAAGTTGCCCCTCAGCCTCCTTTTCTCCAAACTAGACAAGCCCAAAGTCCTTAGCCACTCCTCACGAGACATTTCTTCCAGTCCTTTCACCATCTTTGTTGCCCTCCTCTGGACAAATTCAAGGACCTTCACATCCTTCCTAAGTTATGGGGACCAAATGGGTTGCAGAGGCAGAAGTCTGTCTATAAAAGCATAAAAAGACACATTTAATAATTTACACTGAACATAAATTTTAAGAATGACAGCTGGAAACTATTTTACAGTGTAGTCAAAGCAGAATATTTTTATTTTATTGAAACTCCCTTGTGGCTTTACTTTTGACCAGATAGGAGAGAGATACATTTATTTTGTCTTCAAAAATCACTTGTTTAACAAAAATAAAGCACCCAACACCTCTCTTCCATCAAAGAAATAACAACAAAAAGATTAGAAGTTAGTTTGTCATGATTTGCTTTTCCACTTAATCTCATTTCAACTATTCTTTCTCTAAATTTGTTCAGGCGTATTGCTTATTCTTGGCCAAGCATCATGATACTTCTTGTTCTTGCTCTTGCCAGTGTAGATTTGCACCTAGCAACAAGTAGTGCTATTTGGTGCCATCATATGAATCATACTTACACAATTTAAATATAAAACTCTCATGCATTTTGCAAAAAAAAAAAAATCCTATAATTAGAGTTAACTGCAACTTTAAGGTTATACAAAGTTCAACTACAGCTTTAGACTGATGAACAAATAAAGTGATGCAAGAACAGACATCCTTACTCAGTGATGGAAAGAAAGTCCAAATGACTGCTTTTAGCCTGGTATGACCTGTGGTAACTATAAAAATATTGCTTAGTCAAGCAGGAAGATAGCTGCTAGGACTCGAGCCACTGAGATATTTTCGGATAACAGAAGATATAATGTGTTGTGAATGTAGTTCACCAAAATGGCAGGTTTAAGAATAATTCTAAATGGCTAGAATTTGTTAGAAAATAAACTTTGACCATCTTTAAAGTCTATTTCTCTTGTTATGTTCATCACCTTGTGCTGCATCATGTTAACCATAAAGAATGGTAAGACAGTTAATGTACTCAACAAAGCCTTAAAAAAACCAAAACAGAACAAAAAAACCCAAACAAAACCCCCGAACAGGCTAATTCCTATCCTTACCACTAACAAATCCCGGTATTTGAACAAATAGCCCTTAGAAATACATCTTTCATATCTCTGTGCTGGAGGTTGTTTCAAAGCTCATTTTTTTTTTAAATTAAGTCTGTTTGAAAAGTAAAGCCAGGAATAACTGCCAGATCCTATGACTACCACTTAGAATGCTGAATATGTCTGCACTATGCTGATATGAAATTTCTACACAAACAGGATCCTAAAAGCAAGAATTTGCCTTACAACTTTTCGTGCACATGCAATAATGAAGTCTACACTAGCAGTCAAAATATCCAAAATAATAATCAGGGGCTGACTGAAGACAGGATCCCATGTTCACAGCAAAACTGGAGCTTCTGAAAAAATGTATAACAGATGTTGTTAACATCCTGTTCACCATTATGTGTTCAAGATATAACTTATTAGGATATATATTTTTTTTCAAATGCCTTTTCATAGAATTTCACATGACAGGTTGCTGATTAAACCTTGGACAATTTCTGTCGAGAATATAGCATGATGATAAATAAAAGTGTAACCAAGAAACAGAAAAAAAATATCTCAGATAATTTTATTAAAATTGTTCAGCTCTGGGAGTTAAGGAGATTCTCGACTGCTTTTTACTACTAGTCCATGCAGCTTTAACACTTAAAGTTGCTCATGAAACAAAATAGTGAACTGGCAAATATAAGAGTCAACATCAAAGAAAGCTGGACAGGGATTAGAATTACACTATAAGCAAACTAACTTAGAGTAAATGAAATTCAATATAAATTAGTATAGTCAGGCTTATACTAGTACTTATAGAGAGATGAACAATGAATGAATACACAGTTGGGAAGAAGGTTGATGTGGAATGTTGCAAGAAATGGGAAAAGTAAGATGGTCTTTATGTCGCTCATCTCTCTGAATCTCTTGTAAGAGAAAAAGAGAACAAGAGGATTAAATATGCTTAGTATGATCACTAAATACTGAGTAGTTTCAGATGCTGTACATCTGCTAACAATAGTAAATTAAATTCCTAAAAATGAGACCAAAGATAAGAAACTGGTGATGACCCTAGAGTGAGGCCATCAGTGGCTTATCTAGTCTAAGACTTTTCCCCAATAGTGGGTGACTCATAGGAAAGTGCAAGACATCATCACATCATCATCATTCCTGTTCTTTCCCTCGTCCTTTACTTACATCGATAAGTAAGAAAGCAGCTGTGTGTTGCTTAGCTGCTTGCTGTAGTCAATTTGTCTGCAGGAAGTAATATATATGAACACTCTTCTAAGCAAAGTAATAATAAAAAAAAGTTTTGGTGCATTTTTTTATAAAGATAAGTCTTAGGTAGTGCAATTATATGCCAAATTTACTTCTCTGTTTCATTAAATAAAAATGTCCTCAGGCAGATAAACAACAAATGGCAGTAGCCTTTCCACTTGGAGCTCAGTTTTTCTAGTGGTAGAAAATTTACTCTGGAACAAAAGAAAGGGTACAGTTAGATGACATTTCTCTTAGTAGCAGTGACAGCTTTGAAGAAAATATCACTGTTCTTACCTACCTGGGAGCAGTTCTTCTATCTAGTTCAGGACTTGGGGCAGCACAGCTGAGAAGGCATGAAGGAGTAAAAAGAAGCAACTAAGGTCATAGATGGTTCTTACACTGTTGAGAGATGTACTTTTTCACCTGTTTGTCTTTGTCTTATCCCAGAAATTCAGTCTCTTAGCCTAGGTACAAATAATTATTGTGGTTGACAACAAATTAAATAAACTGTGTTTGAGATGGAACAAGGCTTACTGTCATTTAAATCTAAGACATGGCAAAGACAATTGTCATCGCACTTTCAGGAACACCTAGACTGAATGTAGGGTGTGAGCAAGAGATCTTTCTTAGCTCTCTATAGCCAAAAATAACTGGTCCTTCGATCTCAATTTATGTCATGGCATTCACATTTGTTCAAGTGCAGTTTCCAAAAGTGCACACAGAATTTCTTGGGATAATATTTTTTTTTTACCTGTTCTTCTAAAGTTATACTAATTTTCCATTTTCTGCTGATGTTTCCATCTTGCTCATGCAAAATTCCTTCTACAGTTGCAAAAGGATTCTCAGTTTTTCAGAGGCCTGTGGTGTGGTCCCGAGCAGCTAATGATAATCTCTACTGTACTTTCAGTGTCAATTTTAGATGAAGCTATGCCTATAAACAAACAGTTAGCTCCCCTAATGAATTCTTTGAGGTTAAGCTGACAACTGCCACTTATTAGAGTGTTTTGCTTGGTGCACAAAGAAAGAAGAAACATACTACATGGGAGCTGATTAGAATGTAAAGACTGAGCTACCTCATTGTGGGTCATAAAATAAAGGATTCAAATGATTGCAGCCATTTTGCTTCCAGTTTTGCATAAAAATGTACTTTAATTCTATTTGGTATAATTTTTTTCTCCATTCAGTGGATTTTGCTGCCTGTTTCTGATTGCAATAAAACCAAATTCAGGACAAAGACAAAACATTTTTTTAAACCTGAAGTGACATTAATGCAAATAATCATTCTTTCTCTCCACAAAGAAAAAATCTCCCTTTGAAATTCTCTTGAAGAAAGCTAAGCTAACATTGTATCCTTTTGGAAAATGTTGCCCATCTAAGATATAAGAGATACAATATGCCAAAACATTCATACGGAGTCACTATAACATTGTTATTATTATTTATTTACAGGTGTCTTAGATGACTAAAACTTCCTAAGACAGGACAGGAAGCTATCCTGTGGAGATACTGTCTGAGAAGATAGACATAATATTGTAAGATTATTCAGTGTTTGTTAAAGCAAATCCACAAGAGAAGAAAGCTCCTCTGAATGTACACTGATGGTGTTAAGAGCAGAACTTGGCTTCACCGATATGTAACACATTCCAGGTAGCATCTGGATGTGTTGTCTTGACACATCTTGTAGGTGTGTTCATGCTCAGTACCTTGCTTATTGTTAGCTTAGTGAATAACAGTCATCTGTATTATTTATAGTTGTGACAAATGTGATTTATTTGTATATTCACAAACTTTCCTAATCGCACACTGTACATATCACTTTATTTGTGCTACAGTAGTGACTCTTTCTCAAAACAATGGTGATATTATCCTATTATCTTAAAACTTTCTTCCTTGGATACTTCCTCCTTATATTTGATATCTTTATTTCAGTTAATTCACTGAGAAATAGCATGTTTCATGTAAATCCTTAACTGCCATTTTCCAATGTTGCTTATCATTACAAATTAAAGCACAGGATGCTTGGACTTTTGTTTTCAAATAGGCTTAAATTGCAGTACAGCATGAAGTGTGATTTAAAATTATTGGAGGACTTCAAATTTTATAGGCACTTCAATATGGAATTTAAGGCACTCCAGTAATTTTAAATCACTCTGCATTGCACAAAGCAATTTAAATTTATTGGAAGTGAAATTTGGAACCGATCAGCATTCTGGGCATCACAGCATACACTGGTTTGATATTACTAGAGCACTTTAAATTTTTATAAGCACTTCATTTAAAGATCAGGGCTCTGGCCTGGGATGGTGTAATTTAAAGTTGTTAGCGGTTTTCCCACTTGAATTCGAATTAACAACAACAACAAAACTCTTCACAGAATAATCTTACATTATTTTACTTGACGAGAGATACAAAATCCAATTTTAAAAGAAAAAAAAAGGAAACAAGGTACAATCCTGTAAAAGCTATCTCATCCTATTCTTTTCAGAGGTCTTGCAATGCTGTCTTTTGTTATAGTCATCCCAATGGATTTTTTTTTCCTAGCATAAAGAGTAAATAAATGTCAGATAGATTTCAGTACACTTTATGCAGGTGAAATTTTCTTTTAACTCAAAATGACAGAGAAATTGTTAAGAAATCGAATGTCGCATTTTAAACAAAGGCCCCCACCCTAACAACTATGGAATTAAGTTTGAACTATTCTGATTAGTATCAGAATCATAATAGAACAACTGAAGCTTCTCTCATATTTTAGAAGATCACTGATCTCTTTCTTGCCCTGAGAGACCTTGAACTTCTGTCATTATTCCTGATTATTTTTGATCGTATGTTGAGTTTTTCCAGGGGGAATAGGGAGCAGTTTGTTTTGCCCAAAGTTTATCAGCAAGTAAGAGTTGAGGAATTGTGTGGGTATATCTTTTAGTGTTTAGAAGACCCTCTGTCTAAGTTGAGTTTACAAAAACTTAAGGAAGGTGAAGGTGAGCTGATGAACTGTGGCAGGTGAGGCACGTTATGAAGAGAAGCCCTTTCGTTTAGGAGAAAAAACATCTTATTTGTTTTAAGATAGTCTTCCTCCAAATAAAGCCAACATGGCCCAGCTAAATTTTACTTGTTTGAACTTCTAGTATACTAGTATACTAGTTCAGCTTACTTCAACTGTGTTTTGAGGATTTCATGCTGGAGCCATTTTAGGGACAACTTGCAGGAAAAGACAGGAGAGCTGCAGGGGTATGCAGCTTCTCCCTATCACATATCAAAGGCCACACAGGTACAGATTTTTGCCCCATTAGACATCATGCCATTATTACTGCAGTGCAGTGTGTCTGTGCCATACAAAGGTCAAATAATTTCTTTTAAATTGTTTAAAAAAAAAAAAGTCCAAGATTAAATATAATCAAAATGTACACATAATGAAGCTATGTAAATAAAACTCCACCTATCCTTTTACCTTTCCCTTCTGTATCTGTGCCTCATCTAAAATAATCTTGTAGGCTTCACAGGAGCAAATTTTTATCTCTACTGTAAGAAGTTTAGTGCAGTACAAGGATTAATAGCTATACATTAATAGCTATACAACCCTCCATATATGTTCAGCCATCCATGCAAGCAGAAAGTAAAATAAATTCTTAAAGGACAGAGTCCTGTGTGGGGTGCAGGTGCCCAGGTGCTGCCGCCAGCAGCAGCAGCAGTGGGGGGTCTGCAGGGGCAGCCCCTGTGCAGAGGGTCCAGGGCTGCCCTGTGCCAGACACAGCCAGTTCCAGACAGTTCCAATGGCCCCAATGCAGGGCACAGCTGAGGCCGTCAGCCACGGGGCAGGCGCCTCAGNCCCAATGCAGGGCACAGCTGAGGCTGAGGAAAACCTGTTAGAGATAGAGAGGAGCTGTGATGGACTGACTGCAGGCCACCATTCCCCATCACCCTGTGCCCCTCATTGGGAGAGGAGGCAGAGGAGTCAGGAGAGAGCGAAGGTGACCCTGGGGGTAAGGATGGCGGGAAGAAGTGTTTTCATATTTGTTTCTCACCATGCAATCCTCTTTTAATTCAAAATGAATTAATTTTCCCCAAGTCAAATCTGTTTTGCCTGTGATAGTAATTGGTAAGGGATCTCCTTGTCTTTATCTCAACTGCAAGCTTTGGCATTCCTGTTCTTTCTTGTTTTCTACCCTATCCCTTGGGGAACCGGGAGGGGGGGTGTAACTGAACAGATGTGTTGGAGTTGGGCTGTTGGCCAAGGCAAACCCACCAAAGCTGGTTGGTTTAAAGCTGCTTCAAATAATTTTCAGTGAAACAATTGACTTTGGCAAGTGTGAACTCTAAGGGTAGTCTCAAATGCTATGCTACAGATGGTGATAATTGGTTCAGTTGGTATATCGAAACTAGAGAGCTACATCTAAAGAACTACCATGGTTTATACTACTCTCTCTCCATTTCTGAAAGCAGGTGTAATTGTTTTCTACCAGGGCTAGGCAGTGCACATTACAGATTGTCGGCTGCTTAGTAAGACAGCATCGTGAGATCAAAACACTCTACCCAAATTTTGAGTGAAATAGTTCTGTTACCATAGATGAAGTGTGATGTGCTAAGTACTTAAAAACTGTTCTGGAAAAATCTTTAAAGTCAACCTGCTGGCACAAATAAATTATTATTCATCAGGTGTTTTCTTTATAGGATGCCATTTCAGCAGAGAGAGGGCCACAGATTTGGTACAGATTTTTTAAGCTGAAAAGACTTTGACTGTCCTGGTAGCAACTATAAACATCAGTATGTTATCAGTGTTCCTCTCAGCACAAATCCAAAACATAGCCTCACACTAGCTACTATGGAGAAAGTTTACTCTGTCCCAGCTGAAACCAGGACATCCCTTTAATTCTCTCACCCGCTCCCGAGAGGGAAAAGGGTGAGGGCTGTGTGGTGTTCTGTTGCTGCTAGCTGTGTCAAACCACAACCAACAGCTCTCTAGGAAGCCTGTTCCAGTGTTTGACCACCGTCTCTGTAAAGAAATAACTTCCTAATGTCAAGTCTGAACCTCCCCTGGTGCAGCTTTAAGCCATTCCCACACATCCTATCACTGGATCCCAGGGAGAAGAGATCAGCACCTCCCTCTCCCCTTCCCTTTTCCTCAGAAAGCTGTACAGAGCAATGAGGTGACCCCCCAGCCTCCTGTTCTCCAAACCAGACAAGCCCAAAGTCCTTAACTGCTCCTCACGAGGTATTTCTTCCAGCCCTTTCACCAGCTTTGTTGCCCTCCTCTGGACACATTCAAGGACCTGCACATCCTTCTTAGATCTGCCTTCTAGGATATAAGAAGTGTCAGTCACATGCTTCAGGAAGTGACCTTTTAAAAGTGTAGAAATTTATGATCAGCTGAAGCTGATCAATGCAATTAATTTTTCCTCTAGTGAATATTGGTGCTGGATTTTTTTTTAATTACTGAAAAACTATAAGTGTTATTCCTTAATATGCTTCAGTTCTTACAGTTTAGCCATGTTTTCCTGCTCCTATTTTTCCTCTTTAAGAAAATTTCTTCCATTCAGTTTTAAAAAAGAATGGAGTACTTACAAGACATGCCATTCAGATTTATAAATGATAACAATTGAATAGTGAGTGAGCGATGAACAATTTGGTCATAAACTCTGACTGCCAGAGTCACAAAAGAAAAACAGAAGAGATTAGCTAGCAAACAAGTCACAAAACCACAACCAGGTTACCTGATTTCTTCATAAGAAAATTCTCTTCTATTCTGTTCTCTGGATCACTGAACTTATTTATTCTTGACTTCACCATTTGTTAGACCTTCCTTTTTAGAATCCACCAGCTTTGGCTACAGTGAGACATTGAGGACTATCAGATCTACATATTTTCAGATCACCTGAAAACAAAATTTTTGTCTACTTGGACTGCATTCATGCATTTTTATCAAATTAGTTGCAGCACATAGAGCAGTGGCTATATTGTTTGATACAGTGGCTGGATTGAAACCTGTCTTCTACTCAACTTCATTCATGCATCCCATAAGCCGCTGCATATATATTCATGTGGAACTCCTCTAGGCAGCCAGCCAGAACCTCCAAGGTCAGTTATTACCCTAGTGAAAGCGTGAGGCCATGAACAGGATGTCATATCACTAGCAAATATCACTAAGAAATCACAACCATTTCTCCTTTTCCTGGATGACATTGACAGACTATGTGATGAAGTAGACTGAATCTTTTACTTATTGCTAATTCTAAAGAAGCTCTTGTCAAGTGGAGGCTGGTGATGTAGATTTATGCAAGATCCCTGCACTGGGAATAATGTCATTATGGCCTGTGTACAGAAGGATAAGGTACAGAGAAGGAACTGTAGGAGGACCTGGCTGCTAACTATTGATTTTCTGATTTCTGTAAGAGGTAGGTGAATCAGGACAGCAAATCTGTTGAGTCCCATCCTATGTAATGGCTGATTCTCTGAAAGGAGGGAGCTTGTGACAGTGGGTCATACAACACATACAGGCAAAACAAAAGCAGGAAAGTGAGAAAATAGATTTTTCATGGAGGTCTGTGTCAAGCTCGCCTTGTACTGGCTACACAAAGTCACTGTGGACTAAAAGGGGTGACTACAGTCATTAGGAGACCACCAATGCCTGCAGCTACCACTACTCATTGCTACTCAACTGAGGACCAGGACTCCATGTTTCAGGCAACAGGCCTGACAGTTGCCGACTGCTTAGGCCAGGATGGCCACGAGCAGTAGGGGTGGACAGAGCCCCGGCAAGCCTTACATCTGTGGAGCTTCCCAGCTACAGAGGGAAATCGAGACACCTCGAATGGAGCACCTCCTCCCCCTGCTTCTTCACTGAGCTGATGTCTGCAGTGTTGATTCTCTCACATGTTCTCACTTTCTCTCTCCCAGCTGGTGTTGTGCAGCATTTTTTGCCCTTTCTTAAATATGGTGTCACAAAGGTGCTACCAGTGTTGCTGCTTGGCTCAGCTTTGGCCAGTAATGGAACTGTCTTGGAGCCTGCTGGAACTGGCTCTGTCCAACATGGGGGCAGTTTCTGGTATCTTCTCACAGAAGCCACCCCTGCAGCTCCCTGGCTACCAAAATCTTGCCACACAAACCACGTACGGAAAGGAGAAACAACCAAAAAAAAAAAATCTTTGAGTGAAGTATGGACATCCCAATCAGGTGCATCAGTAGAGCTGCAGAGACAGGCAAAAGAAAATCTGGCAGAACAAATGACAAGTTAAAATTACCCTGACATTTTTTTTTTTACAAATTTAAAGTGACAACTCAAACATATGCTGTGTCAGAAATATACATAATGTTGCTGAAGGAGTTTTTTTTGATCCAATCCTATGCTTCTTGGAAGTAATTTTATTGTCACATTTGACCATGATCTTTTTTTTTAAATAAAACACAACCACAAACCACTCTCTGTAAACCTGTACCCTTTCTCTGCCTTTTCTCTTAAAAAAAACCCAAAACACAAAAATACACCCCTCCCCCCCCCAAAAAAAACCCCGCCCACATACAGCTGTCATCTACACCTTTTCAGCCAGGGCCTTTTTCAGTTAATATTTTCCTACCAAAAATCTTTCTTGGATGTAGTCATACCATCTATTTTAACATCCTTGTTTGACAGATTTCATATCATATGCTGAAGTAGTTCACCTTTAGTTCTCTATGTATCTTACCAACTCACCAGTCTTCTAGCATCTGCACTGACAAAACATCTGTAATGCAGTAGTCTTCAGTACTGTACTGTTCTTTTAGAGCCACTGTAGAAGAGCTTGAGCAAGTGTTAACATGTTTTGGAAATGGTACTGATGGTGGGTATGGAACTGAAGGTGGACATGCCTCATTTACTAGTACTGAAAGTTCAATCCTGTTCCTGGGTGAATATAAATGTACTTTCTACTTAGCTTCCAAGACTGGACATCAATCTGCTATATGGCACAGTTGCAGAATAACATCTTCTTTCATAATTTTAGTAGTTTTTGTTTCAACCTTGCGTACACTGGGAATCTCCTTCTTTTCCAGGAACAAATGGCTGAAGATACAGATTAAATATAATCTCCAGTGTTTAAAATTGGTCTTCTCTTCTATTACAAGAGTTAACACTATATCAGAAGTTATTGACTCCACAAATCCCTGAAGATGTATTTACAACAAAATTTATATGCCACTTCTCCTGTGTGTCTTCTTTATTAATTTTACACTTGTGTTGTACATGCTCATAAAGTGCTGACTGCATAGACTTTAGGTTACTTAATAGACCTGCTGTTTCTGGGGGACAGCGGAAGATCTCTGCTATAATATGTTTTCCCTCCTCAGCAACCTAATTTTGCTTCTGCTTTCTAAACCTTGTTCACCTCCCAGATGATTATACTGCAGTTCTGTTATGTTACATGAAAAAAACCCCAACCACCCCAGCCCCCCAAATTTCTTCATTCACTTTGACTTCTTTAGTTTTTGCTCTTAACATGTACTTTGAGAACTTAGGTGAATATCATGTCTACTTGCTTCAGTTCCTTTGGGGCCATAATTATGTTGTGAAATATTTTCTGTCTAGCCTGTATGCCAGCTCTCAGCCTGAAAAAAATTAGAACAGTAGAGATACTGCTTAATTAAAGTCCATTTTCCAAAATATGGTTCATAATGAAAATACTGACAGGCCCTTAAATATAGTGATATTAGCCAATAAAATGCTAAAGTGTACTCATTTTAAAATATTCAGTTAAACATGACCTGCTGTCAGCTAATTCATGGTTACTGGAAAATCTAATTATGTCAAATAATTATTATGTTAAATTTCAAGTTTTACTTGCATACAGCACTTAACACCCCATTCACATACCCTACCCCCTCTTCCCCAAACTGGATAGATTATTACAAAGCACCAGATGACTCAGTTACCTGGAATTCAAATTCATTGGGAGTTAGAACTGAAAAGAACACATAAACATTAGACACTGAAATGAATACAGATCAAACATTGAACAGCCCCCACGCCCCCTTAGCATTTTTAGGTGCCTTGATACCTTGAAAAATCTGGAAGGAAAAGGGATTTAAGAATAGCTTCACACTGCTTTGTAACACGTATTAGATTTAGATTCCCAAATCTCATTTTTCAAAGGCGATTTAAGAGGCAAAATTTCTATAGTGTCTATGCAGACCCTCCTTATTTATGGTAAGTGTTGGTTTAACCCAGACCAGCAATAAGCACCGCACAGCTGCTCACTCACACTCCCACGGTGGAATGGGGGAGAGAATCAGAAGAGTAAAAGAAAAAAAACTCATGGGTTGAGGTCAAGACAGTTTAATAAGTGAAGCAAAAGCTGCACATGCAAGCAAAGCAAAACAAGGAATTCATTCACCACTTCCCATCAGCAGGCAGGTGTTCAGCCATCTCAAGGAAACCAGGGCTCCATCACACATAATGGTTACTTGGGACGACAAAACGCCATCACTCCAAACATCCCCCTTTCCCTCTTCTTCTCCTAGCTTTATATGCTGAGCACAGCATCATATGGTGTGAAATATCCCTTCGGTCAGTTGGGGTCAGCTGTCCCAGCTGTGTCCCCTGCCAACTTCTTGTGCACCTCCAGCCTGCTCGCTGGGGGGTGTGAGAAGCAGAAAAGGCCTTGGCTCTGTGTAAGCACTGCTCAGCAATAACGAAAACATCCCTGTGTTATCAACACTCTTTTCAGCACAAATTCAAAACACAGTCCCATACTAGCTACTATGAAGAAAATTAATCCTTCCCCAGCCAAAACCAGCACGCTGTCACAGAGACACCTGAAAGGAAGAAAGGAAACAGAAAAATGGTAATAAAAATAAGTTCATTTCTTCCACTAGCAACAAACTCTTCACTAATCTTCCCCCTTCATATGTGAAGTAGTCTATTCAGACACCCCATGCACCTTCAGAGTCAGAAGAAGGAGAATTGTGCAGTAACTGCCACTACCACGTTTCTACTTAGGCCTGTGGTATTCTATGACTTGTAGTGCACACCCTTTCCATGGTTTAGCCATTTTTAACCTGACCATTCTGGTTAAATACCATCATCCTTGCTTGCAAAGGGCAAGGGGAGAAAGGAAAGTGGTTTAAGAGTGTCTCTTTGTGTTCTCTCTTGGCTGTTCAAACTTTGAATACCAGTTAGCATAAAATAATGAGTTACTAAGAGCTGGTGTGAAAATGTTTGAGTCAGTATTTTGGAAGAGGCCGATTAGCCTGTTCCTTTTCCTCATTGTGAGCATGCCCAAAAATTAGAAAATCTTTAAAATTCAGAAAATATGCATTGTTAGGAAATAAAATAGAATAACTTTTTAAGGAAAGGAAACTCAATTTGACTAGAGATAAAAAAATGCTAACAAAAAGAATTCATACACAACTGTCTCACCACCCATTGTGTACTGTCAGGGCACATCCTTACTTGCAGGCTTCCTCTGCTGTAGCAACCTTTACATAGTCCAAAGATTTTTTCACTCTGGACCCCTCTGGCTTGACTATTTACTCTCTGCTTCACTCAGCATCTTCTTTGTTGGTGTCAGAATCTTTGCTCTGAGTATTTTACTCTCCTGCTTGATTCAGTAAAATGTTTTTCTCCCTGAGACAACCTAGTTGGTTCCAAGGGAACGTGAAATTTCCCCCTTGCCCGTATAGGATGAACTAGTCTGTTATGCTTTTTGCATATTATACAAATATATCCTTGTGGCCCTAAATAAATAAAAAAAAATAAATCAGTCACCAGAAATGAACACCATATCTATCCATCACAACTTCTAATGTAAGGCTATCTTTTAGTACAAACCCTTAATGCCAGTAATAAACGTAGTCACCTGGAGTAGTACTTATGGGCAGCAGAAGACAATCCTCCCCTCCCTTCTTTCTGTCACTCACATCCTCCCAAGCTGAGGACTGAAATGACAAATGGCCCAAAAGTTACTCACGATAAGCCTTATTTTATTAATATTTTGAGGCATGAATCCTTTCTCAGAAAGATGATAAAACTGGAGCAAAGATAGCTAATATCTGCACTAGCAAAATATATTTTTCATCTAGAGAAACCACTCATTTTTAAAAACTGTACAGGAAACAAAAATAATTTTATGACCTAGTGAGAATAAAAATTAAACTTTTGCTTGATAACTGTCCTCAAAATTCCAGATACAATGTACCTTACTGTGTCATCTGAGAAACAGTGATTCAAAAGATGGTCTCCCAAAGAACACCTAGCATGCATTACTGAATATGCCTTTTGGTTCAGTTTTGCAACAACAGTTATAAAACATCTTTTGAATGTCATCCAATAAATGTTCAGCTAACACTCAAAATAAGCAGGAGGAAAACAATCACAGTGGTTTCTGTTGGTCTTAAAAATAAGTTAGGGTGATACACCCTCAGTCCCTCCTCTGCATCAGAGCATTTCTTCTATATTTCTTTCTATAATGCACAATTATATTTAAGCATGTGCTCATATGCTTTGGTGACTTCAGCTTTGAATGGAATGCCATAAGGGAATGAAGTTCAAAAGGAAAAAAGACTGTCTGCTTGCAAAGTTGAAAGATTAGCACATCTGAACACTGATGTTATTAACCCAGAAAAGCTGTGTGATGTAAGTACTGATCTAATCATGTTATATGTATGTATATGTTATATATATATGCATATATAAGCATAGACACTATCATCATACAGCCAACACTGGAAGAGATACCAGAGGTTTTGAAATGTAAGAATAGAAAAGGTGGCTTGATTCAAGTTCTACAAATACACCAAAATAGATATGCAGGATATCATTATGAAACAAAGTGATCAAGCTACCATCTGAAAATGTCACACACAACAAAAATAAATCTGCTTTGCAATTAACTATATTTAGATGAACTATGTAAAATCATAAGCAAAATGCTAAGTAGTCCTTTATAGTATCTTGAGCTGAGATTATTTATATCTCATTAAGAATTTTATGGTAAATGTGTACGTGCATGTTTTGTGGTGTTTTTTCTTCCTTCATCATCCTGGTGATGTAAAGTACTGTGAAGGTCTTAGAGGGCCTTCAAGGCCAGAAGAGTCAAACATATACATTCATCATAACGTATCTGCATATAGTTTCAGTCTATTCACTAAAACATTTAAATGACAAAGGGTTGCAATTGTAAGTGGGATTTCACAATCCATCTCTTCTGCACTTACTCAGCTGCCCCTAATATGAAACAGTTGGTCAGTAAAAGTCAATCAGTCACAGAAGCATCAGGATAAACACAAGTAATGCTGTAAATAGCTGTTAACACTGTGATTTAAATGGTGGCAAAAAGTGTATGAGTGAGATTTGCTGAGATTGTCAAAGTCTTTCAACTGCACTTAGCATTCATTCTTGCAATGGATTGCATTATTCTTAAGATGTAGTGATTGCTGCAGGAATAGAACAATTCATTGGCTTAATAACAGTATTTTCCTCAACAAACCCTTCCTCTGCTCAAAGGAAACCCCAACAGAACAGCCTGATGTCTCTCTGGTCTTTAGACTAAGCAGGTCACTCTTTGTGAAGTTTGTTGACCTTGAAGTCAGTTATAGCAAAATATCCTGACATGTCCATATCCAGTTATTAAATTGCCACTGGATAGAAACACCTTCTGATCACTGTTGGTCTTCAGTGAACAGGGAATAGAGGCTTAAGTTGAAGGGCCACATGTAGCCTTGCTGGTGCTCAGAGCTATTCAGTGATACTCAGAGGTGAACATTAAACCATATTGCTAACAGAAGACTTTCTTCTTCTTCTACAAATTAAATAACAAAATGCAAGCCCAGCAGCTGTGATCTGAGGATTTTGTGGAGGTGGGTATAAGCTATGCAACATTAAACATTAAATGTTATTGTAGCAGCGTGCAATATGACTTGGGGTCATGGCTTAGTGGGGACTTGGCACTTGGCCTTTTCCAGCCTAAATGATTCTATGATTCTATGACTTGTGTCCTTTTCTATTTCTTCTTTGGTCATCCCACATTTGTAAATTATTGGGAGGGCATGGGATATGTGGCATATAAATGTGTCTATTTTATATACTTAACCATTGTGACAGAAGCTTAAAAACACCATCATGTTGAAAGCGGAAGTAGGACTTCTAACGATCAGGTTTGTCTTATGTTAGGAACTATGCCTTATAAAATCAACTATGGGTGTAAAAACTACTGAAAATAATTTTGGAAAAAAAAGTCCATGACCAGATTCACTGCTACAAAACAAGGATTAAAGCCAGGCTTTAGGATTCTTGCCTGTTTACTGTCCGCCAGTTTTAATATCACCCAGTTTAGAGTGAAACCCTGGGGATTTTAGCAGGCTTCCTCCTGAATGAATAAATTACTCAAGAAAAGGGGTTTGGCCAAATGCACATCTCTTCTTGAGGGGTTTCACTGACTGCAAGAATTCCTAGCCATCTTGATGATTCTGATGGTCTTGAAGAATGGCAGTCATTTCACTGAATTTTAATGCCTGTGTTGTAGGCATCTGTATGTGAGCTGACTCCTGCTTCCCTTCCTTGCCAGGGGGACTACAGTAGACACTTTTGGGTTTCGATTTGTTTAATTTCCTCCTTTAGAATGTGAAGAATCATGTCCTAAATTCCACAGATGAGAACACCCATGGCTACAACTAAGCTTTACAGTGACTAGCTCATACTGTAGAGATCTACAATACAGAAATTACATTAGTCAAATAAATCACACTCTAGACATTTGAAAGGATGCAATGTTTATGTCGAAGACAAAGCAGAAGGAGGTAGAAGTGGCAATTTTCTTCTATTTTCCATCAGTTCCCTTTGGCTTTTTAGGTGCCTGCTCTCAGCAAAATATTCCGGATTCCAGCTGAGTGATCAGACCTCATCTACAGGTATAAGATGGAAAGTGAAATTCAGGGATAGAAGAGAGTCCAGACAGAAAAGTACTCAGACTCCAAAAGCTTGCTGTTAGAAAACATCTTTTCAGACTATATGTTCTTTAGACTTTTTTCATATTCTATTAGCTCTCCCCACTGACAGATTCCAGGGAGGCACAGTGATGTGGCCTGTTCTTCTAGAACTAAGCAGAGTGCTACTTTTCCTGAATGTACAAGCTTAATTTAAATGTTTTTATCTGGCTTTTTGATTTGGAACTTGATCTTCTGTCACTAAGCTAATCCTCCTAATCCTTTGACTAGAAAATGATTGTTCACATTGGCTTCCCAAATAAGGAAAGAAAGATTCCTAGCAAGTATCGTGAAGATTGCTTTTTACATCCTGCTAGCCATCTATACAATTTCCAGCTATTAATCACATACGTATTTTTACCAAGGAAGTAGTTGTACTCTTACTGAAAGATTATTTAAAATGTACTATGATGGGACAAACAAAATTTTTGTTCCCCTTTCTTGCCTCCCAGAGTCATCATTACATTGTAGCAGCTCAGAACCTTGATAGTGAATATTTTGTTCGATTCACAATTTGTTTTTAGAAATAAATTCAGTTTTAGGCAGTGGCATAACTTCTGCTATGCATCTAGAAAGTCTGAAGGTTTTGGAAGACTGTCTTCCTGAGGCACTATTTGCTGTAAGGTTTGCCAAATAAAGTTAGAATCCAGTTAAATAGAAACAGGAATGCTTTTCAGGTGGCATTGTTTTTGTGTAATAATTTTAAATACCAGTGCAGCCTACATTTTTAGCTGGTATATCTTTACACAGCTCTTATGCCTCCATCATTCTTTCCAGGTATAACAAGTGGGCTCAGGAGTTTATTTCTTCCAAGACCATGTAAGGGACCAGAGGAGGAAGCAGTTTCCTCAAAGACTGCAATTGCTCGTCAAAGGCCCTGACAAGGGATGGAAGGTAATTGTCTGCCGAAGGTCTTG
>VZTO01005735.1:29116-39391 GCA_013400615.1 Syrrhaptes paradoxus | reverse complement strand
TATATATATATATATATCACTTTGCCACATTCTGACTTCTTAAAGTTAGCAGTCAATTGATTTAGAAAAAGAGTATCTTAAAAGGCTAGAACATTATGAAAAAGTCTCTAGAAGCCAAAGATACTTAACCAAACTAAACTCAAATTTTTCACTTCTACATTTGGAAACTCAGCACTTGTAGTTTTACACGGATGGGGGCAGAACAACTGCTGGTATTTTGCTCCGTGAACGTACCCACAAGCAGCGATTGCACAACCCCAGTGCAGCAGCACACACCATGTCACAAGAAACCTCGAGTTCCCCACAAAACCACCAAGATGGCACAAGGACTAAATAAATGTTAATCCCTCAGCTTGTATGAAGCACTTATTAGATAAAACAGGGTTATTTCACGTGTAGCCTATAGTCCCCAGATTCCTTGGAAAACAAGCCATCCTCTGTCCCTCCCACCCACAAGAGTTACCAAATTCTTTAAAATGCCTGTTATCGGGGAATGTAACTTTTTAGTGTTGCTCTAAACTACAGAACAGAGGGAAGAATATTACCTCCATATTTTCCAGGAAATAGGTTTCTGTGTAATTTAATTTTCCACCCTGTGCTATGTTTCTCTGTACGCTATTACAGTATAAATAACACAGATCTCTGTAGACACACATCTGTACCCGTGATTCAGCGGCATCAGCTTCCTGATACGTTCCCTCCTTAGCCCTGAACTTTTGCCGTCAGTTATTTCACTGGGTTGGGAGCACGCAGCAAGACTCCAGCCTGGGAGGATGCAAACAGGGCTCTTAAAAATGCAGCTCTGTCCAGAGAGGCAGAGACCTCCGCAGACCCCCAGCTAAAACAATGCCAAATGCTTCTTTCAGGGCATTAAAAGGGCACCAAGGCATTAAAATTCATAGAGAACTCAGAAACTTCATCTTTTCTGCTTAAAATTTAATTCCCTGGGAGCACAGACGCCACGACTTTTTTCTTGCTGGTTTTTGTTTGTTTGTTTGTTTGTTTTGAGTTTGGATTTTTTGCAAACATAAAACTGAGAAGTATACTCCTTAGCAACACTCCAGAGGCTTTCAGCCACATACATCAGCTTAAAAGGTTTATTTTTAAATTGCTGTTGCATTAGTCTTGTCAGCAGGACGATACACTCTGCCTCCCTGCTGTCAAACCAGGCGTGCAGCCCCCAGCGCGCACAGGGAGCCCTGATGCTGGGCTGAGCTGCGGCTGCAGGTTCTGCAGCGTGCGGGGCTGGAACAGTCTCAGCACCAACACCTTTGTTCAATAGGGTTTAGATGGACTTTACAGCTGAAACTGCCTGAGAGCAACGGTCTGAGCTACCCCAGGCAGGACACGATGTTAAGATTTTTTGCTGGTCTGAGCAGTGACCCAGGTGGGGCTCGGGGACTGTGCACAGAGCTCTTTGGCTTTTGGGGCGACTCTCAAATGCCAGCCAGAGTGGGATGTGCTATTGCAGAGCTGTGACAAACGCAGGGAGAGATAAATTGACAACCCAAGCTGGCATTTTATTCATTTCCTAATGCCTGCTAGGTTTAAACCCAGATCTAAAGACCAAGCAAAAATTTAATAGCAAGAATTACGATAAATTTCAGTTCTTGGCCTCTTGCAGATACAGAAAATGCAAGTAACCTTCCAGTAATTAAAACACAGCCATCCTGCCTTATCTTCAAAGGCAGAGGAGAAAAGGCCTGCTACCTTTAGAGCCTTGGGACACTGTTTTACAATTAAGGTATAATCAATCTTTAATTATTTTGTTTGAAGGTTATTTAAGCCCTTCCCTTACGGCAGCCCCTTGGGAACAGCTTAGCGGGGATGGGGCAGCAGCTGCTGCTCCTCCTCCTCCCCCAAAGGTGCCACACCGCTGCTTCGGTCCCTGCACTCATCTGTACGGGTGCAGCCACGCTGGCACAGCACCGTTTTTACACAGAACATACATACACCAGCACATCATCCAGCGAGAGAGTGTATCTTGGCATGGAGGTGCCTCATTGTCTGCTCCAGGAGCTTCGTGTCCACGCTGGCTCCCTTTGGGAACACAAGGCATCCCGACACCTGCACCACCAACGGTGCAGACCTGGCACTCATCAATGCTCACGGTTATGGACTTTCAGTTCCTCTTGTCAAAAGTCCCATTTTTCCCCCCCCGACACAAACCTCCACCACAGGAACACTGCTCAGAGGCTGTTATTTCTCCAGTTACTGAAAGAGCAGAAGAGACCATCTTATCTACACTTAAAGGTTGTGCTTCCTTCTTTTTCCCGGTTTAACACAGCAGGATTTAGCTGGTTAATACTTTATACCTCCGAGAACGTGAGAGTCTAACAGCACGATGAAAAACGCTACGGAAGAAACAGCGAGGTTTCCAATTTTCTGCTTTACTGGTAAAGAGAGATCCTTCCCAGCATCCCAGCACCCGCAGGCACCATCTTAAACTCTGCCTTAGTTTGCCATCCCATAAACAGTGGTGGGAAATACAGAGCTAACACGATGTGTCACCAGCGTCCCTTTACAAGCCCTAAGCACTGTGTTGAAACATGGATGTGGCACCCAGAAGTAACAGTGCAGGAGAGCAGGTCGCAGCTTGCTGCCTCTTTTCAGCGGTGCCTTAAGTAAACGGCACCTTCTGAAGCAATCAAGTGAACCCACAAAAAAAAAATAAGTACAAATAATTTTTCCTCAAAAACTTCCTTCTTTTAAAGCAGCAAATATTTTCACGGAAGTGTTCCCTGCTGCAAAGGCAAAACTAAATCTCCTAGAAAAATGTTTTTTTCCCTCTGCTTCTCTATTTGCAATGCTTTCCTTTTTCTGCTTATTCTTTTGGTTTGCTTCTTTAATGATGAAAAGGGGAAAATGGCAAAACCTAACTTTGACTCTAAAGTCTCAGTATTTAGAATGTTAGAATGAAAAGTCCAATACTCTGTTACACCACCATGTTCTTCTTTTCACCCTGGTTCAGCTTCAGAGGAGCTCTGCTATAGAAACAGAGCAAAGCCCTCTCCCTCTGTGCAGGGAGCTCTCTGCAAGGAGCACAGACTCCACGAGTTATCCTGCCCCACCATCCACACACACCTCTCTTGTCACTTCTCTGCTTTGGACACACTCCCCACTATCTGTTGCACACCGGAGCAGCCCCCGGCCCTCCCGGCTTTGCTGGGTACTCCCAAAAGCCGAGGCTGCAGGAGCTCCAGCACAGCAGCAGCCCTGTTCCCGGACACGCTGGGAGCCCTGCTGCAGCTCCCCAACACCAGCTCACAGGGAAGATGCGCGGGACTGCCAAGGATGCACGCTGCAGCCGAACGGATGCCTCTAAAGGAAGAAAAGAGCCAAGTGTATCACTGTGGAAGAGCCAGATACTCAGCTATGCTGCAGAACCAGGTGTGCTAGCTCATGCCAGCTCTCATTGCCAAAGGGGCAATGGGAACAGAGCAGAGGCAGTGTTTTCTTTTAAATTTGGAAGTGAAAGGGAGAAAGTAAACTTGCATGGAGCCTGGGGATGGGGCGAAGATGACAAGAGAGGCTGCTGTAATCGGTTTTCTTTCCTCTGCAAGTTGCAAAGGAGCAATTATGGCTGAAAATATTTGAAATAAAATCACTGGAACCTGTCATCAGTTGACTGACCTCTGTACAAATGTCTTGTCGAATGAGGAGGAGGATGAGAGTCTTGGCTATATCAAACCATTAAAAATTTAATGAATTCATCAGGACAAGTGCCCCAGAAACATTTTGGCATGTTCTGCCTTTCTCCTTGCAAGCCTGAAGTTGCTGTAGGTGCCCTGTTCCACCTCAGAGACATCTGCGTGTCGGGGTGAGCAGAACTCACCTGGATGGTGACACACGACATGTTTCCTGCCTTGCTGGGGTGTAAACGAGAACATACATTGCTGAGC
This sequence comes from Syrrhaptes paradoxus, assembly GCA_013400615.1. Classification (NCBI taxonomy): domain Eukaryota; kingdom Metazoa; phylum Chordata; class Aves; order Pterocliformes; family Pteroclidae; genus Syrrhaptes; species Syrrhaptes paradoxus. Next base: position 35,489 of record VZTO01005735.1, on the reverse strand, counting down.
AGCTACCGTCAGAAAGCAAGAACACCTGTGCAGCAGGCTTTAACCAGAAGGAGCAGTGATCGGTAGTTCAAATGATGGAGCTGTAGCCCAAACAAGTGGTTAGGTGATGGCACAGGGATAAATCTCAAAGAAACCTAAGCAAGTCTCCATCTTCTTTTCTCTATTGCTTAGGAATACACAGACTTTCTTACAAGCTTTGAGTCTTAATTTTGCAACGAGTATTTCTCACTCTGCAGCATACAAAGAGACAAGAACAGCTGAAGAAGGTGCCTGACTGACTAACGCATCTGCTCGTGTCCGCGTTGAGCAAGACCGAACCCCGCTCCCACAGATGACTTGCAAACACGACCGGTCTCACCACAGCCACGGTTTGAGGAGACTGCAGGAGCGGGGAAGATGACTCCCTATGATCAAACGAGGTTTTTTGGCTTCACTTCAGAAAGGTTACAAGATTGTTTTCTTTTGATGCATGTGGGAGAGTAAGTGCCGCACGGGAAAGGGTGCAGGAAGGCTGGTTACGCTGCAGCAGAGCAGAGTGGAAGAAACCACGCAAAATACAAGTGAACACAGAGTTACTCTGTGGTTCGTCCTCCTGTGATGGGAATACTAAGAATGCATTGTCTGAGGGCTCCATTTAATCCTTGCTCCTATGTAGGCAGTTGCTTTATAAAGATGTTTTTCACAATCATAAATAAACTTTGGAGGCGAACGGGGGAAAACCCTCAATTATTCTCCACCTGCTTGTGGACTGAATTTACAGTGGGCAATTTCAGGAGATGTGGCCCTGAGCTTTCCTCTGCTGTGTTTGATGTCTCAAACCTGCAGACCAAGTAAATAATTTGATTCCATTTACTGGACAAATTTAGAGGTCAAAGCTGACAAGCCTTCAAGACCACACAGGTTTATTTCCTGGGAGCCAAACGCTGGAATGTGCCTTTCAGACACTGCAGGGAAGAGCCTTCATCCCCTGACATCTTTCCATCAGCAGGGTTTGAGAGCTCGCAGCAGCAGTTTGATGATGTGTTGGCAGCTCTTTCCACCTAACGGGTACGCGTTGAAAGCTGAAGGGAGCGGATAGTTGGAAGGATCGGGTATTGCAGAACAACATCCCCACCCAGCCATCCACGCCACAGCCAGCCCCACCGTGCCCGGCCCTGACAGCAGTGGTTGTAAACTTTAAAGGTGTTTGTTATTTTGCAGTAGCAAATAAAACAAACAAAGAACTGATTTGTATCTAAAACAACTACTGCCCTGGTTTCAAGCTGTGCAGCAGTGCAAAATCGTGGAGAGTTTGGGTTATTGTTTCACACAGCCCTAAGAAAATAAAAGCAGGAATGAATAGTGAAAACCTTCAGCATATATTTCTCATATGGAAAACACTGATTTCCTTCTCTCTAAAACTATTCCAGCTGACACATTTATAAATTGAGATGTTCACCACCATGTTTAAAGTGTATGGCAAAAAAATGCAGAACTTTTAATTCATAATTGCGGGTAGTCACAATAGACGCTGCTGCTCAGCGCAAAGTCAGCACAATCCAAATTAAAGCAGCAAGACTTCTGACCTGTGTCATAACCAAAGCAGCCTGGATGTAGAATCTCTGGTTTACCCAACAAAAAAAACTGAAAAGCAGGATTCAGGTGCAGTCCTCACATGGAAAACAGGGGGGAAGAAGGGCAGTAAGTTGTTAGCACTACAAAAAGAAATTTAAAATTTTTTTTGGCTACTTAGTTATCTACACCCTGCTCCACTGGAAAGGCAAACTAACTGAAATATTTTGATTCATGCAGATTAGTAGACTTAAGATGCAGAAGCCATCTGCCTTCCAGAATATTTTTGCTCAATGCAAAGGCCAAGCACCCCAAGCCTGGCCTGCAGAGCAGTCCCAGCGCAGTGTGCTGGGAGGCTGAAGGGCAGCCCCTGCTCTGGGAGGGCCGTGCCCACTCCCATGGGGCACCACCAGCACTAGTCAGCTGGTTGGGCACCTTATAACATGCACCCCATGGGAAAGGAGGAGAAAGATAAAGGTTTAAAAAAAAAAAAAAAAGACACCAAAAAAACCCACACCACCTCACACCAAGACTCAAGAGACTCACATCATGCACAACACACCTCTAGGAGCCTCACTATAAACCAACCCCCTCTACAGCTGGAATTAAAACCACTGCATTGAAGCCCTCTGACAGCGCATCCCTACACCTCAAAGTTCTTCTATCCAAATTCCTTGCAAGGAGATACCCCCACAGCAGGATTTTGCTGCTTGAACTACAAGGTTGGAGGGACTAAAGTATAATATCACAATGCATTGTGTGCTCCAGGCATCACTTGGGACTAGGTTTTCCAGTTCCTCAGGAGCTTTGGAAAAGTAAGACAAAATGTTTCTTACACAGAAAAACAGATGCAAAAGTTAGGCGATTTGATCTGATGAAAAATTATCATATTCTCTTTCAAATTAACCACCTGCAGCAGCAACGCTTTTACAAATAGGAACTTGGAGAGCAAAGGGCCACCTGGAAGCGTTCACTTGGGGAAGGTAGAAGCGGAGCAGCCCGCTCTGGGTGCTCGCTTTGGAGCTTTTTTGCAAAACCACCGACTCGCGGCCCGGGACACGCGGCCGCCGCTGAACCGGGTCCGCGCAGGGCGCGCGGGCGGCCGCGGAGCGCGGGGAGGAGCCACGGGGGGCGCTCGCCATTGGCTGCGCGCGGGATGGGGGGAGCGCGGCCTCCAGCGCGGGCGCGCGGATAAAGCGGGAGCGCACCTGCGGCCCCGCCCGGGAGGGGCCGCGCCGCCCCCGCGCTCCCGCGGGTCTTTAAGATCCCCCCCACCCCGCGCCTCGCCCCGAGCCCACGGGACGGGACAGCCCGCTGACACCGCAGGGAGGACCGCTCGCTTCCTCCTGGGATTCTGTTCACAGGAAGGATGGGAAAGAAGAAGATAACGAGTCCCTGCATTTATTTATTTCTCAGCTCTTTTAGTTTCCTCTCTCCTTAGTCTTTTTTTTTTTTTAATTTTGGTTTAAAGTTCAGTAAAGCAGTTGCAGGACGGGATTGGTACCTAGTTAACCCGCACAGGTGAGTGAATGGTGCGAGCACGTGTGATGTATTCTATGGAACTGGTGGGAACTGGGGAGCATCATGCTGGGAGGCACTGGGGGTACAGGCGGTGTCTCTGGAAGGCGGCTGCACTGGAGAGAGAACGCAGGAGGCTGCAATGGGGTGTTACCAGTGTTGCTCATAGGGCCGAAGTGCTGCTCATTCCCTACGAACATCATCAGCACAGCTGGTTGGAAGCAGAGGCCAGGAAACAGCTTTTACAAGGAAAAATGCAAATATCTGAAACATTTCCTATGGGTACTTTAAGTCATAAATAATAGCAAGGTTATTCAAAGCAGCAGTTGATGATACATGGCCAGATTCCCTAAAAAAAAAAAAATATCCCCTGAACTGGCAAGAATTGTGTTTAGCACTGGCCTTTAAGAACAGCGTTCAACTAGGAAACCCATGGAGTTGCTCTGGATTTACACTAGTGCAATGAATACCAGATTTGAGCCACCATCTAAACCACCATTTGAAGGAATTTAGCTTAGTTTTAATCAGTTGGTTCTTTTCTTGATTTTCTATTAAAATCACTTGAAAAATATTTTTGACCTATCCAGTGGATACAGTGAAATATTTAAGAGCGTAGTTCTATTTGTTATTTTTCCTTACAGAGAAAGTTTTAACTTGCTTTACTCCAAGTTCCCTAGGTGCTGGGAAGTCCCCCAGTCCTGTATTGCTGTGGGACATTATGGATGCTGAACTATTTTTTAGGTGATGTGAGCCCTCTCAGAAGAGGCAGAGCTTATCTCTGGGATCGGAGGAGCCAGGGGGCTCGGGTTGCCTTTTCCCCCCTTCTGTGGATGTCTTGTTTCCGCTGGCTATTGTGTGCCAGCATAAGAGTCCAAAGGCCTCACTCACCTTTTGAAACAGAGAATCATGAGCTTTGTAAACTGAATGAGTGGCAACACACGCTTTGAGTAGGAGCGTTTGCTAGCAAAGACCCAGGCAGAGGGCATCTCAGACTCACCTGGATTGTGCAGAGGCTGCAGAGGAGCTGCTGGAATCACTTAGTGACTGAGCTCCAGAAAACAGGTTTTACTTAATTCCAAATACAAGCTTACATGACAGAGAAACAAGTTATTATATACTTTTCTAACCAGGATTATGAGTTACTGGCACTTTTGCAAGAGCACAGGGCTTTGCATGGAAAGGTTCAAGGGCTTGCAACCTACTGGGCCTAACACAAAGTCCATTTAATGGAAATATGCAACAAGCTTTGGCTCAGAGCATCTGTCTCGTAGCTCCCCTATAGACAACGAAATACAGAAACGTTTGCTCACTTTAAAGTTCAGAGAAGTCCAGGATGATTTTATCTGACCTTTAGTTAAAGGTTTGCTGCTTTTGAGGATGCAGCAGATCTTTGCTGCTGCTCAGGTGGATGCAGAAGTCTGCAGCCTGGTTCTCGAGATTTCTCCCCAGGGAGAAGCAAAAACCAAGTGGTATGTCATTAAAAGGGTGAAAAACCCCCCATACTGGTAACCTTTAATTTACTTTAAAATCGGTTGTTCAAGACTGAGGGGTAGTTAGCTGTTGGAGGTGGGTCCCCGGAGCTTGTAATTCAAGTTTTTATTCTCATTGTTTTAATGTAAGATTTGGTTGATAAGCTCCTTTAATGATCTGAGCTGTTCCTAAGGAAGCCAAAGCCAGCCTTGCAGCTGCTCATCCTCTCTCCTGGCCTTACTGGCTCTGCGAATTCCAGGCACAAAGTGGTTAATAGCTGCAGGCAGTGCATTAGGCATTTAGCCCGTTGTAACTTGCCCGATAAAAGGCATTTCAAATAAGCCAGGATTGCACAGAGGAATTTCAGTTGATGGGTTCCTGCCTAGGCCACCCTTCTCAGGACTTACCCAAAAGCTTTTAACAAGTCTCGACAGAATGCAGGGAGAGGCTTCAGCACAGCAACAGGCAGCAGGGTTATATTCAAAAGCAAGAGAAACACCCTCAACTATTTGTTCTGCTAAATCCTCTATCAGCACCTCCACTATGGGTTGGTTTTTTTGAGTTTTGGTTTGGGGTTTTGTTTTTTAACTACAGGCACACATTTCAGTTCAAGTCTTTGCACCCCAACCTACCTTTTCCCCAAGCTGCAAAGTACGAGCAAATTAAGAGTTGAAATCTTAAATTACCCAAGTGTGGAGAGTTGCCAGAACATGGTCCTGCTCAGAGCTGGACCCTTCATTTCACCGAGCACTTTGAAAGCCCCAGTTTTCCCAGGCATCAAGGAGGCAGGGACTGGGACCTGGGTCCTTTAGTTTGGTTTCATGTCTCTGTGAAGCAAAGACACTCAAATTGGAAACATTTGCCATTCCTTGCTGGGATACAGTGAACTTTAATTTCACTCTTGGGATTTGCATATTTCAGGGCAGATTTTGTGTGTTCAATTCTTTAGATGAGAAACAACACGCAATTGTAACTATAGTGTTATTTTCAGACTTCAGTATTAATTTTACAGGTAAAACCAGGACATATTTAAAAAAGTAAAATATTTCAATCTATAATCGGATTCTTTTGCAAGAATCTCAGAAGCATCTTTACTGTATAGATGCAGCGATGGGCTGGGTTGGTTTTTTTGGGGTAAATATTTCTAACAGTCTTAATTTTCTTTATTTTTGTCTCTTTCACAGATTTGAAGTTCTCTGGAAGAGGCTACACATCTTTCAGAGGGTTTGGACAGTGCTTAGCTAAAGTATTTGAATCTTCATAGTGCCTTAGGGTAATCCCATAATATAAATAATCCATTTCACAGATGCACTAAGGCATGTGCAGTGGCAGCCTGGCAATGCCACGTTGGGACAATGATGTGTTCTTGCTCCGCTATCTGCCCATGCTGTACAAGGAGCCCAAAGCAAGAAAACTCCCATTACCATATCGCGTGGGGCTGTGACTAAGTAAGATTACTGCTCCCCTATCTAGGCTCAAGGGAAGCAATAGCTTAACACATTCTCATTATGGCCAAAGGACTTTTTAAAAGAACCAGCACATAGAAGAAAATTTCCTACTGGCATTCTTTGGATTTTGCAGATTCAGGGGTTGAGGCCAGAAGGGACTATGGCAATTACCCCATCGGACCTCCCTTGTAAGAGCCTTGAGCCTTTAATTTGGAGATGCTCCTGGTTGGAGATGCTCCTCAAAGGCCTTAAAGGCCTTCAGAAGATGGAGAATTGCCTTATATTTAGTAAGTTGTTCCCACAGTTAACATTACAAATTGTACCTGCCTCCTTTGCTACAGGCTAAAAATTAGAGTGAATGAAAAGCAGGGATATGGGAAAAAAAA
>VZTO01005735.1:14737-28067 GCA_013400615.1 Syrrhaptes paradoxus | reverse complement strand
TATTCAAAAGCAAGAGAAACACCCTCAACTATTTGTTCTGCTAAATCCTCTATCAGCACCTCCACTATGGGTTGGTTTTTTTGAGTTTTGGTTTGGGGTTTTGTTTTTTAACTACAGGCACACATTTCAGTTCAAGTCTTTGCACCCCAACCTACCTTTTCCCCAAGCTGCAAAGTACGAGCAAATTAAGAGTTGAAATCTTAAATTACCCAAGTGTGGAGAGTTGCCAGAACATGGTCCTGCTCAGAGCTGGACCCTTCATTTCACCGAGCACTTTGAAAGCCCCAGTTTTCCCAGGCATCAAGGAGGCAGGGACTGGGACCTGGGTCCTTTAGTTTGGTTTCATGTCTCTGTGAAGCAAAGACACTCAAATTGGAAACATTTGCCATTCCTTGCTGGGATACAGTGAACTTTAATTTCACTCTTGGGATTTGCATATTTCAGGGCAGATTTTGTGTGTTCAATTCTTTAGATGAGAAACAACACGCAATTGTAACTATAGTGTTATTTTCAGACTTCAGTATTAATTTTACAGGTAAAACCAGGACATATTTAAAAAAGTAAAATATTTCAATCTATAATCAGATTCTTTTGCAAGAATCTCAAACATCTTTACTGTATAGATGCAGGGATGGGCTGGGTTGTTTTTTGGGGGATAAATATTTCTAAGTCTTAATTTTCTTTATTTTTGTCTCTTTCACAGATTTGAAGTTCTCTGGAAGAGGCTACACATCTTTCAGAGGGTTTGGGCAGTGCTTAGCTAAAGTATTTGAATCTTCATAGTGCCTTAGGGTAATCCCATAATATAAATAATCCATTTCACAGATGCACTAAGGCATGTGCAGTGGCAGCCTGGCAATGCCACGTTGGGACAATGATGTGTTCTTGCTCCGCTATCTGCCCATGCTGTACAAGGAGCCCAAAGCAAGAGAACTCCCATTACCATATCGTGTGGGGCTGTGACTAAGTAAGATTACTGCTCCCCTATCTAGGCTCAAGGGAAGCAATAGCTTAACACATTCTCATTATGGCCAAAGGACTTTTTAAAAGAACCAGCACATAGAAGAAAATTTCCTACTGGCATTCTTTGGATTTTGCAGATTCAGGGGTTGAGGCCAGAAGGGACTATGGCAATTACCCCATCGGACCTCCCTTGTAAGAGCCTTGAGCCTTTAATTTGGAGATGCTCCTGGTAGTAAACTACCTTCAAAGGCCTTAAAGGCCTTCAGAAGATGGAGAATTGCCTTATATTTAGTAAGTTGTTCCCACAGTTAACATTACAAATTGTACCTGCCTCCTTTGCTACAGGCTAAAAATTAGAGTGAATGAAAAGCAGGGATATGGGAAAAAAAAGGAGCAAATGAAAGTTTCAGCCCATAGCATCCCCATAAGCACTGATTGCAGGGTTTCAGCCTTCTGCATACGATTCAAACATCACAAGTGTACCAGCTGTGCTCCCCTGAAAGGTACGTTAACACGCGATAAACTCGCCTGCCTTTTCCAAGTGAAATAAGGACGATCCATGGGTTCTGTTGTCCTTCATTCCACCGGAGTCTGTCTCGTACCTAACCAGATTTCAGTGGAGTGAAGCACAAGAGACATGGAGATGAATCAGCAACAAGAGGAACTGCTTCCCACTAAGAGAAGGGAAACGGCATGGAAACTGGGATACACCAGGCATCCAAACAGATCGAACACGCTGGGAAATGGAGAGGATTTTAATGACCCAAGTATTTCTTGAAAGTCTCCAGTGAGAAGTCTGCATTTTGAGAATGTACCTATTTTCTGCATAATATGTAAAGATTAAAAGTCTACAAAGACCACAAGCTGCTTTCTGGAAGACTTAAATACCTTATTAGCAGAAAATCAAACCCTAGTGAAGATAAGATACATAACCTCATTGCTTTCAGTCATCTTCCCTCTAGAATGGTTTATCCCGTGCAGAAACCCCCGTGTAACCTTGTTTCGTGCACGTGCACCACTCCGTGTTCCCTTGAAGATGTTTCTCTAAAGAATCACACCAGCAACGCCTGCTTCCTTCCAACTCTGACATGCTGCCTTCAAAATCTGGCAAAACTACATTAAAATTGTAGACCCATTTATTTTGTAATAAAATGAATGTAAATAAGATTTAAGTTGAAGGAGAACTTGGATTTTTCAGGCTGAGCACAAGACAGATCTTTTAAGGTGTCAGTGTAAATTCCTCGAAGGTTAATGCAGTTAAACATATTTGATGTATAAAAGTGTCACATCTAACACTAATCATTCACCAGTTGTAATTGCCTTTTCAAAGTCCTCACCTCCCTAAGACAAATGCACAAAAAAAAATGATGTCTGGCAAATTTAAAACACAAACCAAATAACGTCCTCCCAGCATCAGGACCTATTATTTGCTTTGATAGATTTACTACCAGATTTCAAGAATTTATTGTCCTGTATTATTTCTCAGCTGCCTGCCTAATCCTTCTTTTGCTTTCCCCCTTCTATCTGACTGATTTTAAAATCATTCAAAAACTACTTGCTGATGGCTTGTCTTACAGAAACAGACCACTGAAGGGTTTGGTTCCATGTACAGCAGTGCTGAGCTCCTCCAGCCAGCCAGGCAAGTTCCCAAAGCTTCTGACATTAATTTCCAGGCTCTTACGCATAACACACACCCTGTGTTGGATATCTTGTAAAAACCAATTTCCCTGCTTAGTGCTAATTAAAGTTACTCCAAATCACTACAAGAACAGGACCGCAACACACTTTCAAACCAGAACCTGGCCAGCCCTACACCGCTTCAGTGTTCTGTGCTTTGTTATCCATCGCTCTTGGTATCTGGAAATATATAGCCACCAAAAAGAGCTCTTGATGATGTCTTTTCCTGAAGTATTTTTCTTCAGGGCATCCCAGAACAACTGAGACTTCAACAAGCCATTCCTGAGAGTTCTGGTGGTGGTTAATTGTGGAGGGTAACAAGAACACAGGCAACAAATGGGTGTTTTCTCCCTTGGTATCTTTGTAACAACACAGAGTGAAAGTGCAAGAGGGTAAGTATCACCTGTCAAGCAGGAGCAGATGACAACCACACACAAGTTTGCTTATTTACCAGTTAAGGGTAATAAAATAAGGGCTCCTACCTTCCCACTGCTTGGGCAGCAGCAGGTCAGGAGGCCAGGACCCTGTGCTGGGGAACTGTTGGTTCTGCTGAAGACCCCTTGGAGCAGGATGCTGCACTCGTCACCTCTCCTCCTTCCCTCCTGGCTGGCTCCCATCATCTGTAGGGCATTGGGAGCTCTGTGGATGCAGACAGAAACACAGTTGGGTATTAATGGTATGCTAAGGAATATTTACAGCACTGTAATATATTACTTAGTTTTTTTTTTTCCCCTCCATATGAAGGACGTTTTGGCTAACAGCTTTCCATACATTAAAGCAATGCATATAACAAGACAGCAGACAAACTGCCAGAGACAGGCATTGCTCTGGACAAGTCTCTGTCAATACACCGTGCAGTCAGCAAAACTCCTCCAGGAGATGACAGGTGCTATGTAAATGTGAGCTCGTTATCAAAGAAACTGTGGCTTGTTGCTCACATTGATGTAGCACCAGAGACAAGAAAAACCCTCAAGTTACTCTTTGGAGTAATATGTGCACTCTAAAGACTGAATATTTCCAGACCTTAGAAAGCAACTGATGATATTGATCTGGCAATTCAGACACACAAAAAAAACCCACTTTCAGGCAAAAGGAATGAGATTGAAGTAAAACAGTAAAAAAAATACCAGCCACCAGTCTTGGCTCATGCATTTGGAAGCTGCTGCTTGGTGTTGCCAGTGCCCTCTCCTGCTGCTGTTTGCATGCTTTCACCATGTGCTCTGCAACCTGTGAGCAGCTCCACTCTGAGAAAGGGCTTCAGGACAGGAACCACAGCACAATTCCCTGCATGTAAGTCATTTTTCTGTATCCAGGTGCATGAAAAAACCCTCAAGCACAGTATAGGCTATAACTGGTATAGCTTTACTCAGCTATTTCAAATAACTACCCCAAGAAGGGCAGGGCTTTCACTCAAAATTCATTTACTGGGCATTTTATAGTTATGTTCCAGCGTTGTGCTTAAATTCCTTACCTAAAGTCAGTTTTTATTCAGTAGACAGCTGGCCTCAAACATCCCCTCCATACAAACCTTTCAAACAAACGCTGCCTTGTGTCTGGTGTTAACTTTGCAGAGCCCTGCAGCAGAGGGGAGGCTTGGCTAAGAGACCCTTTAGAAACCCTTTACAAATGTAGATTTGATTGACTGGCTGATTGAACTTAATTGCAGACATTCTCTTAATTGTACACTTAATTACTGACACTGTGTCAAAAGATTTCTGATGCAGCACCTGGAGGACAACCTTGCAAGTGCCAGTCAAAGCCAGCTGCACAAGGCACCGGGAGGTGCTGTGTATTGCTACAGCTTGGAAAGGGAAAAATCATAATATTGTAATAATATACAATTAGGGTTTCACCCACCCTCCAACACATACACACAATCACAAATCTCCTCGCAGGGAGGGCATCTAATACATCAGGAACAGAAAAGAAACAAAGAGGGATAATTATGGGACCATGTGACGGTTCCACCCTTTTGTGGTCTCTCCTAATATCTCCAGTATTGTGAGCCGCAGGGGGAGGGCAGGATGCCATCGGTTTTGGCAGGAGCCAGACAGCTGCTGGCCACTCTCAATTCAGCAACTCCAGATTTTGTACGTTAGAACCGTAACCAGAAGTAAAACCCATGATATTTGTTCAAAAGGTTAAAACTCTGAATATTCTCAGCAGTGATTCCGGGTCACCGCGGGTCTTCCTGAAAATAGCTGCACATGGAGCAAAGATAACTGTTCTTACTGCTGGTGGTGAGAAGCATCTGCAGGGACTCTGATCGTGGTTCCTGTGCTGCTCAGACAAATCACTAGTTCAGTGAATGCCAGACTCAAACCCACGCTACAATAGCCTGTATGTAGAGCACATACGATGCACAAATGAGCAGAAACTAATCCCAATGGGTGCATTTTTTTTCCTCAAAATATTTTTACCGATAAATTCACATTCACAAAATGTAGATGTGCTAGTCAATACAAGTAAGCGGCTGCAGGGTATTAGGGATGCCTCCACTCCTGCTGCATGCAAATCGCTGTGGAAACTGCACCGGTGAGACTGATTATCCTCACTGCATCTCCAAGATATAGCTCTCGTCACTGGCACAGCCACTGATAATTCACATCTGGGTCTTTCCCAGCCAGCGGGCAGCTCCAGTCACCTACAGGGTCTGGGGGAGAACCAGAGCCAAGTCCTGGGCTAGTGACCAAAGGAGGGATAACTGAAGATAACATCCTTACAGCATCCCTCCCCAGGAAGGGTTTCAGCTGGTGCTGATGCACAGCTACATTCCTCCAGAACACACAAACCCTAACAAACCAAAGACACAGCCACCAGAACTGTGCAGACACCTAGCAGAGAATGGTTTTACACCCACATCAGTGCAATTTGTTCAGAACACCTGGAGGCTCATTACTGTACCTGTGACATGTTGCTACACTTAATTGCCTTTGACAATTAGTAACATTTCAACACCTCCTTTAATGGCCCAATTATGAGAACACTTGTCTTCTGCACAGCAGATAGAAGAAAATAGATGGGTGAATTTCCAGTGTGAAACTCCTCTGGTATTTTAACAAAGGGCTTGAAAAACAAACCCCCAAGAGGCCATTCCGATTTGTTTGGCTCACACCAGACAGACGAGCTGTGTTTGCTCTGCCCGTGCCCCTCCTGGTGCAGGGCTGTGACAGCTGCCGCTCCCAGACCCACACTGGGACATTAATTACAGGGAAAAGTGCTGAGCATTTGCCTCCCTGCATTTCTTGATGTTTTATCGATGACTTCTGTATGCTACACAAAGTGCATCCTTTGTAAAATAAATCCTGTTTCCAAACTGGGAGAGGCACAATGGGCACAGGAACACAGAACCACTTCTTGCCACTACACAAGCTCCAACCTAACGGAAATATTTGAGACTAAAACTTTGCAGGCTCACTTTGATGAAATGTGATGGCAAGTGCTGGCTGCAGTCTGGGGCCGTTCTCTCCCAGAAATAAGTGGGTAACTCCATACAGGGCATCAGGCTGGGCACAAACACTGGATTTAACAACTACATTGAGCAGGGGAACCTTGCTGCTGTACGTAAATCTGAAAAATCCGAGAGGGACTGGTCCAGCCCCACCAGCATCACTGCCACCAAGTTCAAGTTCATTGCCAGGCCCCTCCTGCTCCAGCAGCGCTGGCAGACGAGGGCACTGCATAAAGACCAGGCTCTGCTCACATCTTCAGTTCCGCAAGATGTGCTAGGATTTTCTGTGCTTTCCGTTTTCCTCCCACTTCTCAGACCTTTCCAAGCTCAGCGCTCTCCCCAGGGACTCTCAGCTGAGCAACACGATTCATCCTCAAACTCCTGCAACACTGTTTTCAGCTCTCGATTTCCTTTCAAATCTCTGCTGAACACCACGCTCCCTCTCACTGTAGTACCTGCACTCCTCCTCCTCTAGATTTATTTAGTTTTGTGAAGTACCTTGAGCTTCAGAGGTTTAAATCCTCCACCAGCATCAATCACCACTATGGCCAAGCAAGTCAGACTCGCACTGTGCACACCAGCGAGGTACCACAGGCAGTTCCACCCAAATCTTGCAGGAATTGGGGGCTCTCGCATCACCAGCATAACCACCACTGTTCTTCTGTGCTTCCTTTCTAACAGCAGCTAAGTTATCTGGCTGAGGACATGACCCGGATGGTGACAAGTTTGTGCCTGGTCCCAGGTGACTGCAGAGCAGTGACCCCGATGCAGCTCCGGGAAGCACCCCCAGGGCTGGACAGGGTCAGGCATCACCGACTTCATCCCTTTGATGCAGTTTCTGCTGCAAGCTAAAGGGGATCCTGTGCTCCCTCACTGTGATCTCCACCTGCTTTCCATCACTGGGGTTGTATAAATGAGGAGCAAGTCAGAAGAAAGGCCAGCAGCCACAAAGCTAGCCCAAACGGGCTTCTCCACGAGAGCCCACGTAGTCTTAACACCGGATAGAGTTTATGAATAAAACAATGTTTTATTAAACTGCTACTACATTTTGATTGAATAGCATTTGGACTGCATGGGAGCAGACATATTCCTGAAAGTAATTGGTTTTCCACATCTGCTTTCCTTTCTAATTGGACTAATTACTTCAGTGTAGGATCATGTTCACTACTCTCCAGAAAGCAACAAACCTTGATTTACAGTGAGAAGAGCAGCAATTAGGGAGAATTAATTCATACGGCAACATCTAAATAAATCATATTATGGGAAGACAGCGATGTAATTATTGTGACTGGTGACTCCCTTGTGCAGAAACATCATCCTTCAGCCCAAATCAAGCAGCTCGGTCCTGAGGAATCCACCACAGCTCCGATTTCCCAGAGCACGTACTACCAATTTTATTTCAGACCTAATGGAGATATATTGTCAAAAACAATAGGGTCTAACACTTCGATAGATGAGAAAAACAATCAAATCCTTGACAACTCCGTGTTTGTCCCCTGAATCCAATGCGTGTCCAGCAGCCATGGATAACATACACCAGCAGCTGCTCCCACTCAAAGGTGGGCGAGTTTTTTGGGTGCGATACCCTCCAGGATGAGCCAGGCTTCTCCTCCAAACCCAGCCCGCCCCATCCAGATGGTCCATTGAAAGGTTTAGTGAGAACATGCTGAACTGCACTTCTAGAAGATGCTCCTGCCCTTTAACTTAATAATTTATCTTCCTACATACACACCAGCAGCCTGGTCCTGCCTTCTCGATGGAGATCAGACATGTCTCTGCTACCTCTGCAAGCGGGGAAAGCCCTTCTAGTCCCTCCATCTGCCTGTTGTTAGTTCTGGCCTTAAAGTCACTCTCACCAGGTCACAGGACCTTCGGTGTGCCTCTCACAAGCCTCCTTAGCACCTTCTTCTCATATTGTTCACAGACTTCCAGAAAAAACCCACAATGTCTTTTTTTTTGGGGGGATGAGGAGATGATCTCCACCCATAAACCAGACAGGACTGAATTTTCAGAGCAAGAGCTCAGGGTCTGTCACACCAAGAGCCAGCTCAGGGCAGGGAGGCAGGATAACCCAGTGCTCCACCGCAGTGAATTATTTCTCTCACTACGGTTGTTCTGCCTCCGGAACGAGTCTCCGCACAGCTCTCACCCTCCGAATCAGCAGCGGGCATTCTCATCTCAGAGACTCTCCAGTCACCCTGTCTCACACTGCCATATGACGTGCAGAAGCATGATGAGAATTAGCATAATATGATGTTATACTTTCTGTCCACAGCTTGACACATCATAAATCCCTTGCACCAGAAAGCCAAGTTGCACATCCAAACAATTACCCTCTTTAAGAAATGCCCGATCCATTAGGAATTAGGGTGATAAATTGTCAGCTCAGACAGGTGGAAACATATCCATCTCGATTTGCCATTCTTTTGCCACAGCAAATAAATACAATCATAAGTTCCAGCACCTGCTCGCTGCAAGCAGGGCTCCGTGCTGGGGAGGGAAAGGTGTTTAACACCAAGCCTGGAAAAAAGCAAAGCTTGTGGCTTGGTGGTTTTAAGCACACACACATTCAGGACCCTTAGCTCTGTTATTATTATTTACTGCTATTCAAATCTTCTCTCCCTTTCTGAGACATTTTCATGGCTGCCATTAAATCTCTAAATGTTTTCCGAAAAAATCAAGAAATAAAAATAAAATCAAATAAAAATGAAGAAGTACCCTCTGCTCCGAGTCGATCCAGACTGTCAGACACCTGCACACAGAAGGCAATACTGGTATTTGTTGCACTATCCTGGCCTAGAAACAGAACAATGGAAAAATGGATCTGATGACTTTGGAAGCATGGAAGAAAGGAGATATTTTTAATTTATTTTAGCATTATGTATCCATAACAAAAATATGGATGCAGAATTATCAGAGGTCCTAAATAAAATGAAGGGCACAGGAAACACATGCAGATTAAAAAAACAGACATACAAAAATAAATACATTCAAGTATCACAACAATGTGAGAACTGTTTTGAAGGTAAGGGGAACAGCTGATAATTCACAGCCATTATTCTTTTATCATTGTTCAACTGAAGGTTGAGAAGATTTTAAAACTGCAATTATCAACAATAGATTTGCATTGAAATAAGCTTCTCTGCAGCATTTCTCACTCCTCCTCCTCAATAGAGGTGGAAGCAACAAAGAAAGCAACATTTTCAATACAACAGAAAAAGATTTTTCTCCCGGAAACATCCATGCAATGACATACCAAAAAAGGAAGAAAAGTAGAACCTGTTTGGGCATTTTTAAAAAGCAAATCAGCTACAGGTTGGTCAAGTAAGGAAACAGGAGAAACTTTTTCCACCCCCTCGCTATTCAGCCACAGCAACTTGTCTTTGAATCTTTTTACTCCTTTTGGCCACATTTCAGCTGTTGCTCCTTGGGGGCCACTCCTATCAGCTCACCAGTAAGAGCAAGTCTTGCACAGCTGGGAACGGCTCTTCTGATGACAATTTCCTCCCCTTAAATAACTTTAAAATCAATTTTCTAGTAAAGGTATCACAAGCAAGATACTACCCGCTTTGGGTCTGTTTTTCTTTTCTAGCCTTTCTTCCCCCAGTCTCCTAATAACCACAGATTAATGAACAATTACAAGGCTCCATTCTTACTGCCGTGTAATTCCAAGAAAGGAAGAGCATCTTTCTGGAACATTATGCTTGAAAAACAAAGGAGAGCTTTGACTGTCAAGTCACTGATGTTCCCTCTTCACTTAAAAGCTTTCCAATTTACTTACAAATTATAGTGTTTTTAATGCAAATTAAGCACTAGAGAACATTTTTTTCCTTCCCCCAGATTAGCAAGAACCAAATTGACCAAGAAAGCCAAACACGGAGTCTGGCCGCAATGAATATTTAAAATAATGAGCCTGTTTAATTATTCTGATTGGGGAAGTATGAGGTTATTAAACGCCTCTGAACTGATGACAGGGTTTGAGCATATGGTTTTGCTTTCTGAACACACAGAAAATGTTTTCTGATACTCTGTGTTCCAGCATTCTTTGTTGAACTAACTATAGGGATGAAACACAGCTACACGTGCTCAGAGACCTGGGGGAAACATCGCCTGCTTCAGAAGCAAATCCTGCCATGCAGAAGGCAGCGGCACTCCAGGAAAGGGCGAGCGAGAGCACACGATCGACCCATTTCTGCACAGCTCCCCTGCCTCCTTCCAGCAGCTCAGGAAAAAACAAAGTTCCCTCAGTTCTGCTTTTGCTCCAGCATGTCACCGAATGTGTATGTATGGGGGAAAACCCTACACCAGAGGGACTGGGTTGCACAGACACACCACACCGGATCCCACAAAACACACCAAGGGCTGTTTTAACACTGCAAACCCTTTTAGCCATCAGGCCCCTAAACGCCCCAGAGTTCAACCAGCCAGTTACACCTCCTGTGCCAAAAAGCACTTTGCTCCCAAGCCCCTGAACCGTATTACTGAGGAAAGCAAAAGGAGAACACAAACAGGGAAAGGGCAACATGCCCAGAGCCACCAAACAAGCAGAGAGCAAAGTTATTTCCTTGCTTTAACATAAAGGTAAAATTTTCCCTGCTCTGTTTTCATCCATACAACTCAGCTAAGATACCTGGCAAGGTCATCTTTGTCCCTGTCCCACCGCACACTGCAGATTGGACTCTCTCTCCCTTTTTGTTCCTGGAGTTTGTGTTTGTTTACAAAAAGTTCAGGGGTGCTTATCTCCAGAGGGGAAAAAAAGGTGAACTTTAAAGTCCTCGTTTTTCCAGGTACAGAGCACCTGCTGCATCTCTTAATTTCATGAGCCTTTGAGTCAGTGCTCTCCGCTTCCCAACAGTCATCCATCCAGGAAACCTCATCACTCCGCAGTAACGAGCACGCTTTGCACAGAACCCATCTGAAGCCTGCAACCCACCCGCTCTCCCTGGGGTAATCTCTCTGCACCCCCTGGTCCAGCTCCGGCAGTGTCCTTCTCAAAAGATGCAGCTTCAGGGCAGCACCATGCTCTAGCTGGGCCCATCAAGAGGTTATGGGGGTGAAACAAGTTCACATTGCCCTGGCAGCTCATTCACACCTCTCCTAATGCCATCTGCTCCTCCCTGAACCTATTTCTGGCTTTAATTAGAGATTCTGGAACTTCTGGAGGCTGAAGGGCAAGGAGGTGAATGAGCACATCTGGTGCATGCCTCCCAGCTTGGTATCGTGGAGTTTAACCATCCCCAGCATCTAATGGCTGAGCACAGGGTACCTGCCTCTGCCCTTTGACGTGCGCTGAGAAAGGTCAGAACCCAACGGAGACAATCACTGTTCTTCGGCTTTTTAGTATGGATCCCCATTCTTCTGGCTTCTGACATTTCAGCACCTGACTCCCCTCTGCCATCCCATCTCCTGCACCTCACCAACTGCTGCTGTTCCCTCAAGGAGAAAGCTGGAAGGAACAAAACCAGAATGCTGTGATAACTGCCTTGTCGACGTCTTTCCTTGAGACAGCATGGAAGAGCAGTCAGGGATTCATCTGAATTAAACCCCCTTTCCTCTTCCATTTCCTCTTGGCTTCTCGCACTCTAATGCAATTACGTAGAACGTGAAGAACATTTTAACCCTAAACCCAGGACAGCTACAGGGTAACAGCAGCAGAAACAGAGCTCGGGTATTACCACATGGGCTCAGAAGAAACAGTTTCAAGTGCTGAACAGATTTCTCTACTATTTTGCCAAGGTATTTTGTTGTTAATTTTTATATATTTTCAATTAATGGCTAATTCAGAATGCTTTAAAGCAGCCCGATGCCCAAGGGTAGCCTGTCTCTTTCCCAAAGGCCAGGGCACTCAGCAGCTGTGCTGGTGACACCGGGATGCTCCCCAGCACAGGCAGAGCCCCGAGCAGCCCCGGGCACCCAAAGCCAGCTCTGATGCACTCCTTGCACCACTCCACCAGCAAACACATCCTTGTGCATCTACCACTGAGCTTTCCCACCATTTGCAGGGGCTGGCAAATTCCCCCTCAGGGAGGAAAAAAAAAAAAATTCCAGCTTCCACCTACACTAGCTACTGAAGGAAAAAACAAACCCCACAAAAGCCAACTAAGCAAACAAAAAGGAGATAAAAGCAGTTTGCTTTAAGGCAGCAGCTTTTCTGAAAGCCCACAGTAAATCTTTAAGATTATCAATAATGAACACATTCAATGTCTTTTTTTCATCTTCTTTTAAATCACTTCTAGGGGGTTGTTATATGCGAGCTGTATTTGTTATCAAGGGATTGAGACTGCTGGAGATGGAGAGAAACAAAATGAGCCTCGACAAGGCTTGGGAAAAAGCACGCTGCCACGGTCTAGTCCCTCCTCCACCTATTTGTCACAGCACCCCAGTAACGAGCCCTGGAATTCATCTCTCCAGTGACACTCACAATGCTAGATGTTTTCCCAAATTTAGTCAAGTGACAATACAAAGTCTTTAATATGCAAAGGAGTCCTTTGTGTAACTCACCGTAACTTTGGTGTCTTGTCATGCCTTACAGAAAATCCAGGAGAAACAAATTGCAATAATCACAGGAGTGAACAAGTTGGAAGGAACGTGTCACGGCAATAATGAAATCTTCTGCTGATTGCCGTGTATGTGCAGACATACATTACACAAAACTAAATGTTCTACCATTAATTTCTTATAAGCCACAATAATTCAGCCCTATGGAGGCCACATAAACATCACACACCCCAGCAGCAGCAAACACTGCAGTCACTCCGTTTCCCCCATGCCTCAAACAAAAGCCTTGTGCCCTAAGCTACACCTTCTCTTCCTCCCATGTTAACATTTCCCCAGCTGCGGAAGCAGTAGGAGACCCTCGGCTCACACCTCTCCGTGTGTCCGGTATTAGCACACGCAGGAACCACGAGGACCTCTTTGCAGGACGTTTCCCAGCCGCAGCAGCGACGACAACCCTCACGCTACCTAATGCACAAGCTGGCCTCAAAAGAACGAAATGGGCCTTGCAACCATGGAATTAAAAAAAAATCTAAAATTAAAATTAAATTTTTTAAACCGCCACCCGTACTCACATTTTCTCAGCCCGTCGCACACCAGTGACAAACCTCAGCGGCAGCTGGTGTCCCCCCGACTCGAGAGCGCGGAGCCGGGCTGCCGTCGGGGCTGGCCCCGGGCCGCTCTCCGCAGGTCACGTCCCCGCTGCGCCCGCGCGGACCCCACGCGGCGGGAACGGGACCCGCA
>VZTO01005735.1:1457-14593 GCA_013400615.1 Syrrhaptes paradoxus | reverse complement strand
GGCGGGAGCGGGACCCGCACGCGGCGGCGGCGCGAGGCCGCGGCGGGACCCGGGGAGCACACGCCGGGGCGCGCGGTTGCTGGGCTGCAGCGACCCGGAGCGCGGAGCAACGGGGGCAAACGCCCTTGGGACAGTGCCACCGAGCTGGTGTCACCGTTCCGCCGAGGGACCCCGGACCCGCCCGTCCCCGCGGCGCCGGGTCCCGCGGCTCAGACCGGCACCGTCTGCGCTGCTCGGCCGCCAGCACACGGTTGCATCAGGCTCCGGGCATTGCATGGCACAGGAACGCAGCTCCCACCGCCTTCCCAGCCCCCCCGCACTAGGGTTTTCCTTTTCTTAGGTGGGGGGGTGGGGGAACAAAACAAAAGGACACTTTCCTCCGAGCTTCTAGTCATTGTGTTACAAAACCCTCCTGGCTAAACGCGTTAAATTAAACAAACGCGTCATTGTCTCCTGATAATTTTTAATTGATCACAACTACAGCATAGGTGGAGCTGCCGGGCTAGCACGGGTCCCCATCAAGCCAACTGTCCTATTTGTTGTGATTTCCCTGGGGCATCTTTTAAACCATTAAAATTTACAAACAACTTGATTTCTTATTAACACAGTTCCTTAATTGCTTCCATGGGAAAAGAGTCAAGCTATTTGCATCTTCTTGCTCAGGGCTCCAGGGCTTTAGTGCAAACGTTCAAGGAGAAGTTTTTAAATGAAGCAAAAGCAGAAGTGCCGCTGCAGACCCACCCAGGCTCGGTTTGGTGCTGTGGTGCAGAGCCACCTCTCCTCCTGGCTTGCTTGAGTACCTGCACATCCCATGATATGCCTCTTTGAGGCTGATGAATTTGACAAAGGGATGGTTCTTGGGCACATTCCTGGATAACACGGTTTCAGCAGCTCACGTCAAGCCAGCTTTATTGTCCCCCACGTTTGCCAAAAGCTCCAAACAAGGGCAACACCAGGACCTCCCTCTGTAATTTCAGAGCCCTCCATCTCTGTCATTTAATCCCCAGCAGGAACGTTTCAGGAGATGGCCTGCCCCCTTTGAATCTAGAGAAAAGCACTGTGTCTGCAAAAATCCAGCACGGATCTCTCTCAAGCACGGTACATTACAGAGCTTACAGGCAAGTCCATTCTTATTCCAAGTGAGTACCTCATCATTTTAATGCGTTAATCAAATCTCCGTGGTTCAGGACTGAAGTCCCAGCATTCATCATCAATTTGATATGAACCTATTATTTAGGTTCAGAAAATTACTCGCTAAACACAATCAAGCGTTACTTTTCTGAAGTCTTTATAATACAAGCGTTCACATTGTCAAGAGCCCGCCAGCAGATCTCCCTTTGGCTGGTCCTCGTGCAGCCGCCGCTGTGTCCTCCGGCTGCAGGAACAGCAGCCCAGGGCAGGCAGCAGAGACAGGACACACACCTGAAGAGCCACCCCATCTCATTCAGCTTAACCCTCCACCTGGAGCACATGTCTGCAGCAGACACTCCAGCCAGGCCAGACTGATTTTAGCATTTTCTGTCTGCTCGAGGGCCCTTCTGAGCACCAGCAGCCTGCTCTGCTGCCCCGTGCTCCAGCACCCAGCAGAACTGGAGCTCTCCTCACCCATCATTTTTTTCCTAACAGGGATCTTGGAGGAGGTGATCTGAGAAAACAACAAAAAAAAAGCATGTCAGCTGTTAAAAATACTTTCCCATGAGGATCTGATGGGTGTCAGAGTCCAATAGATCCGTTACTGTCATTCACCAGAGACTCAACCTGATGCATTTGTAACAGCACCAAGAAAAGGCAGCAAGAGCCCTGCCCAGCGCCTGCCAGGGGAGAGGGCTCAGGCTGACCCTGCTCCCTCCCTGCCCCAATTCCAAGCTCCCTATGGGCTTGCAAACACCTGAAACTCCTGCTCAAAATTTTTCAACAGCAAATGGTGTTTCTTTAACAGAAATGTTTATAGGGAGTGTTACATTGAGGTTTTTTTACGTATGCATTTCTATCTGAGAAATACTCCAGCAGAGTTCTCAGATCCATCAGCTGCCTGTGGGAACAGATTTCAAGGAAGTACCTACATCTGAAATGGAAATCCCCAGCTCCTCCCACACATTTTCCAAGGAGACCGAGCACTGCTTTAGTCAATCAACAGCATGCATGCTCAGAGTCAAAAACTTACAGCAAATGGCACCTAATTTGCCATAAGCTGGTACATCTCACAAATGCACTTTGCATATAAAGACAAAAATATAAATCCCAGTGCTGTATTGAAACTGGAGAGCTCCCAAAAGTCAGGAGTCTAGTTCTCTGCTTTAAATACCACTGGAAAATACAAAAGGACCCTTTTAGTTAATACTAATTATTATCCAGTCTATCATTAACAGCAACTGCACACACTTTGATAGATGGGTTGAGAAGCAGCTTTGTTTCATTTTATTGCTGATTCCGTGACTAGTTGCCAAACTTTTCTTATTCCTGGTAATGAGATCCCAGTAGTCTAGCAGCTGGTTCTGCTCCAGCACCAAGTGCGGAGGACCCCTCGTGCATGGGGGGGTCTGTATCTAGGACAGAAGGGGTATCTGAGCAGACTTCCCAAAGTTTTGAGTAGGTAGGAACTGCTGCCTGCACAAGGGCAGAGGGTGGAGAGGAGGAGAGAAAAAAAAGGAAAAAGGTACATTCTTTGCCTCCCTGGTCTGGACCAAATTTAATAAGATGACCTTTGCAGAACACCAAACTGCTCATCTTCTTTCCAGCATATATAACATTATACAATAAAATGATTGGCGCTAGCAACGTTTAGGTTTCCTGCTGATGAACACAGAATGGCTTAAGGTGTGTTTGTGCACTTAGGACACATCCATCAGGGTATGACAAAGAGAGCTGGGGCACACAACTCATTACAGGAGCCTTTCCTGAAATTCCTATCAGTTGATTAATACTTTTAGAAAATAAAGACTTCTACTGATATCTCCTCAGGCCATAAGAAACGTTTATAAAATACATATTACACCCAGGGATTATGGGCAACTTAGAGATTTATTTTCTTACATAAAATTGATAAAATCTCTGAAAATTTAAAACATTAATTTCACGAAGCACCAGTTTTGCAATTCCTTTGTTCTAACAGACAATGGTAAACAATGTTCCAGTGACCTCCAGTGGGGACCAGGGGAAAATACACCCACCCTCTGCCTGCTGCTGCAGAGATGGTTGGTTGCAGAGCCTGGAGCAGCGGTAGCTGGGCTGAGGTGCCCCTGCAGAGGCTGCCCCGTTATTCCCTGATGAGCAAGCAGGCCAAGCAGAGATATCCTCCTCGGCATTTTTATCCAAATAAATCCAACCAGCCTTCATATCCCTGTGAAAGGGACAAGGTGGGGGAATCCCACGGAGACCTTGCTGCTCTCTAACCTGGGTTTGTGTCTTCATGGGACACAAAACACAAGAAACCAACCTGAGCCAGCATGCATGGAAAGCACATGGAGCAACTTCATGGCAGGAGCAAAGTGGATGGCCTGGGCCACTGTCCTTAACATCCTAAAGGAAATGTACTGCGGGACCCACAGCGTGCAATTTTCCAAGTCATCTCCCAAAACAGAGCAGCACTTTCCAGACTTCTCCCATACCTTATTCACAAGAGGACGCACCTCACACCATTTCTTCCCAATAGCAGAAGAAAAGTAATTATGTGTCTTGCCTGTTTCTTTGTCTAATGAAAGAACTAGCATTTCCATAAGAAATCATTTAATGTCGTAAAACATCATTCCTCATTGAAATAAAACTTTACAGAAGGGCAATTTTTATCATGGAAAACACACTAACACTAGTGCAGGGTCTATTTACTACTGTCTGAACAATATTAATGTAGAAGATAATATATTGGCTTGAATCAATACTTCCCCCAACTTCCCCATCCATCAGCCCCCCTTCGTCTGATGAAAGTCCTCCCATGTCACGTTCTCCCAGACTGATGAGATCACAGCACCTCTTTCCAGCATGAGTGATGGTGTGCAGATGCATAATTGCCCAATAAATCACACCCCCGGATCAAAGATCCAAGATCCTCTGGGTGCCAAGGAGGCACACCAAACATCATAAAATACAAGAAGTTAATTAATTGCAGCAAGATTTGCACCACCTTTAGGCAGGTTGCATATTACTTGTCACACACAGATATCCTGAAAGATTCAGCCAAAACCACCCCACTGCAGAACTGGGGCCTGAAACTATGAACATCTCAGGGCAAAGGGCTCCAACACAGGATCCCAAGAGCTACAAATAAGGCTGAAGCATCACATATTCCCTGCCCACACAGCAACTGCTCTAGGACTTCAAGCAGGGCTTCCAGCTGTTCCAGGGGACTGTGCATCTCAGGAATTTCATCACATGAGCCACAAAGACAGATTGGGCAATGCCAGAGAGAACAGATCTGCAGAAGGTACATCCTGTCCAGTATCCGATTTCCACTGATCGCCACAAACACAAACTGTAGTGCCCCTTTCCCTGCTGTAACCTCCCTGCCAACAGCCCTGGAGCAAGCTGGGATCCCCAGCTGCCTCTTCCTCTCTGCTGACCCTCACACAAGCTGCTCAGCATCCAACACTGCAGAAACAAGTGTTCCAGTTTGTCCCAGTGGTGGGACAGATGTGTCTCTGGGTGCTGTCTAGTCGACCCTGTGCAGGTGCTGGGGTCAGCAGCCACATCAGCAGAGCCCTGCTGGCCCCAGGTCCCAGCAGTTTGCAGGAATTGGTGCTGATGAGACACACATTGTGTCTCTGCACCCCCCCAAAGCTTCCCAACCTCAGCAGCAAGGCTGCTCAGCAAACACACGAATTGAAAGATCACATTTCATAGCCACAAGGCGTAGGCATTATTTCAAGTATTTCTGATAGAATTTGATACCATCAAAGCCTGAAGGAATTCAGACCTTCCTGGCAGGTCCCACCCTTGGCCCCATCCCCGAGTCTCCATGGGCTCCAGCTCCAACTCGCACCAACAAGCACGTTCACCCCAGCGAGCGAAGCCACAATCTGCAAACTCGAGCTCAGGAAACACAGCAGTGCCCAGACCCCTCTGTTTTACAGGCATCCGATTCCACCACCTTTAATCCTTTCTGTCAGCCCTGCACCATCAGGTGCTAACATCTCCGTAACCTCTTGTACTAATTAAGATAGCACATCTTCCCTGTTTGCCTCCACGCTGGCTTCAAAGCCCAGTGCTGACAGGATCCTGAAGTGTTTGTGCATTGCAGTGAGTGGCCCTTGTAAAACAGAAATTATAATGAACGCACCGCAGGAAGCTTTAATGGAAGTGTGCAGTCATTATAAAACAACTGGAACTAAAACCGGAGCTAAGGCTGGGAACGGAGCAGGTGGAGGCTGTTCCCAGACACTCTGCAGTCACTGGCTGCAGACCTGGATGCTCTGGCCAGGATCTGACCTTTCTGCAAAGCCACCTTTAAATGGCCCCAGACCTTTTGCTTCTCCAAAGGATGCATCCTGTTACAAGTGACCCTAAGAGCAGCGATGGCTTGCAGGAGGCTCTGCAAGGAGAAGCCAAACCAGCGCAAGGTAAAGCCCAGAGCAGCCAGTCTGTCTTCTGAGCTCAAGGGGTTTTTAGGAGCACTTCAAATACGCAGACACCTCCCCAACGCTTTCATTATCTAGCTCAGTTCTTAGCAAGTCCAGCCCAGACTTTCCACAGCAGAGAGAGATTTTCCCCCCCAACAAGACCCCTGGCTCCTCAGCCCTGGGACAGGGGCTGAACCCCCCCAGCACAGCCCCGAGGTTTTGGATTCAGGCAGCACTAACCAGGTCAGGAAGGTTTGACCCAGTTGCAGATGAGGTTTGAGCTTAAGGCACAGCCCAGCATACAGGATTGAATAAAGTTGAAATCCTGAAAGCTGCTTAAGTTTTAGGATTGCTATTTTCTGCTTGTCTGTACCCAGCCGGACTGCACCAAGGAGAGACAAAGCACCTCCTGAACGTGCAGTTTGATACACAGAGTTACAAGGAAAAGGAACTAGAAAATATTTTCTATATAAATATCACCAACCCTCTGCCCAAGCAGCATGGGACACAGATAGCATACAGCTAAGATGAAAAGAAACATTTCAAAAAGAGGAAAAAAACTAGAAAAGTGGGCTAAACTGACAGGAGCCAGAATGATTCAGGTCTCGCCAAACAAAGAGAAACCTCCTTGCTGCACCATTTCTCTGCTTACATAGAGTTCAGTAAACAGGTTCCTTCCTCAAAGCCCCAAGACCAAGCACAAGGCTCCCAATTTCATCCCTTCTCCAGCTTTACACAGAGAAGTTAGTAAACACAAAAAAATTGCAACTCGGAGAAAAACAAACCTCTCTTCCTCTGATTACTCACTCCAACAAAAAGGTTGGAGCAAATTCCTTCCAGACTTCTCTAACCACACAATAGATCTAAGTTGTGTAGCAACCAGACACTCAGAGATAATGAAAAAAAGTAAAAAAACCAAGAAGGAAGTAAAAATCCCAAATACCTTTTGCTGCTCTGCTTTTTCAGCCTCCCCAGGCCCTGACCATCCATTTCTCCTTTGCTGCCCCACCCCAGCCCTTGCTAAATAGGGTTTGCCCCAGATGTCACTGGTGCAGCCTCGTCATGTCAATGCAATTCACCTTTCTCCTGTGATTCTGCATCTCCTCCACCTGCTGGGTCTGGGACACGCCAGCCCTGCCCCGGAGCAGCTGATTTCAATGCAACTGATTTGGCCACAGAGGTCCAGACCCTTGTCCCTGCTCTGCCCTGGGCACAGATGCAGAATTAAAACAAAATAAACCAAAAACCACACCCAAATGCCAAAAAAAAAATTAGTGAAAGAAAAAAAAATCATTCAATTGGAAATTTCATGACTTTTCTAAACATCTCTACTGGATTTTGCTTCATGCTAGTCTCTCCTAATTAGCAGCATACTTGGCCAACTTAACCTTTGGAAAGGTTTTTTTATTGATCGAGTGTTACACAGACGTTTACATTTCTTGGAGGGAGGAAGAGGCAGGGAAAAAAATTAAATTACTTTGCTTAGTGATCTTAATTATCTGAAATAATTACCTTCAGTCAATTCTCAAACAAGAACTCTCTGGAGAACAGTGCGTTTTCGTTTGGATAAAAGGAAAGGAATTGAGTCCAAAGGAATATGTTTGGTAACTTATTTAGCTATACCTAATTAACCATCTGAGTGAGGAATCCAATCAAAGCTTCTCCATTACACTTAATTATTAAAAGCCATTTAGGGGGGAAAATCCAAAAGGAGGGGTCTAAAAGAGCTCAAAGGATAATTTTAGCACAGAACTGAACAAATGGGTGAAAGGAGACCAGAAGTAAAATATTTTTAATGAAAGCGATTCATTTTCTAGCCAGGCCCCATGAGGCAGAGTTGGTAGCTCTCTGTTTTGTATACAGCTCTGCGCTGGAACCAGCACAAAGATTTTTAGGCTTCCAGAGATGGGCAGAGCTTCCCGAAGCCCTTTCCAGTGGAACACAAGGGAGATGCTTTGTTCTCTGTGCAGCAGTGGCCGGCAGCTTGCGGGGACGTTGGCCGATTGAAAGAAATGATCCCTGTTACATCCATTCCAGAAAGCATTAAAAGTCCTCCAAAGAGTTTTCGCACGGATTTGTGCATCCCTACGCGCACCTCCCAGCCCGGAGAGCGAGAAAGCAAATCCTGCTGCGGAGTGCTGGTGGTAATGAGCGGGAAGGGGATTTGGCTTTGTGTGTTTAGCCAAAAAAGGGTGACTGGGTACTGGCAGCTGGGGTGGTTAGCCGCTCTGCAGAGCCAGGAGCGAGGAAGCAGATGCCAGGGGCTGGTGGAGGAGCTGGATTTCACCCCACCCCAGCAGAGCTCCTTCCCAGCGGTTTGCCTCGTCCCTCGCTCTGCTTTAGCTTTTCACAAATTCGTAAGGCAGAGGACGATATTACTTTATTTATATGTGAACACGTTTAGCAGCAATAACCCCTTCCTAATACATAACAGACACAGCGGGATGTTGTAATTTTGATGCAAAAATCCTTCGTCTGCACCCCTGTGCTCCAGCAGCTTTGTCCCACCATCCCATCGCCTCTCTCCACCTCCGCAGGGATCGCACGTGTGTGCTGGGATGGATCCATGGCTGGGCTCCAGCCAGCCACCAGAACATTTTTAATCCGGAGGGTTTATTAGATTAGCGAGGCCAACAGGCCAGTCCGCTGCCAGCACACCTCGTGTCTCATACAAATCACGGCAGCGGAGGGTTCACGAGCCTGAAGAGCACAGAGGAAGGATAAATTTATCTCTATTCTCCTTCTAAATTGCAAGGAAGTTCTCAGTGCCTACAGCTGGTTCAGACAAAAGAAATGAGGAGGGTCGTATATCACTGTTGCTTTCCAGAAAAAAGAATTTGTGTGCACAGGATCGTGCAAACAGGGGTGAGGTGCCCGGCTTAAGGCTGTCTGACCCATTTGTGTGTCTTTGGTCAGATACACGGAGTAGGACTGACGGCGACCTTCCACGCTCACCNCCGGAGGGTTTATTAGATCAGCGAGGCCAACAGGCCAGTCCGCTGCCAGCACACCTCGTGTCTCATACAAATCACGGCAGCGGAGGGTTCACGAGCCTGAAGAGCACAGAGGAAGGATAAATTTATCTCTATTCTCCTTCTAAATTGCAAGGAAGTTCTCAGTGCCTACAGCTGGTTCAGACAAAAGAAATGAGGAGGGTTGTATATAACTGTTCCTTTCCCAGAAAAAAAACTTGTGTGCACAAACAGGGGTGAGGTGCCCGGCTTAAGGCCGTCTGACCCATTTGTGTGTCTTTGGTCAGATTCACGGACAAGAAGGACCGACGGTGACCTTCCGCGCTCACGCAGCCCTTACGGAGGAGGCATTAATCTCGGCTGTTTTCCTTTCTGTACAGTACAATGAATGACTGGCTGCTCAGCCTGCCAGCTAATAGCTGTGACATACTCCAGGTCCCCGAGACGCAGAGTAAAACATCGGGTTTGTGCAGCTGGGATAGTTCCTTGTCACAAGTCGTTTCTCTCCTGAATTTCCTCGTGCAGAGAGGTGCAGCCTGGCTTGTGAGCCCCCAAGGTAATTCAAGGGCTTAAAAGCAGGAGAGCATTTCAGGGTTCAATCAAAGCAAACAAACTGCTAAAAATAAATTGGCATCCCATCTGTTGCCAGGTGGGGAATTTAAGTTTCAACAGTCAGGGGAAGGGATGAAAGGCTGCAATAAACACCTTGAAATGGATATCTGAGAAATGCTGTGGCCTCAGGAAAAGGGGCTGATTTTCTCTTCCGTCTCTTGCACAAAAAGTTTTTTTATTTCTTTTTCCTAAGGGAGAGAAGTGAGCAGAGGCTTCTGCAGCACAGGGAGGGAAGCAAACAAATATCGAGTGTCAAAGATTAATAATGTTCAAACGAACTACTGCTGATCAACACGATTTCACTGCAGAACGTGCAGCCCAGAGGGATGTGTGTGACCCCGGCGCGGTGCCAGCCCAGCCTGTGCCCCACCGGCCACACAGTGAGCAGCACGGCCAAGGACAGGGAAAGGGCAGCAATTAAAGGTCATCTAAACCGAACTTGTCATCCTGCCTACAGCAGGGTCAAGTGCAGCAGCTCACAGGACCGAAACGCTGGTAAAAACCACGTCCCACCTGTGAGTGGTGCACCCAGGGCTGGGGAAACTGGTCACTTGGGTTCAGTGAATCCAGTCTGAAGCGGACTGTGCTGAACAGGCACACAAGGTAAAACCATGGTGATTAAGTAGTTTTCATGCTCGTGAGAAGCCTGGACGTACCATTTTGGGATATCTCTGCAAATTCATCAGTCAGTTCTGGAAACCATCTTCCTGTTGGCAAGTGTCCCTCCCGTCCCCTGGGGAGCTGGCATCCCCCTCCTCCCGCATCCTCATGGGTTGGCTCCTTGTGCTGGCAGCGAGCTGCACTGATACATCCTATGGGATGGGATATATTTTTTTAACCAGAGTAGGAAAGCAATAGAAAATAATGACAAAATGCTTTGCTAGGAAGTATCTGGTAGACTGGTCTTTGCTGTTCATCTGTTTCTCTGTTAATTATCTGCAGAAAATATTAACATTTTAATTCAGTGAAACACCACATGAGAATGATTTCAAGTCAGCACGTCCATCTACAGAGGCCTTTCTCTTCCCAAAGCTCCACCTTTCCTATTAAATCTACTCTCCGTGTGGGTGGTGGTGGCCCTGGTGGCCATCACTGTCACACACTGACACCCTTCTGGGATTTCCCCCATATCCCTGTAAGAGATGCTTACAGCCTGTTGCAATTCGAGCTGCGGGTTTATGAGGAACCAGAAGCTTGAAATGAAACTTTAAGCTAAGAATAAAGATCACAGCTAGGAAACCTATTTACCAAGCAAAAAACCAAACCAGCTGCTTCAAGGCAGGAGAACCTGACAGCCAGGAGTCCCGAGCAGCTTCTCGCACAGAAATAACATTTCATTCCTTGTTTTGCTCCTTCAAAGGCAGCCTCGGGGCAGTTTCTCTTTTCCATCCTGCAGGTTGGTAGGGATGCTCAGAGTACCCTGCGTTCTTCTCTGCCGATGCCAACCTGAAAACGGCCACCTGACAGCTATTTCTAGTTCTTCGCAATATAAATAATGAATGGGTTCATACTGGGAGGAATCAAATGGCACCAGCTGACTCTGGTAATAAATCAGGAGAGGGGCAGGTTGTCTCTTCTCTGGCATGTCCAGGCTGACGTGCAGCTTTATGAGGAGGGAGGTGGGTACAAAGCCCATCAATACAAATCTCAGCTGTTAGGAGCTCTAGCACTTTTCATGCTGGTTTTAAGCGTTGTCGTAATTCTGGTTTTATATCAAAAATCTGTGCCAAAGGGATGGGCTAAGGAACACACCTGCACCACTCTGACTTTAGGGTTTATGTTCATCGCTGTACCCTAAATCAAACTTTATGTCACTCACTCAAAGGCTGTGAACAGGGGCTGTGCTTGGCTGGTGGCTCCTCGGGCACGTCAGCTCTGTTCCCTCGCCACCTTCTGAGGTTTTCCTTCCCAGCGTGCAAAAATCCCAGGGACATTCAGCACATATTTGAGTAATTTATCCCTTTCTTTACTCAGCTATTCGAGCCTTATTCTCTAATGTGCTTAGAAAACTTCTGCTTCTAGGGAAAAGAAGAAAAAAAAAAGACTCTGTCACCATCTCAATTACCCAGTTAGACAGTGAGGCTGAGCCGGACCGGCAGGTCACCTGCGCAGGAAAGCCATTATCTGCGTGTAGACTGTCAAATTTTATAGGAAGGAGGTGGGAAGGTTCCTTCTGACAAGAAGTGGTTTTGATTTAGTGCTGCTGTAACGAACTGCACGGTGTGTCGAAAGATGACAGAGTACCGGGAAGGTAGTCTATTTACCCGTAAGGATAACTGCCATCTATTTAACCAGAACAGAGAAAAGATTATTTAAATAGCCTTGGATGTATTCCCTGTGTCATAGCAGGCATGTTAGCTGCCAGCAGCCATCCCACAGCTATTCTCAAACGGTCACAAAACAGATATTCTGAATAATTACATCCACCAGGAGCCAGGCAGGTAAAAATTTCTCTGAACATCACCAAACCAGGTAATGGCCCGTTATGAGTAACCACCTGGGGAGTTTATACCAAACCGTGTCCCTGGTCATCTTATGTGCAGCCAAGTCAACTCTTCCGAGTGCCGATGGCCAGCCAGGTCTTGTGGGAAAAGCCCTGGTCGAGGGTAGTAAAGTGCAGTTTGTAATTTCAGGCACAGCCAGCTCTTATCAGGACTCCCACATGCTGAGGGATGGACTCTGTGACTGCTCATGAAATGTTTTGTCATTTAGCTTCCACTTTTCAGCAAGCTGATGAAAAAAAAAAGCATAAATCCATCAGGCATGTTGTCTTACCAGCTCCTGATATGTTTTGGCTACTTCCAGAGAGTAAGAGAAGTCTTTGGAGCAGATGTGAAATTCAGCTCTTGTTTGCTCACTTGTCATCACTCACAAAGCAAAACAAACACTCCTGCTCCTGCAGAAATCACCCCTCGTGTCCCGTGGCTCTGCCTCGCCGAGCACTTGCTCCATCTCCCCCGGGGATGACAGTTCTTCCCAGTCCACAGCCTGGTCCCAGGTGCTTTGAAACTGGCCGTGAAGCACCGGAGAAGCAGCGAGAGGGAGAAATTGTGTAACTCCATCTATATGGCAATTATCCTGAAGGCATCACTCGTGAAAAATACCTGGGCTGCCGTCATCCCACACCAGAGAGCGAAGGTAACCCAGAGAGAGTCTGGAGAATGATTCATGACCAACATCCTCAACACCGATCTCCAGCCGGGGTGCTGGGCAGGATTTTCACTGTGGGTTCCTCTACCTTGGCAGGTACATGGAGCCACCCACAAACTCCAGATAGCAAAAGCAGCCAGGATATCGGTTTCTTACAAACTCCTATTTTTCTTATTACACAGTAATAAGCAGACAAAGAAAAACTGCTCTTGGTAACATCTTTCAGTCAGATTTCAGCATCCCAAAAAATTTCCTTTTCAACTGAAGAAAGCAAGCGATATTGATACTGGGAATGACTTCATAGTTTTGGTATCTATCAGCCACCACCTAGCATAAAAACAATTGTTCCAGAAATTCTGAATTTTATTGCTCCTATTAATCTTTTCTCTCTGTAACAACTGATTGATTTAACCTTCTCCCTCTAACAGCAGGGAGGTGTCCGGCCCCTTTCCCGTTTAGATCAGGCAGGTCACCGATGGCTTTCAGAGGGATGCTGCCAGGCTCTCCGCCGAGGCCAGAGCCCCTCCACTGCAGCCCTGCTTGGGCTGAACTTCCCGGGGCGGTTGGTTGGAAAGGATGAACTTCTCAAGGCTTCACTTGCGTCACCAGCCACCAGGAACCTCTCCCTCCCCAGATGCACAAAATTAATTTTTTGCTTTTTATGGATGCATAATTAACCCCTTGAGTAAACATCTATTCAAACCTCCATAATTAGTACTTAGTTTTTCAAATAGCTAATGAAAGGCCCTTTTAGGTTCCTAATTGGCTGCTGCTTCCCATTAGTCAGCTCTGAGCATGAGCCATCGACAGGGGAGATGCACTGTACGGCAGGAACTGTGCAGACCGGGAA
>VZTO01005734.1:0-14595 GCA_013400615.1 Syrrhaptes paradoxus | reverse complement strand
TGTCCCTGTTTACGGGGGTTTTAGTTGGGTTCAGAGCTCCCCGGGCACCGGGGCACGTTGGGGAACCACCTCCCATCTCCCAGGGAAATCTGCTCTCCAGCAAGTCCAAAACAGACTGAAAATGACCCAAAATAAACTCCCAGGCTTACACACAGAGTCATACAGATACCCACAGCACTTGAGGGTCTCAGAGCCGTTTGGATACAGTAAACAGTCTGTGATCTCGCCTGCCAGCTATTATTGCCATTTTACGGACACAGAAACATGGGAGGTAAAGAGAACATTTAAAATACCGCTCACTTCAGAGCGTGCCAACAAAAATGGCTTTGGGGAATTCAGACTGGGTTCCTTCTCAATTATTACTTCTATAGCCAAGTGGCTCCGCAACGCTAAATTGCTTCTGTCACTGAAGTAAGCAGATGTGATCCCGAATACACATGAGGAGACAATCGGCTCATTGTAGCGGCGGTGAGTTTTTGTAATCTCTCAGCGTAAGTGCAATTTAACCGAGGTGACATTCTCCAGGACCTTGGACACTGATGGAAAATAATACTTCAAAAGCCATTTTAATTGATGTAGAGCTTCCCGTACCCCAATACAGCTCTTAAGAGCCACAGAAAACCACTCTGAAGAACCCTCTGAGGATTCCCAAGTCAGTATTGCAGCCCTGCGCTTATGGAGGATAACTCCCAACACTGTTTAATTACATCTCTGACCTCTATACAATTCCCCATTACAGGCCTCGTTCTTACCCCTTTTAAGTCCAACTCAGCTCATTCTGCAAAAGCAGGGTACAAAGAGAGACTCAGCGCTGAAATTTGCATTAGGAAATCGGGGGGCAAGAAGGGAGCGCGCTTCTTCGTGGTTTGCAGAAGATTAAACGCGAAAATGAGATGTGTGACCTCCCTCATTGAAAATCAGACTTTCGCGGGGCCAGTGTATCTCCAAGTTTCCTCAGCCATAAAGGAGGAATGAAGAAGGAAGTCTGTATTTTTGCAAAATCAACAACTATTTTGAAATCTTAGGATTGCCACAGAGAAGCTAAGGGTTGGATGGGATCTCAAGTGGTCCTTCCAAGAGGGAATCAGCTCCGTGTAACTCCTAATAGGCACCAGTCTAAGCCTCCCTGAAAGGCCTCCAGGGACCGCACTGCCTCACCTTCCCAAGTACTCTGTTCCCTTGCTTCACCTCTCTTCCTAGTTAAAATGTTTTCTAATATCCAGACCTAAGCTTTCCTTGCCACGGGAAAGTGATAACATCCAAGTCTGTGCAGAGAAGGACTAGAACACAGCTTTCTTTGCAAGGCTCCCTTTGCACTTTGCAAAGCTCACCTCCCCTCCCTCCATCAATCCTCTGCCGCCCAAGCTACCCCTTTGCTTTCGCACTCCCCTGCAAATCATATTTTCTAAGCTGATCACTGTGATCTCCTGCAGAACCTCCCCAGTTCTAAAGCGCCATGCTCAAAACCAAGCCCATCAGTCTGGTTCCATCATTACTGAGCCGAAGAGACTAATTAAATTGCACGCTTGCGATGCTCCTGTTAATGCATCCCCAAGTGAAGGCTCGGGTTCTGGGTTTGGATTTTCTGCCACAAAGGTCTCCTGCTGCTGACGCACGCTCCGTTTGCGATCCATCTCCATCCCCAGATCCTCCTCCGCAATGTCACTTCTCCAGGTGTTCCCAGCTCCATGTTTGACTTCTTCCAGGGACCATCCCCAACTGATTTCAGAACCAACCCAGCTGATTTCAGGTAACATCTCCAGCGTATAAACACCTTTTTGAGCTCTGATCCTGTCCTCCACAATGCTTATAAGCTCAGATGTCTCGATGGCAACAAATAACTGAGACCAGAGAAATTTTGGAAAAGTCCATCTAGGTCCTAACTTGAGGGCCTTTGTGCCATCGATGAAATACCAGTGAGACATCCCTGTCCCCGTGCAGCAGGTGACCATGGCACCTTCTCACCTAGCCCGTGGTGCCACCACACAGGGCTCATTTCAGGGGACAGACAGGGAAAAAAACATCGCTCTGAACTGATTTCAAATGAACCCCAAGTCAAGGCGAAATTCCTGGAATGTGTATTTAATTCAACCAGAAGCTCCCATCCAAATAAAAGGTGGCTTTGTAGGCAGGCCCTTTTCCCCGTTAAGCAAAATTTGGAAAAAGCGTGTGTGAGGGGGAGTCCGTGTAGGAGATTAAATTACAAGGCGAGATGACGACAGACTTAAAAGGAGAATGGGATGTCAGGGGTCAAGGGACATCTTCAGCAGCACCAAGCAACCCTCACATCATCAGCCCCCCACCATCCAGGCGTTCAGATCTCCGAAACGCGACACGACCTAAGCACATGGCTCCATCCCCATTCCCCGACCTCCTACCCACACGCTGTCTGGAAAGCCTGCTCTTCCAGGCTCTGTGTGATTAATTATTCATCAAAGGATGAGCGGACATCCTCGCTTCTATCCCAGGCTCCACACATCACCCCCCTCAACACAGGCTTTAAAGTCGCTGGGCACCTTTTCCACAGAGTTGGCTCCACACTGGATTTTAAACGGTAACTACCCGCTACGTAAATCCTAAAGCAGGGATATCCTGCTCCAAAGGTTTTAAGAGGCAATGTATGGCTGCAAAAATGAAACAATCAGAACCGAGAGCGAAGTACCGGGAACGCTTCCCCGGGAGAGCCGAGCCGCCCGCAGCCCGGGGGTGCGGGAGCAGCGGGCAGAGGGGGGCTCGTCCGCCCGGCCCCGACGTAACTCCCCCGATCGCCACAGCCACCCCCCCCAGGAGCAGCCCCCAACTTCGGGGGGTCCCACCGCAGCGGGGTCGGTCCGGGGCTCTCCAGAGGGACAACTCCTGCCGGGACGGGACGGGACGGGAGGGAAGACGGGCAGCGGGGACCGTTAGGGGACAGCGGGGACCGTTAGGGGACGGCGGGGCCGCGCGCTCGGTCACTCACAGTGGCACCATCCCAGGTGGCAGCACCAGTGCAGGCGGAAGCAGCGGCCGTGGCTGTGGGTGGCGCAGAGCGAGAGCCCGTCGCAGGGCTGGAAGTCGGGTCTCCCCGCGCAGCTGCGGGCCAGCGCCTGAGCCTCGTCCAGCTTCTCGCTCTTCGCCGCCGCCGCCCCGCTCATGGCGCCGCCGCTCCGCCCGCAGCCCCCGCGCCGCAGCGGCCAGGAGGAGGAGGAGGAGGAGGAGGTGGTGGCGAAGGAGGAGGAGGAGGAGAAGGAGGAGGAGGAGAAGGCGCGTAGCCGCAGCGGGGACCGCCCGCCCGCCCAGCGCCGCGGGGGGCAGCGCCGCGGGCAGGGCCCGGCCACCNCCCGCCCCGCCCCGCCTCCAGCACCGCCCGCCGCCGCCGGGACGGGGGGGGACGGCCCCGGGCAGGGGTCGTGTCCCGCCGCGGGTGGCCCTGCGCGGCGGTGGGACGCTGGGTGACCGAGGGGTGCGCAAGGGCACTGCTGTAAATTTCGCTCCGTTGCGAGATGTAACCGACTCCCCAAGGCACCCGTGCCTGGCCGGTCCCCGGTCCCCGCTCAGCCAGCCGGGCTCCCGGCGGCGATGGGCAATGCCAGCGGCCACCGTGCCGGGCGCAGGCTCCCCGGAGCATCCCCAGGGCGTGCAGAGGGCTCCTCGCTCAACCCCGGGGTTCCCAAGGGCATCCGGCCACCTTTCATCCCGCCGGCAGGCTCCAAGGAGTGTGGGAAGGAGCCAGGCAGGCTCGGTGACGTGGGGTGTCCCACGCGGGGGGCTCCTGACCATTTGATGAGACGTGGGCGCGGGTCGGTCCCTGCAGTGGAGCAGGAGGCTGAGCTGCTCGCACATGTGGCCTGTCGCACGGGCAGTTCTTGTGCGGTGTCTTATTCTTCATGCTGCTTATTCTCAGGCCATCTAATCAGGAAAAAAACATTTCTTTCTAAGAATGCAGTTATTTTACAAACCCTGATAAACCTTGTCTTCCATGTTGTAAAATAATCAGTAGATTTTGATTTTGGTTAATAATGATGTGAAAGTGTATTGTTACTTTCCAACAATCATATCTTTAGGCCAAAATTAAAGTTTGGGTTTATCTTGAGCAGTGGTTACATTATTTCATTTCCTAAGTGCAGTTGTGGGCTTGTTTCCCTGTCATGTTTGAAAGTAAATTGTGTTTTACTGCCCCTCTGCTTAGTACTAAGACAACTGAAGTCAGCTTTCTGTTAGAACAGAAATCTAACCAGTCATTTTTGTAGTCAGTCATCTTCGTACAATACCCAATAGCTCTTTGTCAGAAGTAGTAAAAAAATACTTCTTTTTCTGTGTTCTCCAGAATATTCCCAGACAATTCCTTTGGGGGTCTGTCCTTGGGATGGATCCCAGACGTGTGCCAATGCTCTACATGCTCCTGAAGATGCACTGGGAGAATCATTTGCTTCTTGCCAACAAGAAGAGCTTAAGAACATCCAAGCTGCAGGTGTATCGCTGTGAGCAGCTATGGTTGACAGCAGGGGATATGGGTTGTAACTGCGGAGCAGACCGTTGCACCGACACTTTGAACAACCTCTGCCCATCGTCCCTGACCTGCCGCACAGACCAGCTCCCTGCAGCGCTGCTGGCCCTGGGGCATTTCACCGTGCACACTGGTGCTGAGCCAGGCACGAGGCGGAGACCCATCAAAACAGCACGTCCAGGTGAGCAGCTCCTGCCCCGTGCACTGCCCTGTCCCTCGGTTGAGCTGCCAAGCCTGTTTGCCGTACGCATTTACACCTGCACACCCACTGCCCCTTTCCCCTCCAAAGCAAAGGCGCTGAAGGATGAAGTTTAACTGGCAGGACAGTGCAGGGCTTGTTGGGGGAAGCCTCTGGCCTGTGTCACGATGCAGGCTGCAAAAAAACGGTCCTGCCGGTCCCTTCTGAACTGAACCCTCCCTGGTTGCTAGGAGCAGGGACGAGCGCTTTGCCTGGCAGATGGGCTGGATGCCAGAGTGGGAGGGCTGGGACGCTCACCCGCCGTACACCCGGCTCCTTCCAATGCAACGCGCAAGAGCAGCCAGCACGTACCTGCTCTGCTGCTGCCCGTCCTGCCCTCACGGGGCCCTGGGGAGTCTTTCGCTCCCTCCTGCAGCATCTCAGTGCCAGGGGAGCCTGGCTGTGTCCCAGCTGGTGCCCTCACGTCCTGAGATGGGCGAGCCGGGGCTACAAGCTCTCCCTCTCGCAGCTCGAGGGAGAGCTTTTCACAGGCTGAAGGGGACATCTCTGGGGCTGGTTTTATTGCTGGGACAAAAGCAATGGGACTGGCTGGGGGTGGCAGGGAGGTTTGCACCGTGCCTGAGGGACAAGGCCCGTCAAACCCAGCCTAAGTGGGCAGGACGTGGGAGCCCAGCAGCGCGGAGCAGGGGGCTTTGAGCCTTCGGAGGCACTGCTGTCAGGAGCCTGCTGATTTTACACGTCTCCAGGGTTAATTGCACTGGAAAGGGAGCTTTTTGAATCACTTCTCAAGGCTTTGTTTAGGGAAATCTCACTGAAATCTGCAAATATTCAGGACCTTGCTCAGCTGTTTGCAAGCAGAGGAGAAACCAACTGCAAGATCAGGTGTTTCTCTGACACCGTTCGGTTGTCCTTCTGTTCCCTGGAGCCCACCAGCAGCAAACTGGGGCCGCAGCTCAGCTCCCGCGAGACCCTTGGCTCAAAGAGAACTGCCTCTTCTGCCTGCTGGCACCAAGCCCTCCCTCTCCACCGCTGTTTCGCCTCCAAAGCTGCTCTCAGACTCAGCCTGGCTGTAAGATCACCTTCTGTTAAAAAGAAATCAAGTGAAGGAAGGTGAACTGTGGGTTACAGAAGCAGGTGCAGGTGCTTCTGTCGAGACTCAAGCGTCCCATCCAATTTGGACGCGTGCAGCAGGACAGTGCTCAGCCTGCCAGGAGGCAGGGAGCTTTTTGCCTCCCTTTGAAGACCCGGTGCTGCAGGGGATGCTGATCAAAGCTACAGCAATTCTCTCCTTTGGTGCACTCCCATTTTTTACTGTTTTGCAAAATGCCTGCGGCTGGTCAGTTAATGGAGGCATCTGCTGCCCTGGCAGAGTTCGCTGACTTAATTAAAGCCATCTAACAATTCCGCAGTTGCATGCGAGAGACCACGGGTACGCGCGGGGGTGAAACCAGATATCCTCAGCACTGAAAGCATGCGTCCCCACTGTGCAGAAAGCGTAGATCTGCAGCCAGACGCTCCCAGGAAAGTAGAAACAAGGCCCAAAGATTAAGGATGGACTAGAGCCAACTTGCAATGTGTGTCGTGAAGACCTCACCGTGCTGCAGAACTGTACAGCCTCAGCTCACGCTCACCTCGCTTACAACGGTCAGGCTGGCAGCGAGTGAGCAGAGCTGGGGACACGCGTCGCCAGTAGGGATGGTTTTACCTGGGAAATATTTTTTAACAGATATTTTCTCACTGAGTGAAAATAGTTAGCTGGTTTAAAAAGCCAGGTGGGAAAACTAATTCTGTACCAAATGGTTATCAAGTTCCCCTCTGCGCGGGGCCGTGTTCCCTCCCTGTTTAAATAAAGAAACATTTCACTCATGGGCATATTTCTGATGTCACTGCGTATTTGAGCTCATCAGGGACTTTGCAAGGCTGTTATTTTAACAACTTACCAAAGAAGCTCACAGAGCAGGCTGGTGCTTTCTGATCAGATTGCACGTCAGCAGCCACCGAGGGCTGTGACTCAGGCTGGCGAGCACGGGCCGCTGCCCTGCGGGGCTGGGGAGCTGCGGGTGCCCCTGGGCGTGCTCTCACCCTGCCAGGAGCAGATCCTCCGAGCACAGGGACTCCCCCACACTCCTGCCAGCTGTGGGGAGCCTCACGCCTGCCCTCTCTCAGCGGCAAATGCGACCTCTCAGCGCCAGCAACATCCCCAGGCTGGGACGTGAAGCAGACAGAACGATCAATGCTGTGCTGCTTTGGTCGATGCGAATTTACGAATGAGCTTCTGCCAGGACAGCTGTTACCGGTGTGAACAGCCTCTGCTCTCAGTGATTTCCATGAGGGAAGTGGGAAGGGGAATGGGCACATCAACGCACCAGCACGGTAGTGCCGCAGGTGAGGAGAGCCTTTTGGCCACAGGGTAGAAGCTGGTGGGTCTCAATATCCTGAGACCAGCGTCTCTCCCACAGAGGAAGGGCATGTCCTCTCCTCCGCAGCCCGCTCCCGCTGCCGGGGGAACTGCCCTTTCCCAGCTCCTCTCCAGAATGGGTGAGCACCACGGCACGAGGCACAGGAGAGGGGATGTCAGCCCGGGCAGTGCGTCCTGTCCAGAGCTGTCCTGCGGGTGACGTGACAGCCGCCAGCACCAGCCAGTGCTGTTGTGTAACATGTCACGCGGAGCCCGCTCGCGTGGAAGCAGTGCTTCACCTCGGAGCAAATGCTGGGTTGCTCTCAGCTGTGGCACACAAGAGATTCGGGGGAAATTGCAGCAGTTTGCTGGGCCTAGAGCTAGCTCTTTCTCTGGTCCTGGGAAAAAATCCTCCCTGGAACCAGGCACTTGGACTGGCTTGTGACTTCTGAAGGGTTTCCTGCCGTCAGTTTTCACCCTCACCCACTGAAGGACAGGGGTAGATAAAGGGCAGAACGAGATATATTTAGAAAAAAGAAGCATGCAGCCTTTTCAAACATAAACCCCTCCACAAACAGGAAGATGGTCTAATTCTACTGCCTTGAGAAGCGNGGACAAAGCTGCGTGGGGATAATGATAACGGAGGATGGAGTCTGGCTGCAGAAGGCCACTCATGAGCCAACACCACAGGCTAGGTTCGTCAAGCCAGTGCGTTCGTGGCTTTTCTGTCACTAGAATCCCCTCTGCAGCAGGGAGGAGGGGACGGTACTGGCCCTGCCCCTTGCTCTCTGCACAAACCTGCTCTCTCCGATTCATTTGCCTTTACATCGGAAGGGCACTGTGCCCCTTGTGCCATCTGTCCCCTAGCAGTGTGAAGCGAGCAGGCTCCAGCTGTCTGGCTTTGGGAGAGCCAGAGAACCCAGCGGAGGTGGGCTGGACTGGAAAGACCTGAACAAACTGGGAGAGAGATTGAGGGCAGGATCTGGCAGATCCAGGCACTCTCAGGTGAATTGTGACCATCTCTCTCTGGCTTCCCACCCTGATCTGCTTTGTGGGCTGTGGATGCTGCTCCCTCCCTTCCACAGATGGAGGAGAGGTAGAGCTGGGGAGACCTGACAGCAGAGCAAAGTGGGACGGGCCCGTACACAGCACTGTGCAAGGAAGGTGGGGAGGCTGGTGCTGAGAAGAAAGGGTGGGTGATGGCAGTGGTTACCTGCAGCAAGAAGGGGACTGAGACCAATCATCCGCTGAAGTTATTCCCTGCAAAGGCCCAGGAAGGTCAGTGACATTGTTTACGAGCCTGCAGCATTTTGGTTTTGATCAGCAAAGACAGTGCAATTACAGCACCTGTTTCGTGAGGTCAGCCTCCGCTGGATTTATGTAGCAGGCAACGACCAAATCACAGCTTGTTGCTCTGCCGGCTGAGGCAGGACATCCACTCTCGGAGGGGAGGGTTCCCCAGAGCTACCAGCTTTTTCAGAAAGGCACTGGGCCGTAGCCTGGGAACATCAGGGTGAGCCTCCGAGTATTTCTGCAGCTTAGCCAGAACACGAGGGAGCCCAACGGTAGAAGCGTAGAACATGGGGCCACCCCTGTGCTTTGGCCACCCATACCCGTTGATATAAATGACATCCAGGTGTTCCGGGCCAGATGCTATTCCCTCAGCCAGGATGTCAAACCCTTCGTTGACGAGGGAAAACACGCACCGCTCCAGGATTTCCTCCTGGTCTATAAAGCGGGTCTTGATGTGATGGGTGTCTCTGTACTGGGCCAGGAAGTTGTGAAGCCACGGATCTGGCTTGGCTGTCCTGCCCCCAGCCTTCTCGTACTGATACCAGCCTTTCCCAGTTTTCTGGCCGAACCTGCCGTTCTCACACAGGAGATCAGGCAGCGGGCTGTAGCGATGGCCGTGCCGCTGGCGGGCAGGTGTTCCTGGAGGTAGCGCGGCCCCAGTGAGACCCTGGTCCTTTCGAGACCTCCAGCCCACATCCAGCCCAGCAAGATCAGACGTTCGGAAAGGCCCTAGCTTAAACCCAAAATCTTCAAGAACCTGATCTACTGCTTCTGGTCTGCTTCCTTCCTCTAAAAGGAAAATTCCCTGCTCTACGTACGGAAACATCATTCGATTCCCAACAAACCCAAAACAATTCCCTACCACCACTCCAACTTTTTTCAGTGCTTTGGCTAGCTGCATAGCAGTGGCGATGGCGGTGGGGGATGTGTGGTGCCCATAGATTATTTCTACCAACCTCATCACATGAGCAGGGGAGAAGAAATGCGTGCCAATGACTTGCTGTGGGCAGCTCGTGGCAGAAGCTATTTCATCGATACTCAGGGCTGATGTGTTTGTACACAGGAAGGCCCCTGGCTTGCAAACTCTTGATAGCTCACGGAATATTTTCTTCTTTAGTGCCATGTTCTCAAACACAGCCTCAATCACTAGATCTACATCCCGCAACACATCAAAGTCCAGAGTGAACTGGAGACGTGCAGGGTTATGGAAATCCAGGGCTTGTTCTCCCTGCTCCATTTTCTTAGCCTCACGTTCCAAAAGGAGCAGCACAGCTTTTCTGCCCATGTTCAGATACTCCAGATCCTGCTCCAGGGCTACCACAGGTATGTTGGCCTTAACCAGAGACGTCACAATGCCTCGGCCCATAGTTCCCAGCCCTAGGGATAAAAACGAGACAGAATCAGAGACTATGAATAGAAAAAAATGTTACAATTAATCACCTGACGGTAGCATTTCCTTTGTATCTCCAGGATAAGAAGTGGAAGCCTATGCAAAATGAGTCGTGCACAGAGAGAAAAAGGGACTGAAGACTGGGAAAAAGGAATACGAATTCTCTCTTTGAGTGAGCCTCAGTGGTTGAAAAGCAGCAGCATAAAGGCAAGTTAATGTCTTCCCAAGCTTGCAAAATACCAGTGGGATTCACTCCAGCGTGCGCAGACCATGTGATTTATGTCTCCTCCCTGCAAAGTTTTACACCTATGGAAACCAGCATCGCTTAGGAGTTAGAACCTGGGGATCAAAGACAGGAGATCTGAGTTTCAGCTTCAAGCCTGTTACCAACAGAAGCTGGCAGGCAGTTTCACAAGCAAGCTTCACCCTGAGGATATCAGCGCCTCTCTGTTGCTGTGAGATGGTCCTTTATAGGCACTCACAGAATACAGTGTAAGCACAGACACCCCACCCTGGAGATTTGGATACCAGCAAAGCTCAGAAAATCGGTTTCTCCATCCTCCTTCCAAGCTTCCTCTTTGTCTCCCTCCTCTTCTCCCTCTGCACTTCCTTGCATAATCTTTGAAGCGAAGAAAATTCAGCTGCTATTTCTGTAAAGACTTTTGGACACTGATCTGCTCTAAATTTTGTCTCTAATGTCTTGTACGTCTCTCATTGCCAGGTCAAACAGCATGGAACTAATACAGCACTCTTAATCCAGATTTCAACATCTTCTGTCTCCTTTTGAGTCACTCTGGAACGTCAGTAGCCTTTTGCTTGCTGTTTGTACTTCATATCAGGCACCTCTGCCCACCGGGAACTCTCCAAGTCCTCCAACAGGACATTCCTAACTTCTGAAAATTCTTGAAGACAGTCTTCCTTGTCCAGCCGCACAGTTAAAGTGCTTGCCCACAATTCCTGTAACTGAGCATCCCTTCAAGCTGTATCTTCTCCAAGATGCATAAATGCGCTACTGCCGGCTCATACCCCCAGGAATACCAGTGGAGAGATTACTGGTTTGTTCCGCTCCTTCCTTCTGAGCCCTTCCACCAGTTCTGCTCTCTGTTACAGCAAACGGAGCTGCACGCTCACGCTGTCCTGCGGCACAGCCCACACTATTTATCCTGCTCTCCCATGGTGGAGGATTTTCAGACTAAGTCAATACAAACTAGTAAGAGAAGGCCAGCACAATGCTACCAGCTTTAAAAGTGCGAAGCATCTGAATGGGAGGATTATTAATATCCTAAATAAAGCAACAACCATACAAAGTACAGTTTTGTTATAATTCTGTAAAAATGATTTTTTAATCCTAGGTTTACAAATGAAAGTCAGCTAAACAAATAAACAGAAACAAGGGGATTAAAAAAATTGTCTAAAGCAGCTTTGTAAAGAAGAGCTGAAATTATGTCATCATTTAAACAAGTTCCAACAACCAAGGTCAGACAAAGTAGCGTGTTTTTCCTGCAAGCTTCACATCCTTGGTTGAGCTCTGTCCACCCTCCGCTTGTGTACACACAAGACATTTAAAGCATTCCCTGCTTAGCCACAAGAAGATAGTTTTTTACAGACATCACTATCTGGCAGCTTGCTTACAAACCATTACACTCCCAAGCAAATGCTGAAGTTCCTTTCTAGGAAATTAGATTTGCTATTAGATCGAGTACTACTAAAAACCGATTTGAAAATAAAACTAGAGTAACATGAATCAATTTTTAGTATTTCAATGTCCACGGTTTGTCAACTAGAAAAAACCAAACACCAATATCTCCTCCCGCTGTGCCCTGCACTCCGAGCCCGGGGTGTGGTAGCAGGTATAGTAAGAGATAGCTTTTTCCTTGTCTTTGGTGGGCTGCGTGACCTGCTTTCTTCTTGGACAGTGCAGGGGGGTAACTCACTGCCCCAGGCACACCCGCCAAGCCCAGCCGCAGCTTCGGGGCTCTCTTCAGCCACCAAGCTGAAGTGTTAGCAGTTCA
This sequence comes from Syrrhaptes paradoxus, assembly GCA_013400615.1. Classification (NCBI taxonomy): domain Eukaryota; kingdom Metazoa; phylum Chordata; class Aves; order Pterocliformes; family Pteroclidae; genus Syrrhaptes; species Syrrhaptes paradoxus. The sequence goes on along the minus strand of VZTO01005734.1, from coordinate 2,817 downwards.
ACAGGGCTCCCTCCTGAAGTCTCTTCCTTGCCAGGGTGGAGACTGGGGTTTCTCCCTAGAACCTCCAAGCTCTTCTAAAGAAATAACGCACACATCCTGCGTCTTATTAAATCCTGTTCCCCTCAGCTCCAGCCTCGTGACTGAAATCTTTGCAGTTCTCTCACTGCTTCTTCCCGAATCAGAACATCTTCCACGTGCAGAGGTTCTCCAGTGTTCTCTTCAAGGGCAGCTCTGCAGTGGTGTTAGCTGATTCCCCTGTTTGCTGTCGTCCACGTGTAGTACGAGCACTCCCGTCCACGCTCCAGCCATCCCACGGCAGACAGGCGTACATGCTCGGAGCACTTCACTCTCTAGGCCATGGGAATAGGCTTATAGATAAGATATGAGCTTGCCAAGCTTGTTTCTGACCTAGAAAAGCTGTCTCTCAACTTGCTACCTAACTCTTCAGTGGCCTGTATGAAATGATGTTTAATGAAGCTGGCAGAGAGAGTAATGAAAGCCCCAAGGGTTTTGTTACATTACAGCGTGCACAGCATGGCTCCCCTGGAAATATTTTCTAAAACTGGGCTAGAAGACCAAGGAGAGATTTGCCTATCTAAGCAGGGAAAGAAGCATTTCTGAGAACTCCCCTTTTCAATTTTATAGAGCCTAGTGATCTTGGGGAAGAAAATATTAAAGCTGAAAAAAAAATTGCTAGAGAATCATTGGGCCCTATGTGTGCAGAAGGCTGTAGAAGGAAGAGAAGGGGAAATGCTGCATGCTCAGCTCAGCTCACACAGACAAAACACGGCTAGGAACTACTCCAGAATTTCTGCTGTATGTTCCATTTTCTTCCTCAACAGTGCTCTCACTTCCCCCAAACCATGAAAAAACCTTACATCCTTATCTTCCTTGCAGGGGACTGTGTTACCATCTCTCATGCCCAAGACACATCTTTCAAAAGAAGACTGAACTCTGTTTCAGGAAAAAAAACCACGCACGGTGTCTAGCCATCTTCCTTCAGGTCTTTTGTTGTGAGATGTAGCTTTGACATATAAATAAAACCACACTTCAGCCCATGTAATTTCAGGCCAAGTATGGCTATTACAAATCCATTTGCTGGGCAAGCTGAGTGAATAATGACTGTTAATTATTGATCTGTCACATGAGGTACTTAGAATATCAAAAATCATGCAAAATTAATTGAAGGACTTTAAAAACAAATTTCAAAACAAATGAACTTGAAGTATGCACAAAACAACTCATGTACAGTCACACGCACTAGAGAAATGCAGATCAGGGGAAAAAAATCTGAACTATAATGAATATTTGGATTTTAAAATGCCAGGCAATGGAAACAATACTTTATAGATTGGTAAAAATATGCAAAGACTGTTCCAGTTTTCCTGTTAAAAACAAAAACGAGCAATTGGCAGTGGCAGACTGCTGCAGACTGGAGCTGCTTCTTTCTCTGTTTCAGAATATTAATTTCAAGCAGAAATAATGTGATACTCAAGGCAAGCAGGGAGCTATGGAAAAATTTCAGAAGAGACAGAGATGAGTGATGAGTAACCAGACAGAATGGAAAGAGATGGGACCCAAGAGTTCAGAACAAGCAGAAGCAAATTAAATAGGTGAAGACAGCCCAGGACAGCCAGGCCAGGAGCAGGAGGGATCCCTCCAGCTGGGTGTTACCCATTTATCAGTCTTTCAGTGAGCAGACTGCAGACAAGGGCAGCTGACGGGAAGCCAGCACTGCACAGAACAGCTGCCAGTTTATCAGCAATGCTACCCATCAAGCACGCCCACAAAAATGATCGATCATTCTTGATCTTCACATCAAGACATGGTCAGCAAGTGATGTGCCAGCTCCCTCCAAGTCCCTGCTAATATAGGACAGACGGGGAGCCACAAAGCAAGGCTCCCCTCTCATTCATAGCACTGCTTCCACACCCTGAAGGTCCTCTGTGCCTACGGAAAAGGTAAGAAGTCAGAGTGATCTTCTCAGCTGCTTCCCATCGTGCAGCGATAAAAAATGGAAGCAGCAGCATAATATGACATGGTTTTAGTGTGTGAAAGAGCACAGCACTGTCTACTGGAAAAATGGGCCCTGTGTGACTTCTGACCATCCAAAACGGGTGCAACATCTTGCTCTGACTCCCTCCTCTCTGCAGTGAAAACAGTGAGACTCTGGATCACCTAGGAAGGCTCAGTCCCGACATGGATGAACAGTGCTATTTTAAAAGGTGTCAGTCCCTCAAGAATCGTCCCTAAGATTCTGATTTCTGGTGCTGCAAGGATGTACTTAAGATTAAGCATGTGAAATTGAGATGCTCTACAGCATGGTACTGGCTGGAGGATGACTTTTTGTCACAGCAGCCTGAGAGAAAAAAATAGAATTGTGCTGGCGTGTTCTGCGCCTGTCTCTAACGGACCTGTAATTTCACGGATATCAAAAGGCAAAATAGGAAGAAAACCTTCCAGAGGAAGGAGAAGCAGCACAGTGGGGTGGCAGAAAGAAGCAATGGAAAGCCGTGACACTTAATATTGTGTGGGATTTATTGTTAAAAGGAGATGATCAATAACCTCCAAAGCAGGAGATGTCACTTATCAAGTGAAGTATAACACGACCTGTGAACATAAACAAAGCAAGCTGTAACTGTGGCTGTGGGGGATGTACTGATAGAAGCGGTGATTCAGAAATGTCTAGGTGAGTGGCAAGGTCCTGATTACACTGATAAGCTTTAACGACCCTGACCAGCTACACCTGGAGCCTCCACCCACACACATTGCCCATGGCTCTCTGAGCCCCATTTAAGCTCAGACCTCGACCTTCAG
>VZTO01005732.1:0-15607 GCA_013400615.1 Syrrhaptes paradoxus | reverse complement strand
TTTTTTTTTTTTTTTTAAATTTTGCTGGTGTGTAAGTGCTCTATAATTCTGTAATACTGGTTCCTTTAAAGATTTTCTAATATAGAGCACTGGCTGCTTGTTCACTTTGTATGCATATTCCTTTATTTTTAAGTCAGGTATAAGTTTAGTGTACATTCAATAATAATATTGGCATGAGCCAGACATTTCTGGAAAATACTGTATAGGCTTTCTCTCACTGCTGTTTTAATGTACCTGTATGCTGACCTGTAATATGCCAGCCATGGGCCTCAGCAGAAGAGATTTCTAGACGAGGATCTTTGATGTATTTTGCTGGTTTACACTGTGTCAGAGGAGTTTACAAGGTGCTTTAAAATAATGGATGGTGACAATGTTCAAATATTTCTCTCCAGACCTGCAGCATTCATTGTGAGCCCTAGCTCTTCTGTACTGTAAAAGGAGACATATTATGAATGTCATTACCATACCACAGAGGGGTTTCACAATATGTAAAACAGAACACTGCATTGACTACATGGTGATAATTGTATGGTTTGGTGTCTTAGGAGGCTTAAAAATGCAGTAAGGCCTAAATTAACTTGTCATGCTGAACCCCAAGCATAATGTAAAGTTATTTCATGGGCAGGTAAGTTAAAATACTCTGAGTATTCATCACAGATCTTTCTTACGTCTCCTGAAATTGCACAGGAGGAAAAAGTCAGTTCCAGGATCCTTAGGGTGGTGAAACACCAGCTTTTGAAGTTCTTCTGCTGCTAGTGAAAGGTGACCTTGAAGTCCCAGAGCCAGCACTCGCTGCCAAGTTGATTGTTGCCATTATCACTTTTTGGCTGCAGCTTGCAGCAATATTGTAGTATTGTCACTCTTGGCAGAATTCCCTATATGCATTAGTATGAAATAGTATATACAAAGCCAGTATAGTCAATAAAGATGTAAAGGCTAGAAATATGTAGGAAAACATGTTTAATTTGCTCAGTTCCCTGGGCTCATTAAACTGGATCAATGACTGGATTTAAAATAGCTGAGCTGATATATCAGCCCCAAAACATTTTTATGCCAGAAACAGCAGCAGTGTACTTTATGACTCCAATACTGATTTTCCTGTGACATACTGCCCTCTTGTGAAACAGAAGCTTTGTTACAGAGATAATGTAAGAACAAGAAGCCCATTTAGTCTCCTAAAATGCAGGTCTGATATTGATATGAATATAATAACTTGCAAAACATTCCCCAGATCATGAGGGACAGAAGGAATATGTAGTGAACAGAAGTTCTCAGACTGTCTCTTGATCTCCTTTGACATTTTCTGGTTTTATCCAGAATGAATGCAACTTATTCTTAGATAAATAAATAAATGTTGTCTTCTTTATGTATAATAACAAACCAATGGACAACTGTGATAGCCTGATGGCTATTCAGAGGGCTATCAAGAGAATGGAGAAATGAGCTGGCAGAAACCTCATTAAGTTCAGCAGAGACAAGTGCAAAATCCTGTGAGGAGAGAATAAGGCCATGCAATAGTGCAGGCTGAAGACCAACCAGCTAGTATGCAGCTTTGCAGAAAAGAACCTAGGGGTCTTGATGGATGACAAGCTGAATACTAGTCCATGATGTGTTAATGTAGCAAAACTCCCTGACTCTCAGGCATGAGTATGGCAAACAGGTCTGGGGAAATGTTCCTCCAGTTCTGTTTGAGACACAGGAGATTGCACCAGAAGTGCTGTGTCCAGTTCAGGGCTCCTCAGGACAAGTACAGGGACTGCTGTGCTGGAGTGAGTGTAGCAGCTGGTACCAAGGCAGTGGGGGCTAGAGCACATGATTGAGGGGGCGAGGCAGGATCTGGGCTTGTCCAGACTGGAGAAGTGAAGGCCAAGAGGAAATGCTACTGCTACCGGTAGGACCACGGAGCAGACTGGGCAGAATTGAAGGAGGAGGAACTCCCTCAGAGGCCAACAAGGACTGTACAGTGTACTGCAACCTGGGAAACCAGGAAGTTGTTTGGAATCAAGCCTGGATCTTTTTTTTTAAACTGCTTTTCTATTTGGCCTAGTCATCTTGCACTTTCTCTGCTTAAAATGTTAAAAACTCTAAGTTATATTCTATGATAGCATTAAAATTTTGCATTTAAAATCCTTTTAGGTTATCTGTGGAGAAAGCACTACAAGGAGGCTCTTGTCACCTTAGAGCTCCAGCAGAGTGGTAGCACTTTCATACCTGGTGTTTGGTTCCTGCGTCAGTGATATTTGTTTTGTAGAAAAGGCAAACTCTTCACCAAGAGAGATTGCGTTCTTTTAGATTTATCTAGCCTGGGAGAAAAGTCAGTTTTCTGCTTGTAGGTTAACGTGGAATCAAACCTCCCAAGAGAAAAAAAAAAATTAAGACGGAATTTCCACATCCTAGTACCTGTGTTGACCACTAAGCTCTGTGTAAAATGGTGTCCTTCTCTTTCACATTTATTGGACAGATGATTCTCAGGAATGCTAACTACATCAAGTAACACAGATGAAGTGAACTATACATCTCACCAATTAGTGCCATAACAGGTTAGATGAGAGTTTGTCATGCTTTGACCTGGCTAGCATTCAAACACCACACAGCTGCTCACCCTCACCCCTCCTGGGGATGGGGAAGATAATTAAAAGGGTACAGGGAAAAGAGACTCATGGGTTGAGATAAGAACAATTTAATAACTAAACTACAATAAAATTGAAAATAATAACAATATATACAAATTGTGATACACAGTGAAATTGCTCGCCACCTGATGACCAAGGCTCAGCTCATTCCTGGCTACTGATCCCAGAGCAAGGAGAGAGAGTCCTGAAAGTGCAGTCCCAGAAAAGAAATATAAGCCCCAGAGTCTAAGAGCCAACCAAGAAAGCAAGAGATGACCCTGTCAGAGAGTGAGGGGGGCAAACGTCTGGACAGATCCTTATCTGTGTACTGGGCATGATGTGCATGTTATGGAATATACTATTGGCCAATTTAGGTCTCAATCCTAAATCTAAGGTTGAATCCTAAGCCAGTAATTGTGGTCTGTGCTCCCTCCCAGCTTCTGCCCCTGCAGACACTGCCACAGCAGAGAAGCTGAAAAGTCCTTGACTGTCCTGGCAGCAACTATAAACATCAGTATGTTATCAGCTGCCTTCTCAGCACAAATCCAAACCATAGCCTCACACTAGCTACTATGAAGAAGGTTAACTCCCAGCTGAAACCAGAACAGAGTTATAGCTGAAGTTACTTATGTTACAGAAGGATTTGTTTAACTGAGGCAAGCCCTCTGGCAGAAATAAGAGGGTATGAACATTTATGTCAAGTTTGGCAGTAAGCATTTAAGCAGCCACATTAGACACGTGCATCTTTTTGCTGATATAGCACCAATTGTAATAATAACTTCTGGAAAGGATGCTGGGGCCTTAGTGCTTTTGAAAAAATGTTACACTTTCTTTGAACTTAAATTAGAAAACTATGTGGTAACTTAAATCATAATTCTCTTATTTACGGCAACATGTGGCCCTTTTACCTGTATGAGAAAGGAAACAATGATAATACTTCTATTCTGCCATCAGACATGTATGACATCTGTATGGAAGTGCTAGGCAATTTCAGAAACATGACAGTATAGATTTATTAGATAAGAATAATTCTACCCTAAAGAAAACCTTCCTTGCCAGAAGAATAAATGGTGATTTGGAAAGGAAAAAAAAGATTTTCTATGTAAACAATGTAGAGGAAAACTTTCTCCTACACATTATATACTGTGTAGTATATACTATAAATGTCCATAAAAAACTTAGCAATGACAATTTACTAGGCACTCTGTTTTTACAGCCTAATAAGTGATTTAATAGTTCTGGATGAATTCATTGTTAATCAAACATCTTACGTCTCTAGCAGCACGTGTCTCGCAAAATAAACATACAAATCATTGCTTCCTTTCAGTCTTTTGGAAAAAGGGTCATTCAGGCAGCAGTGCATACTGTGGTGATGTGGGACAACCACTGACAACAGCAGTCTTCCAAACATTCACAATCTTTGCTAGCCAGTTCTATCACACTCAAGAGCAATTTCAGCTGATGGGAAGCTTTTTTGCCTGCAAATGCCTGCATTCTTTTAATGAATCTGCCAAGTGCAAAAAAAATGTATAATGAGAGGTGGAAAACTGATGGTTAGTCAGGGTGCTTATGAGGTTACTGTTCCTGAGCAGGAAACTGAGGTTATGTGAAACCAGCTGGAAGTCTGTCTAGCTCACGGTACAGTACATGATAGGGCCATATCTGGACAGTGTGGAGAGGGAACCCAAAAACTAGGAGATGTGCACTCTAGCCATCTCCCCAGTTTTGATAACAAAGGGACAGGCAGTACAGCTGCAGCAAAAAGGTTCAGAGTCCTGCAGAAGATAATGCAGAGCAGAAGTCTTGCTTTCTACTGTGTTTAAAAGAATCTTAGAGACAGCAGCCTTCTAATTTAAAGATCTTTGTTAGGTGCCTAAAATTTTACAGGCTGAACTTCACCAGCATCTTAGCAAAATAAGCTGAAAGTTCATGCAGCATCTCCCAGCCCCTAGTATATTCCAACGTAATATCATGACCATGAGCCAGCACTGTGCCCTCGTGGCCAAGAAGGCCAATGGCATCCTGGGGTGTATCAGAAGGGGGGTGGTCAGTAGGTCAAGAGAGGTTCTCCCCCTCTACTCTGCCCTGGTGAGACCGCATCTGGANGGGTGACAGAGCACTGGAACAGGCTGCCCAGAGAGGTGGTGGAGTCTCCTTCTCTGGAGACATTCAAAGCCCGCCTGGATGCGTTCCTGTGTGATCTGATCTAGGTGTTCCTGCTCCGGCAGGGGGATTGGACTAGATGATCTTTCGAGGTCCCTTCCAATCCCTAACATTCTGTGATTCTGTGATTCATTAGTGCTCATCAAGAGGTATTGTTGGTAAGTTTAGGCCATTAATATAATCCTGTCCAAAAGTTTTAAATCAGTGAATGTTATTTTCAGAAGCCACTTTAGCCATAATTTTGTTATTAGAAGTAAACTCAGACATCTCCAGTGCATTGCTCTTTTGCATGTTTAGCAGGGGATTTGTCACAAGTAATGCTATTCAATTTTAATCCATTTCAAGCTGTGCTTGGGGGAGAGACAATGTGAAACAAAATAAAGACTGTAAGCCCAGGAGTAATAAAATAAATCTCTGAAGTTAGTGTCAAATTCTGACATGCAAGTTGATATATCTCCAGTAGAGCTGGAAATCACTGAGGATGAAATATTGAACAAAACCAAATAATAGAAGATGCTCTAGTATCTTAATTAAAAAAACAAACCAAACCAAAAAACAAAACCTCAAAGCTATATATTTGCTTGAATTAAATAGCAGCTCAGTTATACCACTTTAAAATAGTGAAAGCAAAGCTGACACTATTGCAGCTATTTTTAGGAAATTATGTTATTATGCAAATATTGTCATTATTCTATGAATCGTATTTGGCCCAGTTCTGCAAAAAACTGTGTCAGAGTTTAACCTTACCTTGTGTGTATAATCATACTGGCTATTCTTGAGAATCAGAGCCATTGCACACAGCAGAATTTGGCTCTGTCCTGAAACTTTTCTAGGTGCAATTTCGCAGCATCTTCTACTGTCGCTGGTCTACCAGTGCATTTATCTGGCCTGTGAAGTGAAATCTATTCAACAAGACTGAAGTAATTGTTAAAATCACATTTTCTTCCCACAGAACACATGGTGTTTCCAATTAGAGAGCCTATTTACAGCCTGCTTTCTAAGCTACTTATTGTGACTATTAGTAATCTTGTGGTAAGTTATGTTAGGTTCTAAAAAAGTAGTTTTTATCAAAACCTTCTCTAGCTGACAAATTACAGTGGGTATTTACACATCATGAAACTAACTTAATGACCTTGGTTGCTTTGGTCCAGATGTACAAAAAGAAGCAGCAGTCAAGCTCAGAGAGCTAATATACACAAAGAATTCCTAGGGAGAAAGAGGTCTACAACCCACCATGACAGTATATTTAGTATTATGGAGTAAAATATCTCAACTTATACTGTGAAACATGGTGAAATGTGAGAGAGACTTTGTGTTTTATTTCACACAGTGTAAAGAAATGTAATGCAAACACAGTTTAAAGAAATGGAATATTTTTTGTTTGTTAGATAAAGGGATGTGTAGCAGAGAGAAGTTTGGAATACAGCCTAAATCTCCTGGAAAGATTTTAAGTGCAATTTACCTTCTTGTGATAAAGACTGATGATGAAAATACGTTCTTTGAAGAAAATACACACAGTTTTAGAAGCCATTTTATTAGCTTACCGATTTATCATCTGGAATAACATTTTAACCTTGTGAGGCTGGATGCCCTCACCAGAATTTTTGATAGAAAAATCAGACCTGCATGCTTCTGACTTTGATTGCAAGTTAATAAATAATCAGATTTAAAATCTATTAATATCCTAATTTAGCCTCTGTTACTTAAATTATGCTGAATAAAATTGAACAATGTCCTTATCAAATCCAAGTTACAATTGCAATCAAATTAAATCCGTCAGTAATATAGAATAAAGAAAGAAGGCAAACTGACTCATCAGGGAAGCTCAAAACAGGAAATTACACTATATTTGTCCGATTTTTAACGTTTAAGCACTAACAAAGTAAGCGTCTATCTTTTTTATTTTGGACAGCACAGCCATCTGAATTACTGTTCAGTCAGTGACTTATAAGGAATCCATATTCTGTTTAAATCCTGTGTTTTTGTATGGAATGGCTTATAATTTCCAATTGTTTTTGCATGGTAGAATACTTTTAGGCAGACACACTTCTAGAGCTGAAGAAAACAAGCTAGTCCACTGTATTGTCTTCTAGATGGAAGCATAATAATATACATCTTATCATTTGAACACATTCACATGTTAATTATGCACATCTTTTCTAGGAAAATCAAAGCATGAGGTCAAGTGATCTCATAGTAATAACATACAGTAACAAAAAAAGAAAAGCAAAGAAAAAAAGACCTCTTTTCTGGTCTTCAGAATCAAGAGTGCAATCCAGTTTTGATGCCATTCAGTACCCGATATCAGTGAACTTTGGTCACTTCCATTACCTTTGTTTCCCTACCCTTTTCTGGACTCTCTGTCATAGTTGTTAGCTTCTCTCTTCTTTCTTTGGTGCTCTGATAACCAAACAGAGACCAAATGTGTAGGTTTTCATTGCCACTTTACCACTCAATCTCTCCTTTGAAATAAACTCAGTAAAATTAACAGCCTTAAAATAAAATCCAGTAGATACTGAGGGACCAGATCAATTTAGAACAGTGTGAAAGTTGCCTCTTTTCTAAAAAAAAAAAATTATATTCTCCAAAAGTACCATATTAAAGAAAAGATGACTTAGTTTTGATCCTCGCATTCCTTATCAATAGTTATGGGGTGCAAAAGATCAAAGGTCCTGTCATGTCCTGTACAGTACTAGCATGAATTGTTACCTAACTGCTGCCACTGCCCCTTACTCATTTTGCTTGCTGTCTAACCATTGATTAGTGTTTATATAGACTGGCTTACTGTCAAAATAGTTTTTAAACTGTGGTGGACTGAGGAGAAAGAGTCCCTGGACAAAGTATATGTTTGGTTGATTCTGAACAGATTTAAAAAACAATATTTTGACAACTGAATTCAGTTAAGGTAGAAGTGGAGTACTCTCCGTTTCTCCAAGTACATTAAACCCCATGATCAGAACCTCAGTTATTGCAAGACTTAGCCAGTTACGATAGTCCTAATTTACATGTTCTGAGGAATTTGTCTGAGTCTCTGATCCTCTAAAAATAAATTACCAAGACAAGTCTACTGTAGAGTCAAGACTGGTCCACTCACTTCCCTTGGAGCTTATATTCACAATCTGTTAGCCAGCATTGTCAGGAATTTCCTTCTATCATTGGTCATCAGCATAATTTTTCTTTTAAAAGTGTAAGTCTGCAACACTATTTATATTTGACGTATGTGAGTAAATAATATTTCTTTCTTCTCTCTTGTACTTGTGCACTTGTACACTCACAAGGGTTAAAACCTTTGCAATATTTGTAGGTGGTTGGCGTGTCCTCACTTACGCTTGTTCCGTATGACACTTGGCATTTAGGCACTAGGATTTTATTCATCATAGCTTTTATTTTTCTTCTTTTCGGTTTAGATTTTGCATTGTTTTTCTGTTAAAAACTCACAGAGAGAGCTTCAGTATAGCTGATTTCCTGGGTTAAATTCAATATGAGGATCAATGAAAAATATCTTCTAACAGAGACACTTCTTTATGGATTTAGCTGTATTTTATTGTATTTTTATTACTGTTTCATTTAGGGCTGAATTAAAATGTTAGTTATGTCTTCTATATGCTATAAACACACTAACTTTTTTAGTTTAATAATCATTCAAAATAATTTCAAAATTGTGTTATACCCTGAAAAATACTATTAACAATGAGACAGCTCCCAAATTAAATTTCTAAACCTGGAATATGACTTGTGTGGAGCTTACCTGCCAAGGCAGGAGGCAGCTGTACGTCCAGACCAAGTAGGCAGTTGCCTAAGGCAGCAGTAGAGAGACACGAAAATCACAGTGGTAGCAGAGCAGCTCCCCCAGGCACTATCTGGTGTGCTAAGTTTATCTTCTCAGTCTCAATAATGAGAAAACTTATTCCACTCCCTGGCCTTGTTTTTCCCTCATCCTCCTCCTGGTAGAAAAAGGAGGTCTGGAAACATCCCAGCATGGAGCTGGAGAAGGACTTCTCTTCCCTTCATCTTCTTTCTCTCAGGCAGTCATGCTACATTGGGTCAGAAAGTCCAAGCAGGTGTTTATTATTTTATCCTTATTAATTTTGATTCACTGCTGTGAAACCTTGAGTCTGCCCGTGACAAAATCATTATATTGTTTTCTGTACCACTGTGCTAATCTTGGCTGGGATAGAGTTAATTTTCTTTATAGTATGCAACTATGTTTCTGGTTTATGATGAAAACAGTGTTGATAACACAGGGATGGTTCAGCTACTGCTGCACAATGCTTGCACAGCATCAAGATCTTTGTTTCTCACGCTGTCCCGCCAACGAGTGGGCTGGGGAGGGGACACGGCTGGGGCGTCTGATCAAACAGATATTCCATATCATACAACACCATGTAAAGGAGGAGGAAGGGGGGATGTTCAGAGTTCTGGTGTTTGCCTCCCCAAGTAGCCGTTACACATCATGGAGCCCTGTCCTGGAAATGGCTATGCACCTGCTTGCCGATGGGAAGTAGTGAATGAATTCTTATTTTACTTTCCTTGCACGTTCAGCTTTTGCTTTCCCTATTGAACTGTCTTTATCTCAATGCACAAGTTTTCCCACTCTCACTCTTCTGATTCTCTCCCGAATCCCACCCAGAAAGAGTGGGCAAGTGGCTGGGTGGGGTTGGGCTGCCCACCGGGGTTAATCCACAACAACCACTCAGCATTTAGGACCATAACTCCTCAACAGCAGTGGGTTTGGTCATTCATTCAGCTATTGTTAGTGATCCTCGTAGCTTCCCATTCTACTGATACAAACAAGGTTTCAAATCAGCCTGGCAGGTTTTATTCTAATAGGTCTCGGGTATCGGCAGTACATGCATGTGCAAAGGGATCCTCATGCACAGTAATTCCCACTAAGAAAGCCATTTTCCAATTTTATTGTAAAGTTGATCATTCCAGAAATAGCATTACGTATGTGTGAAATTTCAGATGACTACTTAAGCACCAAAACTAGAACTGTGACTAAATTGAGGCACATATGCCACACCATAAGAATTGAACCAAGTTCGTAGTTCTTAATAGATGTTCTCAACACCATCAGCTGGGTTTCCTGATACAATCCATCAGTTGACGGTCTGTTGATTTAATGTTTATATTTCATTAATGTTTCATGGGATCTAGCTACCTGGTTGAGGCTTTTATGCTTAACACTGAATGGACATAGCAGATACACTTTATCACGTTCTGTTGCAAGGGTTTTTCCCAAAAGATGTGAAGGCTCTTTTTAAGAAGAGAACTGTACAGACAGAAGGAGATGGAGAAGATGAAAGAGAACTTTCATCTGGATGCACATGAAGGAGATGAAAGGTAGTAAATAGTCTAAGTTTATTTTCATAGGACTGTAGGTGACTTTCCTGAAATGATGTGAAGATTGCAAAGCTTTGCAATCCGTTAAAATCTTTACTATAAACCCCAGCAATCACTAGATTTTTAGATCACTCACTTATGTGTCACTTGTGGTTGCTTTGAGCAAGATGATCTAGTGGAAGGTGTACCTGCCCATGGCAGGAGGTTTGAGTAGATGATCTGTAAGGTCCCTTCCAACCCACACCATTCTGTGATTCTATGATAGGTAAAATTCAGTTGAAACTGGGTAAGGCATTAAAATTGTAAGGAAACAAAAGGTGGTACCTAGATGTTTTTTGAAAGCTAGGTTAACATTGTATCTCTTTGAAAGAATCTGAGATTTAATTACTGACAGGAGAAAACAGTGTTTGAATAGACAGAAATATAAAAGAATAATTGGTCAACTTTATGACTTAACTGTGACCTATACGGTGCAGATGCACAGATGAAAAGAAAGTGAGAAATATTTTGGATAAGAATAACAACAACTAAACTTTACTGACTTAGGGACAAGCCCAGAAAGCAAGAGAGCATTGACCATACTGGTTAAAACTGGACTGAACTGGCACTTACTGGTAAAAACTTCAACTTCCTTTTCAGCAAATGGGCTGTTGCAAATTTAAACATCCATACTCAGTCTGCTCTGTAAGCAAGCATGGGAATGGTAGACTCAGAGACAACTTGCTAATGAGAAATAATTAAAAAAAAAAAAAGGAAGGACTTACATATTTGACTTCAACAGGAAAATTAAAAATTCTAATGAAGTAAAACCTTGCCTTGAGAAAATGCTTATTTCTAATCATTGCAGTAATTAGGTTTTCTTTTGTGGTTTTCCAACTGCTTTTGTGGTACCATTTATATCAGTTTCTGACACAGCTCTTACAGTTTAAATGACCAGTTATTAGATAATGGAGGTGAAGTTCCATTAATATATGTCTGTTGCAAAGAAACTAGGCTTTTTTCCTATTAGTTGGTGAAAAGCTCTTACATTTCTGCCTTAGATGAAAATACATCTGGACAAGATGAGAAATGTTTTGTAAGACTGTTCTTTCTCAGAAGCATTATCTCAAGGCATCAGTTAGCTTACTTATACTGTATTTTGCCATTTGATAATTAAAACATTTAATGTGAGTTGAGAACTAATTTCTGTTTCCTGCTCTTTTTATGACTGTCATGTTATAGCTACTTCTTACTTGTTGGCTTTTCATTATATCTGCTGTCCTGGTATTTCTGGTAGGTATTGAAGTAATGAAGAATTTTGAGGTACTTAGAGGTAACTAATAATAATTATAATACCTATAAAATTGGTACTTGTGAGAAAGGAAAGTATGACTTTCAAAGTCCTAGTTTTGTGGTAAGCCATTTTGAACCTTTCTGTTTGAGATTTCAGGAGGGAAGTTACCTTTTTGCAAGCTTAATACAGCTGTCTGTGTAGCCTACATATGAAAATTAAAATGAATGAACATAGTTCTGAATATTAAACAGAAGATGATTTCTGAAAATGTTTTGTATCACTAAGTTATAAATACTGTCCCTTGCTGATAAAAACAGGAACTTGCTGTTAAGTACAGATTTTTAATTTTTGCTTTTCCCTTTTTTTAATCAAGAAAGTATGTTAGAACTGCCTCTGAATAATTAATATACCTTGGGCATTCTCAAAACTTTTTTAGTCTTACCTTAAAAACATAATGTCAATGACATTTCTTGTTCTTATTCTTCTTTGCAAAAAAAGTACACCGTCTACAGCACATTGAGTCTTTCTTTCAGAATCTGTCCTGGAGAAATTCATGTCTGAACACAGGCAGCACAGCTTAGAGCTGGGAAGCAGCCTCGTCTCTCATTAGTAATTACAGTTTCCTGAGAGATACTGATGCTAACTACACAAGCATGGAGTTCACAAGTTCCCCTCCCTTGCAAAGTCAAAGAGGGCAGTGTAAGCCATCTGCATGCCATACATCAGAACAAAGGAAAAAAACTCTCTCTCTGCTGGGATGTGCATCTGCTCTACAGGCACCTTTTCTCTGGCTTCTCTTGCGGTAAGTAAGCTCCTACCCTTTGGTAAAGCAGAGTGAAGAACAAATATAGGCAGGGTGCAGCCTCTCCAAGGAGACTGAGCTGTTTGGTGTTACCTCATCGCTGAACACTGTGCCAGCTGTGAGAAGTCAGTTTCTCCTCTTTCCCAGTTTATATGAACCATATGCGACCTATACCTGTCTGACTTTCTGCTGCTCTGTGCTAGAGCTCACTACTACATCTATTGATGGTTCATAAAGCCGGTACTGCTCATGCATAGGGCGCTAACAGTATTCTGTCTCTTATAACAAGTTCTCACCCTCCAGATGCCTGAGCTCCTACTTACCATAGAGTAGCCATTTTTATTTTGAGTCCAGGGACATACAGAAGCAACCTGAATTCTAGATAGGGGAAGTGTCTGACTATAAGACCTTGACTGAATGACTGGAAGATAAGCGAGGACTAGAATCAGTGCTCCCACCAGGCTAAATGTCCAAAATTAGAATATTAGTGTTAGCCTAAGAAGTAACACACTGGCACATGCAAGGTATTGTAGTAAATATAGGAGTTTTCATTTGTACATTCATTTATACTTGTATAAAGACAGCTAACTCTTCTGTTAACAGCTGAGTTATTTCCTGTTTTCAGTAGATGGGAAAATGTAATATTTTAGGAGTTAATACATGTGAAGCTCTTTGTTGGTGACAATGTACTTTTTTTCACAGAGAGCACAATCTGAAATGTTGCTTTGTAAGATAAATTGATAGGAAAAGCAAAAATTTACCTGACACAGAAAGTCTCGACATCACAGAGAATTCAATTAATATTGTATTTGTTAAGGAGATCAATTAGAGCATGACAGTTATGGTTACAATGTAACTTTTCCTAGTCTTACTGAAGATTTTGCTCAGAAAGTCATTCTACTTGGATTTGATCTAACTCATGCTGGTAAATTCCACTGTTTCTACTTGGTGGGAGAAGTCTCTGCTGTTAAGCATTAAGAGGTGGTGGCATTAGACCTCTGTGTGCTCCTTAGCTGTCAGAGTCCAGTATTCAGTTGCAGTTTGCATTCTCTAAGGACCTACTCAGCTGCTGCCTAAGCTGACTTTCTCCTACTCGCCCTCCTGTAGAGTGAGTATAATTGATAGTCAAAAGGAGTTGCTAATAGTTGCCTGTTCTGAATGCCCAGATTGCACTGGCTGCTTCGAGCGATACTTTCACGCCAATGGACTATATTCTAAATTCTAACTGTCAATACTCTGTGCTCTGATTTTCACCTCTGTTGTCTCACATGGGCTGATTCTATATTCATATCCTTCTAAAATTAAGTTTTCATAAAGACTTCAGAGACCTGTACTTTATAAATACTGCCACCTCTGGATTTGTCTCATCCTTCTTTGCAACTGTCTCTCTGGCAAAGTCATGAATATTTGTTGCTGGCAGAATGAAGTCTCAGTTTCCAACCCAGTTATATCACCATCTGTGGTGTTCACAGATCACTGGAATTCATCTTCTCCTATACAGGGAATTTCTAGACGTTTCTGAATCACAAAAGATTTGCCATTTGTCAGCTCTCATTGCCATGTCCTTTCTTAAGTTGAAACTGATGGAGCAACAAAACCAACAGCAGCTGGTTTGTTTTCAAGATGCTTTAGATACAGAGAGGATATATACATCTAGGGTTGGCTATGTGACTAATTTTTTGGAAAGATTGTGCGTACAATTATTTTTATTTTTATTTATTATTGTGCTGTGGAAACAATGTATTGCTATTTAGTGATGAGAAAATTATCTTAATAAAAGTTCAAATTTAGAAAGATTTATAAATCAGTAAGAAAAGATCTATTTGGCTAAAGTGCTGCTTCATAATGTCTTTATAACATAGGAGTTCTAGATAAAAATTATTGTAAACTAATTCAATTTGGAGGCAATTGCAAATTTTGAGAGACTGTAAAGCTGAGAAAAGGCAGAGAGAAATTACTTTTTTCTTTTTTTGTCAAGAAACAAAGATTGTACAAACCTGCTATTCCCAGTGTGACTGCTGAATCCTCATACTGTACTTCACTCAGACGAGGAGACTTGGGACATATCAGCTCCATCGCATAGGGCAAAGTAAAGATATCTCCAAATTAGCAAGCTCCAAGCTAGACAGAAGTAGCAGAGCAGTGTGAATGTGGCACATCACATAAACTGAGAGGTTAATTGTTTCTAACCTGAAGTTAACTTGCTCCAAAGTACAGGCAGTGTGAGACTGGGACTGTCAGCACGAGGCCATGTACACCTGCACCAGGAATGTTGAGGCAACTTTGCTTAACTCCTCACAGGTATAAGCAATCTGTTTGTTACTGAAATGAATTTTAATCTTAATCTATCACTTTGCCAGTCAGCATGAACTGCCTTTCCAAAGGCAGGAGTTTATAACCTCCCTTTTTATACTGGTTGCTTTTTTCTAGGGCTTATGTAATCACTATACAGCATTTAAAAGTTCTACTCTTATACTTCTTGTTGATTTGAAGACTTTTGTGGACTTGCTAATTGTTCAGGATTAGAGATAAATTCATTATTTTAAGCACCTCTTAAATCCCCCAAATGGACCAGAAAAGTGATAAAATGGTGAAGAATAGCACATTTGCTTTCTTAAAAGAAGTCTCACAGACTTAATGCAACCTACAGTAGAAAGGAATTCTCATTCATGAAGACAATTAAAAAGGGGGATTTTGCAGTAACTGATTTATTGCAGATCTTCATTGTCTAGCTTGAAGATTTTAACGTTGCCTACTGTACAAATACATTTTTGCTTTTGTGCATCTTCTTCTGCATATCACAAAGGCAATCCTATCAGTCCTGAACAAAAGCAATATTTTGCAGTAAAAACAGTAACCTAGTTTGTGTTATATGTATATATATATGAAGACAATAATTGCAGAGTACCAAATAGATCTGCCCTTCCTACCTGAGAAGAGAGGTGAGACTGAGGAACGGCTGATATTAGAAATGGAACAAGACAAGTGCATGATTTTTAGAAGTACTCAAACAACTCGGTGACTGTGGACAGATCTACTGATCTGCAAATTAGCTCAGTTTGGGGAAGATCTGAAAAGACAACTTCATTTTTTTCAAGAAAGCCAGTACCTTCCCACACTGAATCATTAATCTAGTTTCCCAAGATCAGATATCTGAGAAGTAAGGGCAGAACTATGACCCAGAAACCAATAGCACACGTTGTCTCATATGTTGCGTTAGACAATCAGTCAATCTACACAATCAAAGAATTTGTATCAAATTAGAATCTGAGGAGTAGATTTCTCCTTTGGCTTTGACATTTATTTGAACTGGGGATTTCACTTCAAAGAAGAGTGCTGCATCTTGGTCGCATATGCCTTTATTCAGATATCTGAGATTAGAATATCAGAATTCAATATTTGCTGGAAGGCCTA
>VZTO01005731.1:123258-224355 GCA_013400615.1 Syrrhaptes paradoxus | reverse complement strand
AATTTGTAATTTTTTTTGCTTTGGAAATAAATAGTGAAAATCAGTTATCTTTGCAGAAAAATGCAAGATTCATGTTTTTATCAATCAATGAAGATCTGATTACACCAAAGAAACAATTAAAAATAGGATGGCAGACATAAATCAGCATTTTTTAGTAGTTTTGCTAAAATAGAAATAGAATGAACAGCAGCACTGCAGAAAAACTCAGTGTTTAACCAGTCTGTTGTTCTGTCACAGACTAGAGATTCAATTCCAAGCAGAGGATATAAGTATTTAGGTTCTTATTCCTACTTTTTCCTCAGCGTTGAATAAACATCTGCTTGCAACACTCTATCTGTGAAAGTTGGAGTTTATTTGAACTGGTTATAAAGTGGTTTGCAGATAAAAAAAAACCCCAAAAAACAAAACCACAAACATTTTCTTAATAGAACAGTAACTAATATCATTATTTATCTAGTTCCATTGTCAACATTACGGGTGAGATTGCAAGTGACTGTACATAACCTATACATGAGGAAAGAAAAGACAAAAGCTCCTTTTGGGGCCATTCAGCGACATGTCAGTCAGTGAAGCCTTTGCACATGCTTACCCACTTCCGCTCCATCCTATGCAACCAACCTGCTTTGTCAGGGACAAGGCAAGGAACGGGCAAGCAAAACTCTCCTCTGTTAAAGCCCTTTAAAACAATGTGTTTTATAAATCATCTTGGGGGGGTATATCATAGAATCATAGAATCATAAAGGTTGGAAAAGACCTCAAGGATCATCAAGTCCAACTGTCAACCCAACACCATCCAAACCACTAAACCATGTCCCTAAGCACCACATCCGGAGACAAAACCAAAATAACACATCATCAGAGTTACAGACTGAAATTTTCCAACTCCCCATAATTTGGACAACTTCAACAGATATTTCTGACTGCTGGAAGCAAATGATCAAGCTAATATTTATACACAGACATGTGTTTCTCCTTTAAGAAAATACACACTCAGAGTTTAGTTTCAGTCCACATATTTCACTATCTCCTTGTCTTGCTTGTCTTATTTTCAAGGGTAGGCATCCAAGGGCTGTCATGCTGCTTCTTAATAATTTTGACATCTGGTCAGGTCTTTTTTCAGAATTAAATGACATGCAGCTTTCACGTTTTCCTTTTTCATCCCTGATAAACGAACACTGAAGCTTTCCTTTCACATATGTCAAAAAGCATTTCCATATCAAGCTCACCACTGTTCCTGTTTAAATAAACTGCAATATAACTGGGACACATCACAATATGCAATATCACTCATGTTAGAAGAAAAAAAAAATGCTTTTGCTCCAAGAAGGTTAGGTATGCACCATTAGAAAAAAATACAAATAGATGAGACTCCTCCTGCATGAACTTTGGAGCAGAAGTGCAACCTATATGCCTAGAGGACTGGCTGCTGAAGGTGTGAGCTTGGTGGGTTTCTAACATACCCCTGCAGACATTGATAGCTGGTCTGATCAACTGACGCATTAGGCCAGAAATCATCCCCATGACTGGCTGTTACTCACAGATGTGAACAGAACCACCACGCCTTTAGAAATCCAGTCTGCTGCTGGTGATCAGGCCAGCTTATAGACATGAACCTTACCATGAAACTTGAGGCACTACTAGAGCATTATCACCGCTCCGTTCAGGCAGATGTGGTCACATTTCCACACTAATACAATAATTTCCCAAAACAATGCAGGGGGGTGTAACTCCATGATCTTGAATGTCCCTTCCAACCCTAACCATTCTATGATTCTGTATTTATTATCTTAAGAGGTTACAAAAAGAAACTTGGATATATATTTTAACGTCCCTCTCATTAGTATTTCTGCATGGCGAGCACTTTGGGACCCTCCAAAGTGCTACCACTAAAACCAGTTAGTATCCTTTCAGCGTGAGCTGCCATTCGTCATGAGAAAACATCTGCGATCTATTCTTATATAACTGGGATGCAGTTGTAATCCTATAGATACTTTTATTTCTGAGTAATTTTTATGCTAATGCCGATTGCAGAGAAAACAAACTTCTCACTGCTCCCTTTCTCGCCATGACAGAAGCCTCCCCTCCAGTTCAGCTGTGAAGGGGGCCAGCAACAAGGCGGGTGGGGTGTCTGAGTCTTCTTCAGCATGGGAGGGAGATGTTCACAGGGCATCATGGAGCCTTGACCTTCTAACCCAGGGCCAAATCGTTGCTTCACAGGGCTGGACAGAGACACGGGGCATCTTCACAATGCGTTCACGAATAAACCAGTTTGTTGCACTTTGGGAGGGGGAGAGTGGTTTGAGTCTTTTTTAAAAGAAGGAAGAACCTTTCTGTTTCTCAAGCTTGATCTGTTTCTAAGAGGAGAACATAGCCTATTACAAGACCGCGCAAATCCCAGTTTTCTTTTTAAAATGGTAATTACAGGCCGTGTAACTCATGCTATTATTTGCACTGTGTGACATTATGTTAAATTCTTTTTCTGTTAATTTATTGTTTGCTACTGATCTCTAGTGCCCTTCAGACACTCTTGAAAACAGTTATTTGGGGCTCTATTAAAATATTTTAATGACTAAAACCCCTGAAGTACTAGCTGATGACCACCAGCAATATTTTAAATAGGAACAGGCTTTGGGGCTTTGGGGTTTTGTTATTTTTAACATTACTGGAAGAAACTGCAACAAAGCTATTGGTGAATTTTCAAGTTTTTTAAAGGCTCTCTAATCTTGTGAGTCAAAAGAAAATACATCACTTTATACATAGGCAGTGTTTTGAAAGGCTCTTGTCTGATCGCTGTATTAAATCATGGAAAACAAGATTAATAGAATTACAAAAGTGTTAGTTCATCTTTCTGCCAATGGTTTTTAAATCCTTAACACCTGAAGCCCCACTTTGATTGTTGTAAAATAAAGTGAGGTTGCGTACATTTTACAGTGCAAAAGATACTGCTTTTGTCCTGACTTCCTTTCAATCATGGAAGCTCTGATGCCACCACGTTCTTGAACAGAACTGCATTCATTTGGATAAGTTGGAGCCTGAGATGAGAACAGACTGACTATTCCTGTTGGGACATCCGTCTACGAGGTGGGGAAAAAGAAAAAATATTGCCTTATTTTGGATTCAATTAATCCATTTTCAAAATGAATCCATTGAAAGGAGATGTTTTTAAATTAGAATTGGGGTATCCACTCTCCTTGTTAAGAGGCATTTCATAAAAACCAGTAATGAGAAATAGTTTCTTATAGTGGCAAACCTTTGCAACCAGCTGTGGGAAAAGTCAGTTATACAAATCAAAAGTCAGAAATCCCAGATAATCAATAATGCAGCAGCTAGTTTTAGCCTGGCATTTTTTCTTCATCTGTGTTCAGCTGCTGCTGCAAACCATTCTCATTCCCTGTTCTGAATGGCAGAAGATCAGAGAGTTAACAATATTACCAACATCTATTACCTTACAAAATCTGTGCTTCGCAGCAGGTTAGCTGTATGCATTCAGCCACCTCGCCCCTGCCCTCCCAGTTTAGCTTGTGCCTGTAACAATATACAGCTTAAAAATAATATTAAGGAACAGATTCAGTCACAGGCAAATTTCCAAACTAGAAATTTCCTGCAAATCTGAGTGTTTCTCAACTGTGTTCTAGATCAGCATCTTAAAGATGGTCATAAACACTTTTTGCTATGACAGGATCAACTAAATAAAGAATTCAAGAGAATGTGATTTATTTGCCCCTATTTTCCTGAAAGCAAATAAAAAATATGCTTTAGAATCATAGAAACATTAAGGCTGGAAAAGACCTCAAGGATCATCAGGTCCAACCATCAACCCAACACCACCCAACCCATTAAACCATGTCCTGAAGCACCACATCTACAGAATCATAGAATCATTAAGGCTGGAAAAGACCTCATATAACTAAAATCTGCTTGTGAATGGTTATGTATACTCACAAAGACAACACCTTAGTTGTTAACTTACTGTTTACCTAACGTGCTTTGCGTACATATGTAGTTAGCAAGGACTAAGTAGCTTAACATTGTTTTCTTCTGCATCACAAGAAAGCCTGGAAGAAATCAGCATATTCTTAAGGGAGAACATGAACAGTGCAGTGCCAAACATCATCAGATCATGACTAATGCTCCATTTTACATCTTCAATATTTTTATCTCGGATTTGTTTTGTGCTATCTGCAGTCAGGTTTCTGAGCGGGCACTTCAGAGCAGATATCAGCCTTTATGCTTCACTGAAGTTCAAGAGCTCTCTTTTCTCCACAAATCCCCTCCTACTGCCTCCTTCCCAGCTCTTCAGTGCCTTAGCCTCTCATGAACGAGACTCCATCAGTCATTTAACACCCTCCTTCAAGAAGGCTGAGGCTCTATTACCCTTTACACAGTAAACAACAAGATGCCTCCTCCAGACACACTCTGCATAAGCACCCTCACGAGCTCATCTCCCATCTCTGGGAGTCTCAGAAAGTGACTCACATCCTTCTTTACCCCTCCTTTTTATCTCTCTGTCCCCTCTTGTGCTTCTTTCTCTTCCTGCTCTTCCCACCCAACAATGAGTTCGATGGGTAACGCTCACGTGCCAAGTTGCGTACGAGGCTGCAAAATACACACCCCTGGGGCTGACGGGTCCTTCAGGTGCAAGAAGTCCATCTCTGCAAAAGCAGCAGACGACCATACATCACAACTCCATTGCAGCAGCAGACAATCAATGAAAACACAATAATATCAATAAAATATGTACGAAGACTATGATGTTCCCTGTCTTGGGGCTGCATCCTTGCTTAGATGTCAGTGACAAACCACCAGGAGTTGCCACAAAGCTGTGACACATCAATTTCCCCAAATCTGGATCTCTGGCTGCATTTTATTAAAAGCAAAAAGAAAACAGACATTCTTCCTGTGCACCTGGGAGCTGTTGCCTAAGGAGTCAAGTAATTCCAAATCTGTGCTGTTTCATTTTAGCACTGCAAACTGCCTAACGCTCCCGTAAAATAAGAGCTCATTGGGGCAAAACTGACAGTGAAGGTATTTTCTGCAGCTAAGCTCCCAAATCAAAATGCTTGTATCTAAAAAGACAGGGGGAAGGGCAGGAGAAAGCGTGCTAAAAATATCTGGCCATGTTTTCTATATTGAAAAGAGGCTGCTTAATAGAAAACTCTGCAGAAGAAGATTTAATCCCTCTCTGATGTGCAGCATCACCTAACATTTTAAGGTGTGCGATTTTAAGATGCAACCTTCCTTTCTTTCTGAAAGATTTCCAGATCCACTGGAAACAAACCAATTTGCATAGGTACCGAAAGATACTAAAAGATTCATTTTTTTTTTTTAATTTAGAACCAAATTCTTGATGTTCTAGTTGTGAATGGAAGAACTGCAATTAGCACGGGAAAATCAAAGAGGAACGATAGTGGTGTACCGATGTGACACCCTTGTCTGTGCTCTGTGACGGTATCTCTGCTGCTTTGACAGAGTTAGCTCTTTACTACAATTTAATGGCATTCTCATTGAAAATATCCTGTTTCACCATCTCCCTGGCTGTGCCCTGAGGTTCACTCAGCTCTTAAGAACATCAGAGACATTTTTACCATCTCTGCCATGTAGCTATCTTTGGGCTGTGCCACACGAGCAGAATAAAAGAAGACTTAGCAAGTCAGGCTATCTTCCTATTTCTTCATAGCATTATTTTATCCAAATATATGTACAGATTTTTTTTTTTTTAATGCAGCAGCCTCCAGAAGGTAGCTGTGAATGAAAACATAACTGAGAAAGAAGCTGCCTGAGTTAGCGGGGAATGAGGGCCCAACAGAGCTGCTCCCATGAATGCTGACTTGGCTGAGACAAGCAAACAAAGGAGGTCAACAAGTGCCCTTAGTCTCGTTTGTTTTGGGAGAACTGAGATGGAGGAGACTGAATGATCTGCCACTGTCAAAAAGCAGGAAAGAGCCTTCTTCCATGGGCTTCCTCCATTTCCCAAGTCCAGCCTAGTAGCGTGCCCCCAAGTCAGCATTGCCCTATTACTACTCTATTTTAGTAAAATTTTCCAGGCTCAAAACAATATTCCAAGATCACTCTTGTGATGCCAGCAAAGTCTTTCCTTGCTGAGCATAAACACATCTTTAGCAGACCTTTGTTGGAAACCCAGCTACCACCAGATCCAAATCTCTGGAGCTGCAGAAGGATCCAGTACTTCAGAGACCCATACTCCCAACCAGCCATGCAGAATTAGTACCAGGGTCAAGACAGAAAACCAGACATCTCTCTTAGAGAAAAAAATAGAACGAGTATGTATTAAATTGCTCCTTGTTTTTCAACACATTCTTTTCTCTGCCAAGTTCTCTATGTCCTCCTAGTAAGATACACTGGTTGAAAGAAAAGGAAACTTGAAGGAGCCAGAGAAATACTGACAGCAGTATGTTTCAAAGGAAGCTCATAAAATATGTAGCCTAGCCGTTCTTTACTTTCTAATGAGGCCTTCTGATATAATGAATGTTCATCCAAAATGACACTTCCTCATTCATGTGATGCTTCTGGCAAGAAAAGGGAAAAAAGCAAATAATGGGAAAAGAAGATCAGCTTAATCCATTTCAGCTTAACTGTGCAGGTGAACTCGGGAGGAAACGATATTAAACTGAAATCTAGGAAATTTTTGGCTCTTCAAAAAAAACCCCTCTTTTAAACAGCAAATATTTGTTGAAGATTGCCCTATATTATTGATGCTGCTAATTAGCTAACAAAATACTCTGGTTGTGCCACTACATCTGGCCCTTCTATCTGCTTAAAACATAAATAACCATACCCCTGTCCCCACTCATTATGGGATCT
This sequence comes from Syrrhaptes paradoxus, assembly GCA_013400615.1. NCBI lineage: Eukaryota > Metazoa > Chordata > Aves > Pterocliformes > Pteroclidae > Syrrhaptes > Syrrhaptes paradoxus. The sequence continues at coordinate 217,533 of VZTO01005731.1, read as the reverse complement.
CACATCATGTTATGCACTGTACAGCACTGCAGCACCTTCCCCTGCAAGCGTCACACAACACCTCCCAGTCTTCTGGCCAGAGTGGTTGTCCTGGTGGCAATGGGTTTGGAGATCATGCCCAATTTAGTCAGGTATATGAGCATCACTGACAGCTCCAGGGAGATATTCAGGGCAATTAGAATGGTGTTATAAATGGTAATCAAGGATTGACACCACCTCCTGCTCAGCCCATGTTATTCTGTCTGAAAAGAAGCTCAATTAGTTCTGAGTTCAGAGTTTGGGTTCACATTAAGTTGTGGAAGCAGCAATTAATTGGGGCTTCTCATTTTGATAGGTTCTAAAAAAAAAAAAGAGGAATCTAGGTAGTTGTTTTCACTTTTAATAAGAGCACATTTTACTCTTAAGGTCAGAAGCGTGACATATGTTCTATCTCGAGGTACAAAAATTATGATGTTTCGGGTCATCTGAGATAAAAAAGGGATAAGCAAGACAAAGAGACAAGTCTGCTGCAGGCGTATGATCGTCGTCTTCTGCGCAGCCATCACTAAAATGCCAGGTCGCTAAATACCTTGAAAAAGACAACCACAGACTAAAAAGAATTATTTATTGCTCTTCATTGCAAAACAAAACTACAAAACTCTTTTGTAGATCAGACATTTTAAATAACTGTTTTGATATTCAGGCAGTGGCAAGCAGGGAGACAGCTTGTCAGTGCTTCGTTTATAAAACACTCATTTCTTTAAAAAAACCATTGCATTTCTTGTCAGTAAAAAGGAAAAACGTTTAAATCAGCTTGTCTGTTTTTGAAATGAAGATCAGCAAAATCAAAACAAAACAAGGTGTTTTAACTGTTTCCAAGTTCTATTTATATTTCTTCCTAGCAAAGAAATATTCTGTCTTCTGAAGGAAAATCCAAGAAAGCCCGTATTAAGAATCATTTTATTTTAAACCCAATACTGCTCATTAGGCTATTTTGTTGGCTAACAGGCTGGACAGTGATGATGCATTAATTTTAAGAGGCAGCCATCAGTGTAATTTCCCATTGCTTTCTGGGCAGCACACTGAGGAGCACAGCCTCAGGTCATCTTTTTTTTCCTGTCCAGAACACTCAGTTTGCGGGGGTATTTGCACACCCAGCGGCAAAGGAATCACAGAATCACAGAATGGTTTGGGTGGGAAAGGACCTTAAAGATCATCCAGTTCCACCCCCCTGCCATGGGCAGGGACACCCTCCACCAGCCCAGGTTGCTCAAAGCCTCATCCAGCCTGGCCTTGAACCCCTCCAGGGATGGGGCATCCACAACTTCTCTGGGCAACCTGGGCCACTGCCTCACCACCCGCACAGGGAAAAATTCCTTCTTAATATCTCATCTAAATCTCCCCTCTTTCAGCTCATACCCATTACCCCTCGTCCTGTCACTACACTCCCTGATGAAGTATTTCCCCATCTCTCCTGTAGCCCCCTTTCAGCACTGGAAGCTTCTCTAATGTCTCCCTGGAGCCTTTTCTTCTCCAGGCTGAACAACCCCAACTCTCTCAGCCTGTCCTCACAGGGGATGTGCTCCAGCCTCTGACCATCTTTGTGGCCTCCTCTGGACTCTGCCCAACACATCCAGGTCTTTTTTATGTTGGGGGCCCCACATCTGAACACAGTACCACAGGTGGGGTCTCATGAGAGCAGAACAGAGGGGGAGAATCACCTCCCTTGACCTGCTGCTCATGCTTCTTTTGATGCAGCCCAGGACATGGTTGGTTTCTGGGCTGCCAGCGCACACTGCCGGCTCCTGTTTAGCTTCTCATCACCCAACAACCCCAAGTCCTTCTCAGAGCAGAGAGTTGTACCATCCTCCCCAAAGTGGGCAGATCACCCGAGCAGCAGGCTGATTTATAGTTATCCAAATGAAGTACTGCAGACCAGACTGCAAGAGAAATTCTCAGCAACTTACTCTGTGAAATCAATGAGACTATTTGCAGAGTAGGAGTCTGGGCAGCCAAGCAAGTTTCCGTCGGGTGACTTGCTCTGTCAGCTCAAATGCTCGGAGAAGGAATCAGCATGAGGTTGCTGCTGCACTCCGACCCAGCTTGCTGTGAGCAAATTGGTTGAGTGCCCATCCTATATCAAAATATTTTCAGTGGTGACTCATACATTTATTTAGAAATACAGTATCTGCTTCTTAATTCATGGATGCTGGTGTTCAGGGCAGCGCTGTCAAAGTCAGTGGGGTTACAGGAGTATGAGAAGGGACTCAGGCCAGCAGTATTTCTTAACAAAAGCAACGGCTAAGACTAAACGAATGCAGCATCCCGCACAAAGGCTGCTCAAGAAAATATGTTTAGAAGCTCGCAGATCTGCTGTCTATCAAGTGACTCCCTCCGTTGGGGCACCCACTGAACCGCCTGTTTTACCGTAGGTCACATATGTCTCTAAAGGCCAGATCTGACAGCCTGGCTGCTAATGCCAAGCCAAAAAATGAAATTCTTCAGGGCATTCTCTACTTCTTGTAGACCGATGACCTTTCTGAAGCCTAATACAACACACAATGTATTGATGTTTGGGGATTGCTCATTACTATTGTATCCTGCTCATTTGTAAAAACTTTGTATATTAACTATTTTGCTTGCTAAGTATGTTATATGGTATTTTGGTATGATGGGTGTGGTATGATGTAAAGTACAGCAATAAGAAATAATTGCATCCATTAAAAAATTTGCATAGATGCTAGCAAACAGAAAGAAAGGACAAAAATATGGAATTTATTTCAGCTGAAATATTTGATAAAGAGAAGAGACCAATTTCTCAGGCTGCTAATCTGCTTTTGTAACATCATCACTCCTTTAGCTTCCATCAGTGCTTGTTTGGTCATGGAAAACCATTCTTTTCATTGTAGATTAGGGTATGAGATTAAAAAATATTCTTTTTTTTTTCTTTTTTAGAAAAGATTCTTTCTTCCAAAGAACCAAAATAAGAAACAGACATCTACAATTCAAAAGCAAAAGATGATTCTGCAAACAGCATATTCTTGGGTCAGCTAAATAACTGAGCTTGAGATTGTGAGCCTTAGATAAATATTTCCTAGGACATGAATTTGGGCATTTAGGAAGCAGGTGTTCTTTAGTCCCATCCCTTTCAGGTGCACCAGGGCTGCCCTCAGCAGCACCAGGCATCCCCATAACAAGACGATGAGTTTATTCTTCTTTTCCAGTTTCCCATTCACCAAATCATTATGATGGCTGCCACATGAAATTCTAACATCTGGGGATCACAGGTTTTTGTTTAGTTTTGTTTTTCTTGGAAATGTCTGCAATCTGTTTCTTATTCCGAGTCCCAGGAAAGAAGGAGAAGCAGCAGCTCCAGGAGCATCCCTGTGGACTAACAGTTACTGTGGAAATCCTGAGAGAGCTGGCAACACTGAGTATTCTGCTGTCTAATCCTTACCTGACCTATGCCTCGACCTGAGATTCATCCACCATACTTAAATCTAAATATTTAAAGATAAACAAACCAAGGATCTAAGGCAATGACCTAAAAGCATAGGATCTAAAAGCAGGTCAAGGAAAGGCTCTATACTGGTAGTTAAAGCTGAGGCAGTTGAATAATTATTTATTATTATCTAAGCCTTATTGCAACCTCCTGTTATTAAAACGTTTCATAGATGACATTTAAATGAACATGGTGGTATTATAATTATGCATAGCCTGTACTTATGAAATATTAGAATTTCTAGTTTGAGCTACTCTGAGTATTTGAGAAATTGGGAGGAGGGGAAGAAGATGTGCGATTCTTTATAATTATCTGCATCCTTTTATTGTGTCATGTGAAAAATCCCTTTCTACTATAAATGCATTTGTCAGTTTTTTGCAGAGTCCAAATGTCTCCTTTGCAGCTTTGAGCCAATAAAACCACATGACAGGATCACAGAATCATAGAATCATTAAGGGTGGAAAAGACCTCAGGGATCATCAAGTCCAACCATCAACCCAACACCACCCAACCCACTAACCCATGTCCCCAAGCACCACATCTACACGTTTCTTGACCCCCTCCAGGGATGGTGACTCCACCACTTCCCTGGGCAGCCTGTTCCAATGCCTCATCACTCTTGCAGTGAAGAATTTTTTTCTAATATCCAGCCTAAACCTCCACTGGTGCAACTTGAGGCCATTTCCTCTTGTCCTATCACTTGCTCCTTTAGAGAAGAGGCCAGGTGCTGTGCAAGTGGTTGAAAATAGTGTAGCCATCCATGTGTGCAGCTCCATTTATGGGAAGGTTATAAGCTTTCTGATCAACCCAAAGGCAATTAAATCAAGTGTGCTGCTGGGCAACATGGCCATGTTCTTGAGCGGGGCTGGCTTGTACAGACACAATGCAGGTACTTGCAGAGTTATCCCACTGCTTCTGGTTGGGAGATATTTTCTGACCCCTACATTGTGGTGTCCAAAATCTTATTTCTTCCTGTTTATGAAATAAGAAAAGTAGTATCATTTCTGATGAGCCAGAAGCACAGCTAGCGGCCGAGGAAGAGGGCACTGGAATGAGTAAGCCAACAAGAAAAAAAAATGCTCTTTGGTGCTGTTGCCTGAAGCTTTGCTGGCATTACTAATTCCTGCCAAGGAGAAGGTCTAACTGCAGAGGACATCCCACATAACTGTCACCATCTTTCTTGCATTGCTGCTCCAGCTGCGTGACATTGCACCACACTCAGACAACACAAAACACAATTAAAGCAAAAGCCTGTTCTACCTGAAGATTAACATCTGCTGTTAACCAGATGTCCACCGAGTCTCACAGAGCTGTAATTCTGAGCTCCTTACTCTCCCCCAGGAGTGATCGCTGTGGTTCAGTCAAATCCATCACTCCTAAGATAGAAGTCTCTCCCTCCGACAGACTCCTCTCCCATCCTCTCTCCCTCTCTGAGAGAGGATGCTCTGCATCCCCAGTAACGCGGCAGCACTGGCAAAAACGGTCAGCAGCGGACAAGGGGGCATTGTAGCTTGCACAAAGGTTAGTGCCACCAGGGGATGAAAAGTTGTGTACATCATTCCCAAAGTAAAACATTGATTTTAGAAAATGTTTTGTTCTCCTACGGCCTAAAGAATGAAAGCAATTTCAAATACAAACCAAATCAGGTCTTTATTAGTATTTTCTACACTAGGCTTTTTATCGCAACCAAGTCCCCATCGGGAGAAAACATGTACGTTAATGTTTTGAAATATCCACCAGAAGGGAAATCCTCCTTTTCATTCAATGCCAAGTCACTGGAAGCTGAACATACAGTAAGCAAATAATTTGGAATCTGCAAGTAGTCTCTACATTTACAGAATTCAGAAATTTTCCCTGCTGAATTTACACAAAAGAGATAACTTATTCAGTTTAGTTTTTAAAGAAACTGTTTTCCTGAGTTGGCGTTTCCTGGTATGAATTTGCAGATGCCACTTTTGAACATCCACTGTGCTATTATGCATTAAAAGAACCCATCCCAAATGCACTCTACCAATAGAAGTGTATCAGCTTTTACACGCGTTTATTCAGCTGTCATTTATCTGTATGACGTTCTCCCAGGGTCCCAGGCCTGCTTTGGCACAGAAAGTACTGACTGTGATATTTTCCCTTTTTTTTTTTTTTCTTATTTGTTCCTAACAAATAAGAAAGTCAAAGAATAATTAAAGTGCAGACCAGAACAAAAATAACCTCATAGTAAACAAGTGTGCTTGAGCAATATAAATGATAATTTGTTTTACAAGCAGAGATTAAAAGAGCTTGGCTTGTTCAGCTTCTCAAAACAATAGCTAAGAAGGGATATGAGTGTTCCTTATAAATGTATCTGGGTATGTAAACATGAAGGAAGAGAAAAATTACTTAAGGAACCAGTAAAATATTGGCACAAGGACAAATGAGTATAAACGAGCCATGAATTAATTATGGTTAGAAATTAGGATAAGTACCTGAAAGTAGAAGAACCTGTGCTTTCAGGCTGATTTATTCNAAAAAAAAAAAAAAAAAAAAAAAAAAAAAAAAAAAAGCTGCCCAGTTGCTCTGTATTCAGCCTGAAAAGGAGTATGCTGGTCTTATGCCTCTTACCAAAGTGCATTTGTGGGAATGCACCAATATGTGTACATCCAGCATGTATCCCATAACATCTACATCCTCACATGTATCCCACAGCACTTACTAGAGAGGTACAAACGTTTCCTTCATTCTGCTTGTGAAAAGAAAAAATGAAGTTAATATCCTTATGCCATCTGTTTTTTATAGATTCTGTGTGGTCAGGTTCTTATTGACCTTCCCCTAGTGGCCTAGGATGAACAAGGAACCCGTCCCTTAACTCTGACACCATAAAAATCCCACTCTGTCCACACACTTCCCCAAAACTGAGAGGATTCCTTTCCCCAAGAGGGAAAACATGCTCCAATCTGAAAAATAAAACTGTAAAAAATTTATCATGGCACACCCAAGGGGTTTTAGAGACATTGTGCTCCCCCAAGGTAGTGCAAGTCCTTGTTTCCCCTAAAATGAAGCATGTCTGAGCTTTTTTGAGAAACTGGAGTTTTTTTTAAACAAATATTTCTTAAGCTAGATCCTTTATTCCCCACCCGCTTGTAAACTGTCTGTAAATGGATTTTAAAAATGACCGAGTTCATCCTATGCTTCAAATTACCCACAAACATGCCCAATAAATAATTCTTCTTCTTGCAGACTGTTTGTAAAATGCATACTTATCTGGAATTGGAAATTCATGCTATGCAGCTAATTAGCCTTCACAGAGGGCTTAAGCAGGCCTGAAGGGTGCCTGGGGCTTCTCCTAGCTCTCGGCACAGGGATGCATTTCCCTGAACTGAATTTACATTTCTAAATTTCTTGGACCATTTTCTCTCTAAATCAAATCATGTGCCCACCCCGACAGCTTCCTACTTGGATCTCGGTACAATATTTGATTGTTTTGATCAGGTCTCTCCTAGAACAATGAAATACACTCATGCTCCCTTATGAAGTGAAAGCATACTTAAAACTGTAGCTTAAATTCAGGTTAGAAAAAAGAAAAATTAGCCAGCAAGAAAGAGTATAAAGAAAATATGTCTTCCACTCAGATTTCTTGTTAAATGTTCATAATCGAATTTTCTCCAGTAAATTGTGTTTTCTCCATAGAATCATAGAATCATCAATGTTGGAAAAGACCTTAAGGATCATAAAGTCCAACCGTCAACCCATACCACCTACTTACCACTTTTAGCTTATCTTTTTGATTTCTGCATGCATTTTGCAGTGTTTAACTGTACAACATTTAGACCTCTTCAGATGCAAAGAGACTTAACCGCTATTTAGCATGACTGTTATTCTTCCAATATCAATCCCATTTATGGATAATACCACATTAGGTTACAATGAAAATATAAGCTAGATCATTTATAGAAAATGGAGGAAATTTGTTCAGTTCCATAACCTCACAAATCACTCACAACCTTCAGATAAAAATTCTTGGTTTTTCCTGCTAGAAGATAATACACATCATATAGGAATGATTTTTGACTCATCTCTCCTGCATAATTTTCATTAATCTTTAGAAAATCCATTTGTCTACATCTTTTACTTTTCAAGAAAATGCAAATACTTTCACTTGTCAAAGGCCTGCTAAAACCATTTTGGCTGGAATATTTTTGAAGTGTGTTGGATGGTCTTCTCAATGGGTTATACCTTCAGTGTGCCAGTAATGTGAAAATTGGGGTGACAAGACTGGAACAGATCTCCACCGCACCGGACTTCGGACAAGCTTTAAAATGACGGACTGATATTTAGAACTATCTGTGCTCAGTTGTGCATACAGAGATGAACTGTTGGTGTTCAGAGAAATCAGAGGTTCTATCAAACAAATAGCCACATATGCATCTAACTAATCTAATAAAAGCTACTAAAATTACATTTAAAAGAAAATAAACCACCTTTCAGATCAAGTGAACCTATATCGGAGCATACTGCTATCAAATCTGAATTCTGTCTTAGTAAGGAGAGTAGGGCCAGAGAAAATGAGCAAGCTGTGGGTGTATCTAGCTTTAGGAACACCTTTTCAGCAGGGCATGGTTACTGGTATTCCTAGAAGTCCTGGGCTGCTTGCAGAAACATTACTTTTCAGGACAGAAATGCTGACTAGCAAATCTCACGTAGTCCCGCCTAGCATTAAATACCTGCTTTTAACAGTGGCACTTTAAGGATTGAGTCCTAGCACAGAAGCTTAGATGACCTGAACGATGTAATTACTGAGGAAGGGCATGGCAGGTAGACAGTGTCCGGACTCCACCTCATTTTATTTCTGGAGCTGACAAAAGCTGCAATTTGTTACTTAGTTAAACCTGGCAGATTAATGACCTCTCAAATTAGAGATGCTGTACACTGCATCAAAGTCACAACCAACTTATTCACATCCCTCACCGATTAAATCAAATCTATAACTGAGCAAACCACATCGCTAGTGAAAAGCATTCCCCGATCAACCCCCTGAGATGCTAATCGATATCGTCATCCCAGCCATGCACTTCATTGTACTGAAGTCATGCAGGACAGCTATGACAGGGCAGTGCCTTAAGGGTGGATGAGTTGCTTTGGTGCTGTGATGGGCTTACCCTTGGCTGGGAGCCAACCCCACACAACTGCTCGCTCACCCCCTCCCCCCCGAGACGGGGGAGAAAATTAAAGTGGTAAAGGGACAAAAAGACTCATGGGTTGAGACAAGAACAATTTAATAACTAAACTAAAGTAATATTGAAAATAATAATATATACAAATGGGTGATACACAGTGACACTGCTCACCACCCGATGACCAAGGCTCAGCCCATTCCTGGCTAATGATCCCGGAGCAGGAAAGTCCTGAAACCGCATTCACAGAACAGAGATAAGATCCCAAAGGCTCCAGACCAACAGCTGAATGAGGGAGGGGGACTACCCAGCGAGAGAGCCAACCTGTAAAGAGAGCTGACCCAGAGGCAGAAGGGATCCAGAACCAAAAGGGACAAGCTTCTGGAGGGTCCTCACCTGTACACTGGGCATGACGTGTATGTTATGGAATAGATTATTGGCCACTTTGGGTCTTAATCCCAAACCTAAAATAGAATCCTAGGCTTGTAATTGGGGTTGTGCTTCCTCCCAGCTTCTCCTATCTAGCACAGCAGAGAAGCTGAAAACTTGACCTTGAATGTCCTGGCAACAACAATAAACATCATTGTTATCAGCCTTCTTCTCAGTGCAAATCTGAAACACAGCCTCTAGCTAGCTACTATGAAGAAAGTTAACTCTGTCTCAGCTTAACCCATGATAGGTGTAAATATGCTTTCCCTATAAACATGCTCCTGAAACATGCACTACTGGGTACAAATACGCACCATTCCTAGGCTCATCTCTGGAAATAAACTGAAACTCCCATCAATGGCTACTCAGAACATAATGATATGGATTATGAACCCCAGGAAACCCTCAGATTCAAACACAGTTTCAGAATACATCATCCCAAGGTATCGGAGAACGGATTTCTACAGATTATGTTCTCTTCTGTACAGCACACATGTGCTGAGTTTGTTGCAGAAAGATTTTAAACCAGCTGGGTGTGGAAGAGAAGACTCAATATTGCTTCTGCATATACAGGCAGTGATCCTCATGTGAATGATGGGATTTTTTTTTTTCCCTGAGTTAGTTCAGGGAGTCTGTTATGGATCAGGTGAATCTGAGCCTCATCAGCACCCAGAACATAAATACCTGAGCATTTATAACAGGTAGGTGTAAAACTTGTAATAAAAGGAATGGTAGGAGGACAAAGATGGCAGAAATAATGGAATTTCCGGCCACTTAACCATACAAGAACAAACAAAACATTAGTTATGACTTCCTTATGAGTCCTTGCAGGACTGTTACCTGCACTGCGCCTGCCTCGTGTGCCTGGATTCAGAGGTGGAAGGAAAGCATGATTGCAGTACAAGAGAAATAGTAAAAGAAAGGCACTTCCCCAGCTGGACTATCTTGAGGAACAGGGGTAGATGCAAGTATTTTGCAGCTGTTGTAGCAAAGAAACATACAGCCAGGTTTGTGAAGAAGGAGGTCTCAACCAAATTTTGGTCTCAATCAAAACTTTTCCCTAAGAATGAAGTGCCTGAAAAGCATTCACACTCTGGATAACTTCACTATAAGTCCTTAGAGAACACACCACAAAATGCTTAGCCGGGAATTTCACTAACCATTGTGTTTCTTCTGTGTAGATTCTAATTCAGAAGCCGGGCAGGAGGAGCTCCAGCATCCTAAAAGGACTGTTTCTGTGAGGTGGTGGCTCTACCCGTTGTTGAGGATAATTGACCAGGAACGAGTCCCCCTTCGTTCCTCTTTCCTCTATCCTAGGGAAATAGCCTACGTGTGGGTTGACGGTTGGACTTGATGATCCTTGAGGTCTTTTCCAACCTTAATGATTCTATGATTCTGTGTGATGCTGCAGCTCACTGTCTCCATAAGGGAAGATGCTGAAGTGGAGAGAGGACAATGTTTTCTTTCTTTGGAAACACAACCTGCACAGAACCTCATAGCAGTTGTCCTTGGAAGCTGAGCTCTGGAAGAACAATTTAAAGGATTAAATAGTTAGGTGCAATATTAATACTGCGGACTTAGTCTGATTCTTAATTTTTTTTAATTTGGATTCACAGACAGGCAATTAATTTAAATTAGGTGGTATCAGAAGGGATGCTGTTGCAGCAGATTTCTCATCTGTTAATTTAGAACTAGCAGTAATGGTATCCAGTCAAGTTTATTTTAATTTATGGGCATAAATCACTCATAAATCAGTCTCTTGGTCAGAAAGAAGAATGTGGAATTGATCAGACTTTTTCAATTTTATCTTTCTTTCTCCTTTTAATTTTGCAGCACTTGTTTCCAAATGTCTGGCACACAAACACAGCTGAAATGAATGGCAGAAGCAGTAAAATACCCAGATTGTTAGAACTGATCAGAACCTGAGTATCCTGGACATTGGCAGAATTGCTTTCTCTTTACTAATGAGCTTCCTACAGTCTATAGGTAGGGATATTTTTTGAGTATTTCTTACAATAAGTATATTCTGTGGGCTACAAGAATATGTCCTATTATTTGAAATGTACTTGAGTTTCTTTCAAAACCACATATCATTTCAGAAAAAGGCTAACATTAGAGGTGAAAAGGGGACAACACTACCATAATTCTTTTGTGGAAAGCCACATCTGACTCCAAGGGTTTGGTCTACTGCTGAACAAAGTGCCTTCCCTCAGCACCCCCACCCAAAAGACTGGCTTTCTACATTTACTCCAGCATCCTCAGCAGACAAGAAAAGCCTTACACGAGCAGCCTGCCATATTAAGAAAGGACCTCCCTGACTTGCTGTTCATTTTTTACATGTTATTGTACTGAATCTTGCATGTACGTTTTAATATGCAACATTCCCAAGACCTCTGACTCAGCTTTACTGACCTGGGCCCCCTGAGTTGTTCCCCATACGTCTTACATCTCCTTATATGAAGGATACGGACTTTGCCAGAAAAAACTCTGGACCCTTCCACAATGTTAGCACATTAAAAAAACAAAAGCTGTCAAAAGAAAGGCACTGAGGTTGCAAAACTAATAATTTTAAGTTCCAGGGCCATCTTAAGCCAGCCCCCCCAAGGCTGTTTATGCGATGAACATAAAAATGAACACACCATGGACATCAACTACTCTTCCCCACAAGAGCTGTGGCTGCTTTCCCCAAGCCACCGCTTGCTGTGTGGTCAGTGTGCTGTACACCACTGCCTATCGTCTGGCTGCACGCACTGCTTGTGCCCAACTTCTCCCCCTTTGGTTTCTGCAGTGCTTGTTTCTGGATTACCTTGGAGCTTTACTAGTACTGATGACTGAAATACTAGGGCCTGAGCAGTGAAGCCCTGAACCAAAGTTGACCTCTAGATGAACCTCACAACCTAACAATATATCTAATATGTATAATATTGATCACATATGCAATGTATGACCTTATGAATATATATCAATTTATAAAAGCGTTGTTGTAACGTTTATAGAGCTTTGCTGTAACACTTGCTGTGTAAAGTTCGTCAGCAGAAAGATACTAATTGTGTAACAGTAGCCTCATTTGTCAAAAACAGATAAGCCTCTCAGTAAAAGAATGTGACAAAGTTGTGATAGACTTTGTTGAGAGATACAAAATCAAGATCACCAGATTCTTTTGTTCTTGTTTTCTCCCCTCTCCTGCTCTGGCCAAGTGCGAGATGAAAGTTAACCAGGAGAAAACCACACCAGATGTTTTTTTTGCAGCTTAAGAGATAAAGTTGCTTATTCAACTGTATAAAAGCAGGGAATGTTTGCAGACAAATTTGGAAGCCTCATCTATACGGTGGACACACCACATAGAGATTTCCCAATTGCCGGGAAGGGTTCTCCAAATGCTCACTGCAACCGGGCTCCCCAGCGACTGCAGATCCAGATGACGGTAACGTAATTTTTAAGGCAATTCGTGATGCATCTTTCTTAATCACTGTCGCTAACTCCATGTAGTAATGATTAGGTGCATTACCTTATTTTATGCTTGCTATAGTAGTTTGCTTATTATTTTGCTGCTTTACCTTATCTTGCTTTAATTTATTTTCACTGCATTATTTTCCTCATTATTTTATCACTTTAAACATAAGTAAAAATAATTTTACTTCTTTAATTTGGTACCTGTGTCCTTTGTGCTAACCCCGTCGATGGCAAAACAATGAGCCTGTCTGTGTGAGCAGGGAGTATCACTGCCCCTTTTGTGGGGACCAAGGGAGCCAAGGAACAGAAGCACAGCACACAGTTGCAGTGATTTTGGTCATTAACAGCTTACAGCTAATGAACTCAGATGCCTTATGGCATCCTATAGACTCCTACACAACTTCAGTCAAGCAGATAGGCCAGGACCACATCTGCAGTTTAGGGAAACAGAGACAAAGCTCAGAGTCAGGGATTTGTGAAGCATGAATTCAGCAGGAAGCTTCCTGTAGCCGTCCCATGAAATGATGCACACCAGGCACCTGTAGCCTCTCGTTCTTACTGGAACCTAGGCCCTTGATGACTGTATGGCAACTCACCTCTGGGCAGTCAGGAGTCAATTTGCTGAGTCTTCTGCATAGGATGAATTGCTAGTTTGGGTGGGTGCATCTTTACAGTGTTTACGTAGCATCTCATGTGCCCAAACAAATACATCGGAAGAGTTCTTACCATCACATTTCTCAATCTGGATATCTCAGTCGTACCTATATTGCACATCAGCAACAGAACTTTATTTCTGGTCTTACCTTTAAGACCTTGAGATATGAACTGTCTTCTGAAATTGAGACAAAACTTCTCTCTTTGTAGCTCACTTGCTCATGTATTGGAAGATGTTCAGCATTGTACTTCCAGGTAGTTAAGGCAGCTGCTGGAGTGGCAGGCATGCACTGGAGTAACTCAGAGAGAAATGAGGCTGAAGGGAAGAGGCTCAAACTCTCATCACCAGTTCAGAAGTACTCTAAGGCCGCACATCTTGCCTGCCAGGAAAAAGAGTGACAAAGAGACATTCAGAGGAACTGTTTGTCTAGACTGAACCCATTTAACAGGAAGGCTGACTCAGGAGAAGCAGAATTAAACTCTCTCCACAACTGTTATTCTGCCCTCCAGGCAGAAGAATACCCAATCTGGGAATTCCGAATGCTTCCTGTAAAGAAGCTTTTTGATTTTATAGGAAGGCAACAAAGATATCACAGCAAATTGATATCGTTTTGGGGCACTAATATTCACCTGTAACCTTTTGTGCTATTTCGGTCTTTACTAGAGGAGAAGTTACTTTGACTGTGCCACTTAAATTGACTAAGATTTATCACATCCTCCTAGCAATTTCTTTAATGCACCTTCAGAGCATTATGTAAAAATTGAATAGGCAGAAGAGTCTGCTCCAGAGCTGTATGCAAACAGATGTCTTGCAGTATCTTTCCAAGCCCCTATCCCCTGTTGGAAATATCAAAGCTGCAATGTCCACTCAACAAGACTGTCAAGGTCACCTCTCATCAGCAAGGACAGCAGGACACAGCTTCCATGCAGCTGATCCAGTAATAATAATATCAACCCCAAATTAGGCCCTCAGGTAGCAGGGCAAAGAGCCATCAGGGAAACAAAATTTCACAATCCCATTGCTGGCTTCAGGGGGGGAGAAAGATCTCCATCCAGGATTTCCACAAAAGTTTTAATTATATGCAAAGTTAATAAAGTTTTTTCTGGTTTTACTGAGCTCATTAGGGATCAAAAAGGAAATGATCTAAAAAGTACTAAATTATCTAAAGGTCACATTTTAAAAAAATATTTTAACATCCACTGCTCAATGATCCAACCTGTTTTGAAAAATACATACTGTACTTCAATATTACATATGTACTGTCCAAATAATTCACTGATCCTCTATGACAGTGGTGGGAAGGATACATCCTAAATGAAAGGATGCATCTAAACACATTTGTTTGACGGAGCTATTAGATATTTGGATAAGCTCAGAGGACAGAGAAGGTATGCTTCTCTTAAATGACAGCTTGTACGAGGAAACCACATGGTTAAAAATGGTCTTCCAGTGAAGTACGGAAATTACAAATCAAGCTAACAGGAAAGGATTCATTACATTCCTTAAGAGAAAGTTGCTACCAAAGTTATCTGTCACAGACATGATGGATATACTTCATCCACCAAATATTTGGGAATATTTCTCCCCTGCCTTTTAAATTGGCTTTGGGAAATCATCAGGTGAGTGTTACTTAGAAGCTCTGTTATACATCATACGATTGTTCTACAGTGTTCTACTTTATTAATCTATTGTATTGCAAAAGGAACCTACGGCATAAAAACCCCACCCGTCAAACTCCCACCCCCTCAGTGCACGAATGAGGACAGCAGAGCACACAGCTCAGGATAAAAAGCCAGATAAATAGTAGAAACCCTGGATTTCACAAAGGTTCTTGAGATATTGAATACGTATAACAAAGGAGTATAAAAGAATTCCTTTGCAACATGTGCTGCTGAGTTTAATAACCTCTCTGGTGCTGGCAATGCTTTTTCTCTCACTCTGTATTAACAGAAGTATTGTTTCTTGTACTTTTTCTCTTTTCCCTAGACAAGTTTAAGATGAAAATTAACAGCTGAGGAAAATCTGCATATGAATTTATGGTAGGGCACGACAAATGGCAGCCTGTCCGACTCACGGGAGGGCTAGATCCAATTCAATCGTGCTAGTGCACACCAGAGCTAACCAGTTAGCCCAGTACCACAATACTGTATATCCTAACAGACTCATCTAATTCAGGTATTTCTACTACAGCGCTGTACGGCTTTATCTCTAAGGTCATTTCACAAGGATTCATAGAGTTCAGTAGGAACAATACCTGGATGAGCATTCTTTTCAAATTTAACCACTTTGGTGCTTTTTTTTCTTTTTTCTTTGTTTTTTTTAAAGAAAAGATTCTCACAAAATGCTACCTTTCATGGAGATGCTACATGCACTTTACAACTCTCCTCCAGAGCTAAGTGAAATTTTGATCCGAAATTTAAACCTCCGAATTATATTCTCTCTGAAATTAAAAAAAAAAAAAAAAAGTACTAAGGAATCTTCCTAGTGCATGGCACTATGGTACTGTACAAACATGGACCAGAGGGGAAAAAAAAATGACAGTGTTCTGGTGTTGGCTAAAATTGAGGAAGTAGATACCCTGGTATAGTTATTAAAAAATATAGTTACCTTTCCTAGATATTAAGTGTTTAAAAAAAACATATTAGAGAGTCTTAAAGCCACACTAAGCTGCTTTAGGTTATCTCTGGAGGTAACTGAAAGATAAATGTTAATATTTTAGCATATGTATGTATGTAAACAAATACATTTACCTTTGGATATTAAGAGCTCTAGATTTGAACAAAAAAAAAAACCTTAAAAGCAGACAATTCACTGGTCCTGAATGTATTTGATTTAATATTGATTTGATTTTCTAGGCAATGTATTTGATTCACAGGTTTTTGCATTTGATTTAGCAGATGGTAATTTTGCGTCTGTATATAAGGTACATGGCACGGTGGGTGAAATGGCTGATAAATAGGGAATTCAACTGAACAGGAAGTATATTTCATTTTACAGTTGATTTTCTACTTAAAACATTCTTGTTCAAGGGGAAATAAAAAGTGCTTTAACATGGACTGTGTATTTCACCGCGACCTGTCCCTTTACAGATACTGTTATGTACAGTAAATATTTTAATTTCAACATGTTTTGATATCTTATACATTCAATATAATTTTAAATGCCTGAACCAAGCACCATTACCCCCAATTGTCCATCCTGACTCTCCTACACAGAGGGACCCTTCTTCCCACTTTGCTCTCCCTCTACTGCCTCTGGACTCAGACTACAGACAGCTCCTTCATCTCCAGTGTCACTGATTATTTTTTTTCTTCTCATCCAGGTTACAACTCTGATTTTCTTCTCCTGTTCATGCTCCATTCTATTCAAGAAAAGCTATTTCCGTTGTTGCATACCTTGACCTTTCTGCTTCCTTATTGACAGATTCGTACAAGCCTCACCATCGCTCCTCTGTTTTGAATGCTCTGGGGCATTTTTTGATGTACCTGTCATTTTTTCTGATTTTTTTTTATAATTTCTCCTTTTATCACATCTTCTTATCGTTTGTATCAGTACAGGTATACTCTGTTCTTGCTGATACCTGCCCTGATCTTGCATCTTCTACCCTACTTATGCCTCTGTGGATCCACGGAGCACCTTGCGCTCACCCTCCATCTCATTCCAATGATTCAAAGAGGAGCAGAGCATGAACTGGGGATTTCTCACCAGCTAATTCTCACCACAGTTGTTCTGGAAGCTAAATAGGCTTGAGCTCATTTCTCCTTTCATCAGTGTAAGAGTTTAAACCTGGAGTTAGATGTACCTGCATCCCACCTCCGTGAAAGGGAAACAATTAGGGAACACAGAGGG
This sequence comes from Syrrhaptes paradoxus, assembly GCA_013400615.1. Lineage (NCBI taxonomy): Eukaryota > Metazoa > Chordata > Aves > Pterocliformes > Pteroclidae > Syrrhaptes > Syrrhaptes paradoxus. The sequence continues at coordinate 200,519 of VZTO01005731.1, read as the reverse complement.
GACTTAGGGAGACTGTTCCTTATCCCGAGGCTTGGGTCAGTCTGCCAGAGCAGCTATGCTGCCTAGAACTTCAGAGAAAGTCTCAGAGAAGAGAAAAACCGGTCAAAAATAAGAGTAAAATGAAAACATCAGGGCACAAAATCTCATTTAGAATCACAGAGACATCGAATCATTAAGGTTGGAAAAGACCTCAAGGATTACCAAGTCCAACCGTCAACCCAACACCACCCAACCCACTAACCCATGTCCCGAAGCACCACATCCACACGTTTCTTGACCCCCTCCAGGGATGGTGACTCCACCACTTCCCTGGGCAGCCTGTTCCAATGCCTCATCACTCTTCCCATGAAGAAAGAGATATTTAAGAGATATCTCTGACGAGATGCTGGGTTGAAGGCCACAAACACTCCAGCTGCAACAAGAGGATATAGACTGGGAGGGCATCACTCCACAGGAACAGCAAGGGGACACAAGTTGATTTATAAGGCCAGAAGCAGGAGAAAACAAAATGCTTGCAAGCAAACAAGAAAGAAAGATTAAATGCTTCCTTTAACCTCTTCAACCTGCATTAACATGGTTGCTGACGGCAACTACACTGCCCAAAGTGGACCAGGTCACTTCAAGCCATTTCATGAGCCAAATACAAGGTTTCCCAAGTCATTTTAATAATACAAAAGTGATGATACTGGATTTATCTCTGAACCGGAAAAAAAATGTTTGAAAGAGCAAAGGGACTGTTTGATGTATTTTGCTCTGGGAAACCTGATGTGGCTCTGTGGGAGAGTGGAAAACAAGCAGAGAGGAGAAGTGCATACGGGTATTGTAGTACAGCACACCAAAGCTGTTTAAGAAGCCAAGTAAAAGCTCCAGCGGAGATATTTGGAGGTTACAACAGGAGCCTTGACCCTGGAAAATGCATTTTCCATGAAGCTCGAAGAGCAAATATCATGAATTGGAGGCCAAACAAAACCCATGAGAAGAAAAAGAAGAAAATGAGCTCAAAAGAAATGAAGATTTGGTCCTTTTGGGTCAAATGCTATGCTTGTAATGTCTGCACTCCCATCTATACTATCATTTCGCGGAGGGACAAAAATAAAACATTTCACTAGGCAATATGAGTAAAAATCTGAAAAATGCCTCAGATCCAGGTTTTCAAAGGTATCTAGAGACAGAATAGGTACATAAAAAAAATTGAGGAATAAGCACTTTCATGTCTCTCTTTGAAATTCCTAAGTGTCATGTAGGTGATTTTCAAAATCTCACAAAAAGCCCAGGTACAGTTTTAAGTATTGAAGTACCTTGGAGAAAATGGGCCAACATTTCTTAGGCTCTTTTTCAAAATAAAATGCAATTTATCATGTTCATGGGTTAGCAATTTTAATCCTTCCTGCACTGAAACAAAGCCTGCTAGAGTTAAAAGTAGAGTTTAAAATAGTAGCATATTCTAGTTGTAGGATTCTGTGTAAATAAACAGAACCCTGAAGCAATACCAGTTGCTCTGAAATTTCTACAGTGAAGGTAAGTGGACCTAAATAACACAGAAGAAATAAAAAACATGCATTTTATCCAGTTATATTTTATTATATAAAATTATGCAAGGTGATAGCAGAATTCTAAAAATCCATTTTTGGATAGTTTAACTTTTGGAATTCTATGGTTGTTTCATCACTGGACTACATACACATGTTCTACATGAGGTATGGGTCTCTGTTTTCATCATTTTGTGATATAGTTTTCCTAATGATGACTTTCAATAGCAGTTGATGACAGTTTTGAAGGTTAATACTGTTAGAGGAAGATACATCATGCTGAACCCAACAGTCCGAGAGGGGCGAAGCTGCTGCTGCTCCATGCCCCCAGGTCCAGACAGCAGCAAGGCTGAAGGTCCTGTGAAATCCCAAACTGCTTTTCCCCTGCATCCCCTAATGTGTCCCACACCCCAGTGGTGGGCCTGGGAGCAGCCATGAGGGTATTATTTGGGGTCCCCCTCCTGTCATTGTCTCTCTGAGCTCCTCTGTGGATGTGCAGAACAGCTCTCATCCCAGAACCTAACAGATTCTTCACGTAAATCCACCCGCAATGGTTGACAACACAGCTACGAAGATCACCAAAGAACTCTATACTGTATCTCTGAGTGCTACCTTGATTGACAACTGCAGCAATGGCACGACACCATGGTGTACCCAAGTTTGTAGAAATTCACGTTTGGGATTACCACTCTCAGCACACTCAAAAACACAGTTGTTGACACGTTTTCAGCTTAAATACTGCTCTTCCATATTTCTGATTAATGAATTGCACTTTAGTGCTCACTCTATCAACCACCTAAAGTTTCAACCTGCTATCAAATCAGTAAAGCCCTTCCAGTGTTCATTATTCAACCCTCAAACGCTTTTCCTTCCTTAGCATTTTTCCCCTGCCTTCCTTATGTGTATTAAGCACTTTGGAGAAGTGCTGTAAAACCCTAGCATAAGACAAAATTACTTTTCAAAGTTTATATTTAAACTACTTTTCTTTACAATACAAAGTTTAATTCCTGGGAGCTGCAAATGACCAATTAACGGTATGGCATTAATTCAAACAATTTACGTGTCCAACTTAATTACCCATGTGCCTTACATATTGTATGATCACATCTACACCTCTGTAAGTAAGCGGTTGCCAAGACATATTTCTCTGTTGACTTCACTACCTTGGCTTCTAGGTTGTCACTAGGCTTCAGCCATATCCCATACCCCAGTTTAAAGAAGACATAACAATTTGACCCCCGTAGAAAAGATTTAATCTAAAATAGATCACACCGCAGTGACATTAAAGTTGTATGTATATATATGTATGCCACTTTATATATATATGCATACATAGAGAAAAAAATATACAAATGAAACCCATCAGCAACAGGCTGCACCATGTCTTTCAGATTATTAATGGCTCCGGCAAACTTGGGGGTGTGTTGGGTGTTGGCACAAAAAAATTGTATGAGTATCTTCAGTCAGGAGGCACACTATGTTTAGCTTCATTTATCGTAATTAGCTTAAGCAATTTCAACATTATAATAAGGGCTGTGGAATTGACTTTAGCTGTTTATTTTAGAGAAAATATTTCCCATTTGTCATCATTTCTGCTTTGCACTTGACCTTTTAATCAAAACGTGCACAATCATTTCTTTTCATCCCATGCTTCTTCACTGATTGCTTTTGCTCATGGTTTACGTGTTGCCCAAGTGCTGAGTAACCACCAGCCCGAAGGATGAGTCATTAGCACACTACACAGCTATTATGCTGTTCTAGGAGACGACTGAAAGAAACGAAGCAGGACTGACTGCCTTCTTGCACCTTCTCTTGGTCTGTGGAGCTGCAAATCATGATCAGAGCGACAGTTTTCTCCTGCCTAAGGAACTGAGGAGGGAGTGCCTGAACCCATGTCAGAGATCATTAATATTGAAGTTGTGCTTGAAAAACTTTTTTCTTTCTGTCTTCTTTGCAGCAATTAAGCTATAGGAAAACTCAGAATCTGTAGAGAAATATTAAAAACCTTATTTAGGAAAAAAAAAAGAAGAAAAAACCCCACAACTCATCAAATACAGGGCAAGTTATTTGTTGTGCAGCTATAATTAAAAGGAATTAATCAGGACAAATATATTTTTAAACCAAGCTATAGTACACAATAAATCTTGCATAAGCTGTACTTCAATAAAGAGTGTAAAGTCAGAAAAAAAAAGTTTTCCAATAAGCACTTTGGAAAAAGAAATAACTAACTCCCATGATATAACTGATCAGTGTTGACCTGCGACGCCTCCTTACTAGGTCAAACCTGAAAATCAGACTGCTTCTCATTAAGTAAAGATTTTTTCCAACTAAAAGGAAAAAAAAACAAGTCAAAAAGTATCTCTGTAAAGTTGTTTAAAAGTTTGCTGAAAGGAGCCTTTTTAAAGACTGGATTGGAAAGAAACATGGTCTGCTATAAATAGAGAGAGTTACAGAAGCACTGCAGGCAATGCAATCTTGCTCCTGCTCAATATACATGGAGAATATTGATAGTGGAACTCAATTATGAACGACAGAGAAAAGTACTGAAAATTAATCTGAATAAAATGAAGGCCATTGATCATTGTCAACAACCCTGAAAAGCAAAAAAAAAACCCAACGCAAAACCAAATAAAACCAAAACCCAGCTCAGCATATTTGGGGAGATAATTGAAAAGAGGAACAATAAATCTGCTTTAATAGCCATTTGGATCAAATAGAAAGCAGACAATGGAAGTCAGGGAGAAAAGAGCCAGTCTAACCACAAATGGATTTGTAAATATGAAAGTTAACATGAGTGTATTCTTCCCCAAGTCTTATAAATAATGGGACCTACAGTCAGGACATCCATTAGGTAACAGCTGGCTCAGAAAAGAGATGCAGAATTTGAAGGAGCCATAGCTGTAATATAATAAAATAACAGCTATAATATAATATAGATTTTGAAAATGAGCAGACTAGAAACAAAGCAATTAAAAAAAAATACAAAAAAAAATAGCAGAACTTTCCTCTAGAAGGAAAACAGTATATATAGTTCCCAGCTTCTGAATAGTACAATTCAGTAGTACTGCTCAAAGCTTGTAACTGGAAAATTAATCTCTCAGCCACTGACACAGATGCTGAACAGAGATGTTCAGATAGAACTTGTATTGATATTGAATTGAGGGACGGAGGAGAACAGAGAATTTTACCTGAAACTCTTGTTAAGGAATTCTCTCTGCACCTCAATTTAACTAGAGTAAGAAAGTTAACGTGTATTTTGTGTCCTCAGCCTGAGGGACAAAATGAAGGATCCATTATTGGGCTCAGATAAAGGAAAAACTCTCTTCTTAAAATTTTGCTTCAGATCTTCAGGCAGTATTCAACTTTCCTTCTCCACATCCTGAAAGAAAATTACAGATTTAAATGGTACTAATTTTAAGGGCAAGATCAGTCATCAACAGATTTGATTTCTGTGGCTGGAATTTATGCTTTAGCTTACCACTCCTCTCTGAGGCACAGGTTTGACTTTGCAAATCAAGAGATACCTTTGCTAATACAAATAGTTGCTAAAATGCACCTGGCCTTAAGTTTCATTTCTCTGCAAAATATGATGAACAGGTCTCTTAATAATCACCTCAGGAAAATCTCATTAGCTCTCCCTCTTTTTTTTTATTTGGTTATTTCCACACCTTAGCACAACTGGCCTTTTATTCTCCCAGTATTCCCTTGAAGTTCAGGAAAAAAAGGATCATGAACCTATGAGCATTTTCTACTTAAAAAAAAAAAATATTCTCTATGGAACATAAAGTCAAACAAAAGAGAACATCTCTGAAATTACCTTTAAGCTCTGGGAGAGCACTGTCTAAATGCAAATGAATCCACAAACCTCTTTGCAGATCTGTAATTCCAAAACAAGAGCTAATAACCCAATCTCTGGGAAGGAAAACCATCCTTTAAGGACTGTGCTTTAGAGTGATCAGTATCAGGGAAAGTTTGAGTTAAAAAAAAAAAAAAGTATTGTAGCAATATGTAATTAATGAAACCATAAGCAGCCCTATAAAATACTCTCAGAAATACCTATGAATGGGATCTCCATGTCATACCAAATCCCTAACTGGAGAACAATGTGTATTTCATACAACCTCCAACCTCCCTTCCACAAATGGCTATCAGACCATGGCAGCAAAATTGTACTTCAAAGAAGAGAAAAGGGAATGAAAATGAGTTGCCGTAGAGAATTCAAGAAATCAATAGCAAAGAAACACAACCGAGATTTGACACATATCGATTCACCCCATGACACTGCCTGCTCCCAAACTGGTACAAGAATATTCTTCCAAAGCCCTTCATGGAAAGTAATATTCACGTGCTTCCAGGAGTTCAAAAATGACAGGGACCAAAAAAAAAGACAATTTCCTAATTTTTTTTTTGCTTACAAAAATAATCTTAAAACATTTTTTAAATTATCGTAGTTTTAAAAGAAAGTCACTAGACAGCCTATTGTTTAAAAACCTCGTGGGCTGAGGCAAGGACAGGGAGGGTTTCGCTCCCCACTTATGGTCACGGGCAAGAAACCGACACAACTTGGAACTCTTAAAACATTTTAAAAATAAACAATCCATAACCCCTATAGCGTATGCTTCAGCTCAAAGATGTTTAAAGGGGAGTGGAGTGCAAGCAGCTGGTCCCAGCCTACCCTTTCACCTGGCACGAAGAGTGCGCATTAGCCAAGAGACTTCATCAACTTCAATTTATGAATTTTCAGTTACTGGATACTCTCCTTTCTCTATTCCAGATTAAGGAGAAACAGAAGCACTAGACTTGAAAAAGGAAAACTCATGTGAACTGCTGTTTGTTTCTTTGTAAAGGGCAGCTTTCAGAGCTCCTTCCATAAATATAGCATCTCACCGAAGCAATGAATAGATGGAGAATTCCACTTGTCAAATTATTTTTTCATGGCTGCTACACTAGATTGCAGCAGGCAGAATTGATAAACAGCCAGTCCACAAATCTCCAACACTTTTACTACTCCTTTCGGGAATCTGCTCATGCCTAAAATGCAGTCAGTCCAGGCAACTGCAAGAATGGGCTCGCCAGCTCTCCTGGAGCTGCACCCTGCCAAGCCATGGAGGCTACATCCTTCTTTACAACTATCCTACTCCTTTGGTCCTCACGGAAATAACAGAATTTGTCAAATCCACTGCGACAAAGAACTCAGTCACTCTCTGTCGTTTTTACTCTCCTATCGCACTCAAAACTGCTGATAGGGTTGTAGGATGAGACTGTAAAATGAACGTGCATTTTGACATTGGAAAGAGTTTTTGACTTTTCCATTGTCCTCTAAATTTTTTCTCATTTTTTCGTGCTGTTAATTGCTTTGGTTTTGCTTCATGGAATGGAAGCTCACTTGCTTCTAACTACCACCACTGAGCGAAATCCAGGTGTAGAAGGTTGACCTTGATTATTTGCTCATTTGGTATAAACAACGGCTAAAATGCCAGGGCTTGATTCCAGCCTCACTTCTACTTGTTTTACAGCATGACAATGAAATTGTCTTCATTATTTCTATGCTGTGCCAATGAGATCAGGAAGAAAGCTCAGAACACATCATCCCACGCAGGAGTCTAATTTATTCCTCCAGATTACTAGGAAGCTTATTTTGTCACAAGCTCCTATCTGTATGGACGGTGGATACGGATGGTTAATTTTCTCAGAACTGGAACCCTGCCTAGCTGTACTAGATGTCTTTCCCTCACTCTTGCAGGCTCAAGTCTTATCTAGTTAGAGTTTATGGCAGCTAAAATAACCCCATTTGACCAAATGTTCAATCTCATTGTTAGTTCAGGCAGAAATTATAGTCACACTGTTCACATTGGGATGGCTAATGTCGCCCCAGCGCTTTCAGTATAAACTCTGTTTTAAAAATTCATTCCAAGCTGAAGAATGATCAGCATATCAGTTCAATACTCAAAAGTCTTTTATAAAAAAGTGGAAAACAGTTTGACTATTTTTAAACTATAAGAAGACAAATGACAAAAGAAAACCAAAACTAAATTCTTGTTGTTGTCTATACATACAGCATAAAATATTTTTTCTCTTTGAAGCTAGCAATTTCACTTAGACTCTGTTCACTAGATTAATTTTAAGATTTTAAGCCGTTACATAGGGGGAATTAAAGGTGTTAGGGAAAGAAAACGTGCAAATTGGGAGGAAGACACAGCCATCATTGCAAAGTAAAGGGAAAGCTGGACTCGTTCTCTTCCACTATAAGAGCTTGATACACTAGTGGTGTGAGATAAAAGTGACGGACTGATATCTCAGTCTTACTTATGAGTTTCCTGGGTGGTGAATCTATTCCGTGACACAAATCAGGTGTCTGCATCTCAGATATATATCAGAATATTTTAATGCCATCAGCATTTCAGGTTGATGAGCATGCAACCCAGACAGAAGTGACCTGGTAGACTGTGCCCACCACAGCAGGACTTCTCATTCCAGTATTGCTTTCAGGAAGCAGATGACTTAAAGCTGTTCAGCCAGAAGTCTTGGCAGACACTCAGTTTCGTTCAGTCAGACTTACTGAGGAACTTTCTAGATCAATATAATCAAAGAATGTGCACAGGAGGCTCCCTTCTAATTCCAGTCTGCAAGAAAACCACGGTTGAAGTTACTGGCCTTTGCTTTAAAGCATGTTTTGAGATGCATTTCTCTGCTTTTGACAAAAGATTAAACTGTCCCACTTAAAGAACAGCTTAAGAAGACAGCTTATTTATGCTTTTGATAGCAACCTTTGCCCAGGCAGCACGGCAGGACCATCTTTCCCTGGCAGGAAACCGTCTGACAGATGCTATATTCCCAGAGCAAGGCAAACTCTTGACATGGCTGGCTGGATCACATTCTTCCTTGGCACTTGCCATATGAAAAAAAAAAAACAAAATAATTAAAAAAAAATCACTGTACCATTTCATAGGTGCCTAGAAAACCTTTCAAATCAGAGGAAGAGCTTCCAGCTTCAGCAATCAGCATGTTCTCTGAAGCCAAGGTGTCCAAGCTGTTGATGGAGAACACGCTTCTTCTAAAAAGCTTCAAACATGCAGAAAATCACAAGGCTTTGAAATTCACTGAGGCAGCAGCTTTCTGGCTGACAAATGGCCTGTTGGTGGACAAGAGAGAATTCACAGTCATGGAGCTCACTAGGATCTCTTCTTTGGTTACTCCTGCCTGGCCCTCAGAGGATTTTCTGCTACAGCAAGTGCTTTAATACTTCAAGCTTTCCTCTTCCAGACCAGAAACCAGAAACGAGTCAAAACTCCTTTTTTTTTTTTTTTTGCATTAGTTGGCATCTATTCTCTCTGCATTACTGCCACCAGCAGGGATATGCAGTGGCCCTAATGAATTGTGTAGGTTCCATTGACAAAGAGCCAACTCTTGCAGCAGCTTCATCTCAATACAAGTTGCAGCAATTAGCTCACAGACAGGTGAACACACCACTGGAAAATCTGACCTAGCACCTTCTTGCAGGATGGATTAGTAGTGAGATAAACGGAGATAAAACCTTGCTGTGCCAGGTTTTAAAAGAAAAATAAATAGACTATGCATAGAGAAATCTCCTTAAGCAATAGGAAAAAATAAAAACTGCCAGTGAAATGGACAAAGTCACGCTGCAAATGTGCAGGCAGACCTCCAGCGGTAAGAAAGACTTTATATTTGTCCTCAGAACCCTAAAGAGAGGGCAGAGGAGCGCCCTTGACCCTTCTCCGTATGCACAGGTGAGTGCTCTGATGGCATCTTCAGAAGGCAGGCTGGGATGAATTTCACAAGCAATTTTAGATGGAACTAAACATTCAACTTAAAGTTTATCAGTACACTCCCTGCCGTTTGATACAGTGACAAAAGCTGTTCTTCAGAGTGCATTTACTACACAAAGAGTTGAGATTTGCAAAAAGATGCCATCCATTGGTGTTCTCAAAGATCCTGCCTGCCCTGAGCACTGCCCGACCTCTGTGGAGGGGCTCCGCGTGCCCAGATTTGGGAGACAAGTTTGCAGAAGATGATGAGGACAGTTAATGTCTTTGTTGTTTCTAACTGTAAGTGGCCCTTATGATCACTGGAAGCAAAATTGTCTTCCCCACGTTCCTAATGCTGATTTCTCATCCGGTATAGAAGAGAATGAGTGCAAAGCTTACCACGCTCAAGTGAGAAGGCATGAAAGAAGGATGAATACAGAAAGAAGCAAAGGGAGAATAACAAACAGGCATTGGTGGAGATTGCCAGCAAGCAGGGCAGAAGGGAGCAATTGGAACGGAAACCTCCGCCAGAAGCAGGAACTGAAATGCGGTCGGGCAACAGCTTGGCAATTTAGCAGCAAAAGTACATTCCTCATCCCTCTCTAGTGCCAGATCCGTAGACAGGGTGCCTTCATGCCACACGTTTCCCTGTTAAATGGCTTACATCTGTGCTACAGACCTGCGAGCGCTGATGGGTAGCTATTGCGCTAAAATGTCAAGCATTGCCGAAACGCCTGCTTGCCTTTGAATAATCCAATCCCAAAGATTCCCGCTGATCTCCACCTTTAATCACCCTGTGATTCTATGAGCGTAATGAGAGCAATGTTTTGGTACAGGTCTACTGGAAGATACATCGGTTGATTCTGACATTCCCACCTGTCTCATTTTCCTGAAAAACTGTGCGTGCGGCTGGCTGCGCCTACCTTAACCCACCCAAAAAGGTGACAGGGAAGGGCCACAGACAAACAGCTCTCCATTCAGCTGCCTGGCTGTAAGTGTCTGACTGCCATTTGAGAGGCCATCAGATGCCTAAGCCCAAGAGACTTCCAATCTATCACAGCAAAACCATTGCACGCTCTCTGCTTCAAAATTCAGGGCCTGTAAATATGTAAATGATTTTTTTTTTTAAAGCTTTCTTGAAAGGTGGCACGTTTTAGGTAAATGAAATCTCCCTGGTAAATAATTTCTGCAAAAAAACAAGATACGTGTGAAATTGTCACTGTGTACGTTCACTTTTTCTGCTTGTATTTTGCAAAGCGTGGAGTAAAAGCCTTATTTACTCATGATTCACCCTTCTGGAGTCAAAATACAAGTCAAGTGCTGCCTGATTTCTGTTCAGAAATGCAAAGATACAAAAAGGTGAAGAAATCTTGAAATACGAAAGGGAATAAGCCCACACAACACAGGCGTGCTGCATCACAGCTGATCTGATGTGGCACTTCTGCAATTTAATACAATGCATCCGGAAACAATACACAATACAACACACAACATAAGCACCCAATTTTGGCAGATGTTCTCCTCGCTGCATTCGAGCCTTTTACTGTGCCCTGAGATATTTATGCAAGACTCACTCTGCTGTAATCCTGGGTAAGAGGCAGCAGTTAGCACTCAGATGTGCAGCGCCATAAAAACAGCTCTGTAAGCAAACTAAATTCCGTGGGAAAAGACCCATTGGAATAAATATGGCATCCAGAAAAAAGGTGATAGATGTCAGTGAAAACTGCAAGAAATCTACTGTCTGCATACATCATTCCCCGTGGTGAAATCCATCACTTCCATTGGCACATAAAATACTTATATCCTGGGGAAAAAGCAAAGTATTAGACAGATAGATCAGAAGGATGAAACACAGCTTCAAAGTTCTTGAGTTAGATGGGAGAAAAACAAGCTTTATACGGGTGATTGAGAATGGATGGGGTAGCAGATGTGTTGTGAAAGAATTCACAGCTTTCATTGAAAAGCATTGCATACAGCCTATAGGGAACCCAGTCCACACAAATCTGTCTGCGTATCTATTTTTGTTTGGAAATAATCATGAGACAAATATTGGGATGACAAAAGAGGCGATCTGAATGCAAGCTTTGTGGCCCATTAGAAAATAAGGGCGGAGGAGTGAAGAATGATGCCATGCTGAAATTTGGAGGAAAAAATAGAAATAACTGAAAACTGAGGGTTTTTTTTTCTTTTTTTAATAAATAATCACTAACTAGATTTGTAGATGTGGTATTGCTTAGTTTGATTTTGCTTAATAAAAATGTATTGGCTGTCCAGACGAGCAGGGAGCAGGGCTGCAGAACATCATGAGAAGAGACTGTATTAGAGGTTCTGTGGCTTACATTCTTACGCTCTCTGGATCTATTCATTTTGTCAAGCTTCAAGCTATTAGAGACTGAACCGAGGCTTGTGAGTGAGCCTCAAGCATGCTCCATCTCCTCCTGTCCCCATTTCCAGGGGAGAACACCTCCTGTCCCCACTTCCATGGGAGAACAAGGACATGCTCCCAAGGACTCCTCAGTCTCAGAGAGACTGGGATCACAGAACAACATTCCTCTTCTGGTAAACTTAAAGGACAATATCAGCACATTTTTAAAAAATCGTATTAATGTTTATTATTCCATTATTTGGAATAGGGCAGCTTATACAGAATCTCCACTGGAAAGAAACACAAGAATGTTTCTACATTTGTACAATCCCAATGATCCTGTACCCCAAGAAGCAGAAGGCAAAAAATAATAGAAAATGACTTGCAGCATCAACCATTCAGGTCTCTCGGCTGTCATTATAGTTATTGTATTCAAATAGATGCAGGTAGCTTAATGCTTTGCTCTGATCTGCTATCTTACTTCCAGAAGACATACTGAACACTAATGACTACCTGCATGACACAATGAAACTCATAATTACTTTTCATTTAACAAAAACCAGCAAATGTTAATGAGGAGTTTTGAGTATTTCCCATCTCTCAGTATAGTGCTTTGGGACCCTTAATCAGTCTGTAAGCTTGTTTAGAGCAATAAAGATAAACCCACTGGTAAGAATTAGGTACTTCTAGTGACCCCTAATTGTACAACATCAAACAAAACAGCAGGGAAATAAAAATAAAAACCAAAGAAATAAAAACCCACCATGTGACAGATGATTACAATGGAGCACACAAGTGACAAGGCTAAGGAGAACTTTTTCAAATGCTCAGAGAAAAAAAGTACATCAGTGAAGAGCCTTGAAATTTCACTGAGTAAACGAAAACAGAGAGGAAGAAATTATCTAAGAAGATTGATAAAAAGAGATGAAGGAATAAATTAATTTCATTTTAAGATAAGAAATAGTGCTATGAAGAAGGCAAATGAAATGACATCTGGGAAAGGGCATGTAGGAAACCATACGCACAAATTGCAAATTATAAGTTTCAATAACTTTTCCCAATTTCCTGACTTCAAAGAGGGAAGGGGGTGAAAAATGGAGGTGGGTTAGAAACTAGAATAAGAATAAAGACACAGTGAATTAAATGAGCTCAAAACCACTACAGGCTTTTAAGAAATCAGATGGAAATTACTGTAAATTATCACCTTGTGAAGTCTCGTATCTGTGGAAAATTAGTGATGGTTGTATACCAGCTCCTAGCCATAGTCAAAGTATCTTTGTGTTGGCAACCTCACAAGAAATGGCAAAAAAGCAAACAGCTGTGAAACAGTCTTAACTACCTTCTAACAGGATTTGTTCTCAAGGTCAGCCAAGAAAACAATATATTGTGAATCGCCAATCAGGCTTTGTATTTGTGTTACCTTTTTGAAATTTGCAAAAACAAGTTATTTTTCAAACTATATTTAGGAGCATTTCTTTGGTAACCCTCCTAATTCCCAAGCTATAGTGTATGACACTATAAATCTTCAACATTCAAGGCTTGAAAGGTGAGCATCATTGACCAATTTTATTTATACACTTAGGATTACTCTTGCTGAGAAGCCTGTAGTCTTAGAAGAGATTTGGAACAATTTCTGTATTAAATTCAAATGGTTCTCAACAGCTTTATGCCTCAGTTTCCCTCTAGCAAAACAGAAATATCTCCTTTCCTGTTTCTAAGAATATTCCACAGTGACATTTGCCAGGTTAATTTATAGGTAAAAGTATAATTTCTGACAGCAATTGTGTTAGCCAAATATCTTTGGCTCAGATAAAATACATAGAATTGCAAAATTAAAATAATTTACTATTAAATTCTTTGTAGAGGCCATAAGGTAGAGGAAGAAGCTGGTTTGGTGGAAAAGAAAATGTAAGTAAAAACCCCATGCAGCTGTGCTGTCCTGGATGTGTTCTATGGGTCTGAAAAGGGTCTTAGATAAGAGATTTTTCTAGAAAAATGTAAAGCTCAATGTATTTAGTCTTCATAAAACCATAGAGTATGGTGCCATGTGGCGAACTGATATGGAAAAGAAAGGCAGGAATTGCAAGATGGCTAAAAAACCTAAAGAAAAAATGTCAATATTTATATTCATAGGAGCTATAGCAGATTACCAGCAGAGTCCCTCAAGGAGGATCTCAGGAACAGTTTAATCTACTATTTTTATTAACAACTTTGGCACAAAACATTGGAATGGACTCCTAAAGCCTGCTGAGGCCATGAAGTTGGATGGTATTATCAGCAGAGGACTAGAGATACCATCCAAAGGACCTAAATGACCTCAAAAGAAGAAGTTAATAAAATGGGATGAAACTTCCTATGAATTCATACACTTAGGAGCTAATAGAAAATATCAGCCAGGAGTTCATCAACAGAGGGTGACAGAGATCAGCATCTAAGACAGCTAGTTCAGCCTACCCTGCCAAAGCCTGGGACCAGCTCTGAGCCTACCAATGACTACCTGTGGGGAAATACAAAGAATGAATTGCAAACGGCAATGTTGGCAAAAGAACAATATGGTGTGAACTGGCTGCTAACACATCTAAACTGAAAATCAGAAGGGCCAGGTTCACTAACAGCTTTCTGAAATGCTGCTGGGGTGACAGAGGAGCAGACTTCCATGTCTGCTGGTCTCAAGGATTCCTCTTCCCTTGGATTCAGCCTTGAAGCCAAGAAATATTCAAATATCAAAGCAAAGCTGTGTGATGCTTTCCAAATCCTGGTTTACCAACGACATCTTGGTAAGAGCAAGGAGGGAATGATTACTAAATCTCCAAAATGAGGACCTGTAGTTCATAACTTTAGTTTCTTTGCTGCAAATATACTGATCATCCAAGCTAGACATGAATCTTCTCTGGGGCATCTCCAAAGCTGTGCAATGAACTCCCACGGGAATGAAGAAACACCCCCAGACTTAACTACCTTCTGTTTCAGTGCCCCGAATACCAAGCACACTTTGACAGACAGAGAACAGAATGTATTCATTTCTTCAGTATTAAAAGAGTAACCCAAAATTTAATATGTACATAAATCTTCCGTGGAAGAATGAATCAAGCAAGAGAGAGAAATATCATTTTATCATATTGCAGTGCTGAAAGAGGCTTAGTATTACTGTGAACAGCTGGGTAAAGAAACCATGATAGAATAGTTGCATCTGACCTACTCTTTGTACTCCAAATAAAAATGAAAAATATAAGAGCGCTGTAATTTCATTGGATGATCAAAAAATAAGAGGTTCAGAGATATAGTTAAATAATATACCAGTAAATCTTCATATAAAATTCTCAGGGAGGCTCTCTGCATAATTAGTGTAGTCAGTGAGGAATGATTTTTCTGTTTTCTCTTTGCATGGTTCCCTTAAATTAAAAAAAAAAAAAAAAAGTAATTCGGAGATGACAAGGAATATTGTGAATCATGTTTTGTCAAATATATTCTGTTGCAGAGCATCTTTCTCAATGAATGAATAAATAAATAAATCTTTAACAAGCAGGACAAGAATACAGATTAAATCTGGCTACTTCACTTTAATTGGATTTACTATTATTCAGTGACTGTGTATGAAACAAGCACACAAAAGTGGCTCAGAAGAAAAAGATACTTTTGGATCCTGGGGGAAAAGGAAGGAGCAGAGATGATACCCTGCTCACCAGTGACAGAAAATTAAAAAAACAACAGTACCACCATTATGTTTCTGTTTGCTTCCAGATTAGTAAGAATGAAGAATTTCTCTCAGTAAGATATTTTACTGGGGAAAGAGTAACTGAAATAGCAAAGGATTCTTTCCAGAAAACATTAGCATGGCTTGATCTAGATTTCTTAACAAAGCTGCTCAGTATGCTTGCAAAATAAATCAAGAAATAATTTCAAGGTCATAAAAAAAATCAGATGAAGAATAAAATTCTGATCACTCGTTATTTTCTCCCTATGGGGTAACATATTACGTTGGCAAGGGAATAAAATGCAAATTAAAATTCTGCACTCGCAGCAGCTGGGATTGTTTTAAGAGTATTATTTACTCCCTTTGTGTGGGCAGGAATCCCTGCGAATGGTGCAGAGCTGCAGTCACAAAAGATTTGAGAAAGTTCTGCTGCTCTTTTAACGGAGCTTCAGCCCAATTTTCAGCCAGCAATGACTCATGCTTTCCTACGACATGTAGCCTTTCTAGCGAGACGGAGCTGAAACACCTTCAAAAGGTGATATTTTACACTTCATTATCTCATGCCGGGGCCTCCTCAAGCACCCTCAGAGGGTGAAAAAGCTCAATCTTTTGACTGCACTTCGAAACCACATGCACACACAGACGTACGTACGGACCTACACACACATACACCCCTACACACACAGTCCCTTTCCTGGATGCCATGAAAATTGCAGAGTCTTCATTTTTATCCAGGTAGACTTGTGATACAAAACCCGTGTATTTCATGAGCCTTACCTGAGCATTAGTTATATTCTTCGAAAAGATGCAGTCAAATTAAAATGTTTTTAAGTCTAAACAATGTCTTCAAAGAAAATATGTAAAATGTATTTTTATTGATTCCTTAAGGTTACCTGAAGAGGGGTTTAATTCACTTAAAAAAGAAATATAACCGCAGAGATCTTTCTAAAGCTAATAAAATTGGAAGAGAATGGAAAAACCTTGAGGGAAATAACGGCAGTAGATTAAACCTTGAAGGAAGACTGACTCTGCACTTCACATAAACTGCAATGCACAGACGTGTGTACTTCGGGCTTTTCTGGTCTTGCAGTTTACTCTAGATGAGACACGCTGCAAGCTGTAGCTTGTATGAACGTTATGTCAAACTGGAGGGTTACGATACACACTTCAAATGGCATGAGTGTCATATCTTGCAGACACAAATGCTACCCAGGCTTAATAATCAGCAGACCATAGAGAATTCTTGATTCTATACATTTTAACAAGTATGTGCTTGTGTCATCTCTATAGGCATTCAAAGTCAAGCTTTCACTTTGAACAATGTAAATCCCCCAAATGTTTTTAATAACCTTATTATCTACTCTGCCTGTTTGTTTTCCAGCACTTTCAGTACTGGAAGCATCCCACAAATTCAAGCATAGAAGTGATAGCGTTTGAACGGTGATAAATACCCTTATGGTACTCTTCATGGAAATGGTATAACCCGGTTGTACTTTGCCTGCACATAATGAACTTGTTAATGAGAATCACCTATTTCTAATAGGGAACTCTCCATTTGAATGGAACTTTATGAATATTAACTAAGATAAATTTCAAACCTGGAAGAGTTGACTATTTAAAATAGGAAAGGCAATATCGCTTTCTTACAAGTCAAAGAAGGAAAAGAAGAATCAGCTGCAAGAGTTGCAGTTCAAACCAATTAAAAATTAGCATTCCTCAGTCACACTGCCGCCAGTAGCTGTGGTTCTAAACACCAGAAAGGAAGAAATACCCTCAAATCCTGCAATGATAACGCTTTCTTTGAAACTTCTGATTAAGCAACAGTTAAGAATTTATAGAATTTTTATTTTGACCCTATTCCAATATTTTTCATTGTTTACTGTAGGAATAGTCCCATTGATTTCAATGAAAATTCACACTGGAGCCATCTGGAGCTATTGTACTATGCACGGTAAAAATACCAGAATCTCTATCGTAATTATTTTCAATTCAGAAGCATTTGCAAACAGAACTTCAGCTGAATATAGAAGGGTTTTAAAATATTCTCTTAGCAGATCACAGAAATAGTTTTTCACTTGCAGGTGTCAGAAGTATTTGTCCTTTGGACTACTTGCTGCTCCAGATTTGTAGGTGACCAGTCACCTACGCATCATCAGGATATCATATAATCACAAAAGGCAGGAGAAGAGAGGAAGCAGAGCAGGTGAGAGTGATTATCTCTGTCAAAGGCAGCAGTGAAATCAAGACGAATAAGCTAGAGGCATGCACCTCAAATTGATCAAGGAGCAGCTCATTAGGAGCCTTGCTTGGTGCCACTTCTGAGGAAGGGAAAGGGCAGAAGGCAGACAAGACTCGAGGAGAGGGAGATACAGAGGAAGCCTGTGCAGCCCAGGGGCTTTGGAGATAAAGGAAACAAAAGAAGAAAAAAATAACCTGAGACTCAGGTGGGAGCTGGAGAAGTTTTGTTAATGTAAGATACCATAAGACCGTCATTTTCGGCAGTGCACAGTCACAAGGTGAGAGAAAGGTAAAAGCCTCCAAAACAGGCAGGAGATGAGGAAAGGGAAGGGAGAGGCAAGACCCCCCCCAGAGGAGGATTCAAGTGGAACATCTGATTCTGATGCTGTGGTGAGCAGTGACAGATGGGGAGAGATAGGAGGGAAAACAAAGAAAGGTCCAAGGATGGTTCTGTGCACTTCAAAATAGAAAGGAACATCAGAAACATCCATATAAATTTCCTATGGAAACACCAGATTTACAACCTGGGCTGGGAGGAAAGGAGAGCAAGCTCTCTCTCATTATCTGTGGTTTGTTTTGTTTTGGTTTTAGTTATTCTAATGTGTAGTTGTGGTGCCTTGGAAGGATAATGATAACTGACAAAAGGACTTGGAAAGGTTTCTCTGAATGCACTGACTGCTTGCTGACTAGAAGCAGGGTCTTGTGCCCAGCACCAGTTAGGAAATAAGCAAAGCTGCTCAATGCACGCCAACAGCCTTTGTGCCCCTGAGATTCTGCAACAGCGCAAACCCCAAGAAACCATCACTCCAGTGAAATACAGAGGTGCATTAATATTAAAACCAACACAAGAACATAGAAACCTGGAATTTAAAACACAACTGGCTGAATAGTCTGGTTGTTTAAAATAAGAAATCCTTCCCCTGATAAGAAATCCCTTGTTTCAGGAAAGGAAGACCTATGAGCAATGGTCCCATTAGAAAACATCCTACTGCAGTCCGCTACAGGGAACCTGAAGTGACCGACTTTTGTCACAAATCAGAAGAAATGGATCAGTTTTCATGTCTACAGATAGGGCAATTCTATCCAATGCAAATAAGGATTTGGGATGCACATCTTGAAGGTCAAATGCTGAATATTTCCCTAAGCCCTGATCCTGTCCATGGCTTCCCACGTGTAATGTCAGACTTTACTGACTAATGACAATTTTGTCTCTCAGAACAAGCTGCAAAACTATGTGTCTTTGCCTTGTATTCCTCCCTACGAGGAATCTCATTCACGTTTAGAAATTTTGTCAAGAGTGAAAGAAATGCAGATTGAAAAAAAATGAACAGGTTCATGGCTTTACAGTAATAAAACCAACCCAGAAATAGAAGACCTTTGATCAAATACTAAAAACAATGCCCTATGATGCACAATCAGAACTAATTCCAAGTTTGATATCAACAAGTAATTGGCTTTATTTGCAACAACAATGCTTTACCCTAAAGAGATTATCTCCATGGTCTTATACTATGACAGTCTTCACACATAGTCTTATAATAAAAAAAAGATTGTATTATAGTCTTAGAATCAATATCCCTATTGCTTTTAATTAAAATGGAATGAAGAGATGTGAGAACTCATTTAAATAACATCTCAATTAGGCATTAAAGATACCTAAAAAGATTCAAAAAGGCAGCCAAGAGAGGGTGGAAGCAGTGGCCCAGGTTGCCCAGAGAAGCTGTGGATGCCCCATCCGTGGAGGGGTTCAAGGCCAGGCTGGATGAGGCTTTGAGAAACCTGGGCTAGTGGGAGGTGTCCCTGCCCATGGCAGGGGGTGGCACTGGATGATCTTTAAGGTCCTTTCCAACCCAAACCATTCTGATTTCTGCCTCTGTAAATCTGTGCACAAGGCTGCCACAGACGTGTACACCCACGTCATGTATTCAGAGCTGCGTGCCTCCTGCTAAAGGCCATCCATCAGCACCACCCCTGCAAACAATTCAGCGCTCAAGCAACCTTTAGCAGAATGGAAAACAAATAACCTGTCAAGACAAAAATAGTTTTAACACTTATTTATAGACTGTCATTACCACTCCATGCCAGATGGGAAACACAATGAGCTTGCAGGTGAGGAGCTGACACCTGTCAAAACCAGGTCAGATGAAAGCCTTCATTTTATCATCGCTCCTTTGGAAGCATTAACAAAGCCNACTCATTTAAATAACATCTCAATTAGGCATTAAAGATACCTAAAAAGATTCAAAAAGGCAGCCAAGAGAGGGTGGAAGCAGTGGCCCAGGTTGCCCAGAGAAGCTGTGGATGCCCCATCCGTGGAGGGGTTCAAGGCCAGGCTGGATGAGGCTTTGAGAAACCTGGGCTAGTGGGAGGTGTCCCTGCCCATGGCAGGGGGTGGCACTGGATGATCTTTAAGGTCCTTTCCAACCCAAACCATTCTGATTTCTGCCTCTGTAAATCTGTGCACAAGGCTGCCACAGACGTGTACACCCACGTCATGTATTCAGAGCTGCGTGCCTCCTGCTAAAGGCCATCCATCAGCACCACCCCTGCAAACAATTCAGCGCTCAAGCAACCTTTAGCAGAATGGAAAACAAATAACCTGTCAAGACAAAAATAGTTTTAACACTTATTTATAGACTGTCATTACCACTCCATGCCAGATGGGAAACACAATGAGCTTGCAGGTGAGGAGCTGACACCTGTCAAAACCAGGTCAGATGAAAGCCTTCATTTTATCATCGCTCCTTTGGAAGCATTAACAAAGCCCGAGACACTGGACTTTAATTTTGAATTTTTTTTTTTCTTTCTGTTCATTACACACCTGCAGAGGCCAGCTGATGAAGGGGGATAGGAAACACTGAAATGGTTCAAGGGATAGGGAAAATATTTACATGTGATCACTGGACAGACATACTCAGTGCATTTTGTTTGACAGAAGTGGTGACAACAGTGAAATTCAGAAGCTGAAACAACTTCTAGGAAATCTGAAAATACAGCAGCACATATAAAATGTCATCCCACAAACATCTAGGCTATGTGGTACCACAAACTCAGTACTTCCTTCCAGTTTAGCTGGAAGGCGGACTGACTGCAAAAGATGATAAGCAACAGTGACACAAAAGCTAACACCATGTCACAACAGAGGTACCGCAGCAGAATATGTCAAAACGAGGCATTTGTTCCTAGGAAAACAGAGTGGTCTAATTTTATAGAAATACACTTATATAATTGGAGGTATCGTTGCGTATATTTGTACACAGTGGCACGCACCCAAATTGACTTTCAATGCCCACACACTCCTGGATAAATAGCCCACATCTGTGAGCACACCATACGATCTCCGTCAAGCACTTCAAACAGCCCAGAGGGATGGGAACATCACTGGAAACCCGAGGAAGCTGAACGCTTTTCTTTCCAAATCCCTTAGAAAACACAGACCCTGGGCATATTACGTAAGAAATTCATATCTGCTTGTATCTGAAAAAATCTGATTCTGCCATCGACATGGCAGCTTTTCAGCAGAAATTAGCAGAGAGGCCCTCGGTGGTGCGCATGGCCCCTTCTCCAGGCTGGCAGAGGGATGCTCCGCTCTCCGGGGCTCGCCAGCCCGGGTGCTGGTGGGCTCCTCGCCTCCCGGTCACACCGACCCGCATCAGGGCTCTGTCACAGCTATTTTGTTTCTGTGTCCCCCCCAGCTCTGAATACTCTTCTCTCTGAATTTCTGACTCTACAAGTGCCAAGCTTAGATGGAAAGGGTGGTTAACAGGCTTTTTGTTAAAAGCGTTGCTATCGCTTGTATTTATAGTTTAATCCATCAACAGACTCTTGTTTCTGCCTTCTCATTTTATAGCGAGCTTCTTTCTAGGGAAAAGAGATGACAGCTAGGGCAATGAGTTTTGTAAGGACATTCCAAAACAGCATTAGAGGAAAAAAAATCAAACCATCCCCGTGTTTCCTTATGCGTGTTGCAGTAGCAGTGCTTCACCGAGGCTCGCGAAGCTTGCAGGCATGCAAATGAAATATTTTCTTACTGAAATTGTTGTCACAGGTTCTTCTTAAGGCTATGAAACGTGAACACAGGTGACTAAGCACATCACTGTCCTGGAGAGTTCATGCTAAGTGTGTTCTACGGGGCTACCCACAACCGGGGTATTTGTGAGAGGTGCGATCTGGAAGCCAAATCTGTTTAGAATATTTAAGCTTTTAAGATTATTACAGGTGACTGTGCAGATTTATGAAAGGGTCTAATGGAGTTAGGTACCTTATTTCCCCTGGTGTTCAACAGCTTTTAGGCACTTCTCTCCTTATTAGATGCCACAATTTAATTTATCCTTCGGTTATCATTTCTTCTGAGTACCAAAGTAAAACACTTTTTTTCCAGTAATTCTTCTAATTAAATGTTGTTGCCTCAAATGTTGCACATATCCAGTTTTTCAAGAAAATTTAAGAGCATAAACATTTTGTTTGTCACACATTTACCTATTCCTATATCACATCTGTCTTTGCCATTTACAGGTCCTCCACCCTTAAGTAGAAATAAATAGAAAAGGTTTTTATATCCCTGGGGAAAAAATCCTGAACAGCTTGTTTCCCTCTAAAATGGCAACCCCTGTGAAAACTAGAAGCAACACATCTCCTTGTTTATTCTGATAAAATAATAACAGACTCTGAGCTCCACTCCTCGATGAACTGTCAGTGAAATATAAATCCATCACCATCTTATGCAACCACGCCGTAGACTTTTCACAAACCTTTGGGAAATGCACCTTCTTCCCCAACCCCTAAATAGATAGAACAGATTTCTATGAAGCAGCTGTAAAATGTTTAGGCTTGGTTAAAATCTTGTTGTCCTTGAGAAGGCAGAAAACACAGGAATTGCCATATCTGATCAGCTCAATGATCCATTGCAGCACTGTCTCGCCCCCAGCCTCCATAATGAAGCTGTTTTTAACAGGCTGCTTGTTATCACCATGCAGCGTGCCCTGTACAGCACTACCAAGGAAGCAAACAGGCTCTCTCTCGTATTAAAATTACAGACAGGAGCAGATACAGCCATCAGTTAGAACCTGCAGCACTGCACGAGTTAACAAACAGGTTGGCAAAAAAACCTGATTGAATGGAAGAGTGCAGGTCCCTGGCTGTACTGAGATCAACGGAGTTACCGTGAGCTAAGGATCTGCTCCAAATCGTCAAACTTGGAAGATTCAAAAGCGATTCTTCTTTTTCTTAATTAATTTTTAAACATATACAGCCAGCTAATAAACTAATAATATTTTAGGTCAAGTTCTTAGGTAAGATTGTCAACTCTGGTTTACTATTAATCTCAGGAAGAACACTAAAACATTTCAGAAGCAAACAAACTTCTAGAGATGAGTTCACACTAGGAGGTTGCAGCAATACATTAAGATCTCTTTTTTATAGAAAAATATCCTCAAATATCCTGTGCTTTTTACTGAACATCTGTTTTGCAATTCAAGTGGGGCACATTCAGGCATGGCTTGACTGTGAAGATTAAATTGTTTGTCTGTGCTGTGACAGTTTAAAAAAAATACAGCAAAAACATGTACATATTTAAACTTTTTATACTCTAACATGTGGCATGGATTGAAGCTTTCAGAATGGCAGAATTTGCCCAGAGCATGTATTTCTTGAGCCATGCAGGAAAACATGAAATAATCCAAAGATTGTTTAAATAACTCCAAGAGCCACAAAGTCTTGCTAACTCTCCTTTGAGTCACCCTGGAGGCTACAACGTTCCTGTGTTAAAGTAGGCTAAAGCAGTGCTGGAAGCAGAAACCCTGCCCCTTCCTTCCCCTTCTCTTATCCCAGTCCCCACGAAAAGGTAAAGAAAGTATTTGAAGAGAGGAGCCGAAGCATCCTCCTGCCCATCTCTAGGTACTGAATGGTCTCCAGACCCTTGAGAGAAGGTGAAATACAGACAGAGAACCCAAATTGCACCCCATGCCTCTCTGATCAAGATGAGAGGCTGTAAATACAGCTCTAAGCTATTAGCTTGATAGTCTTGATTAAAACTTAAATACCTACAATCTAAACAGTAAAACTAGTTATACAAGCTTATGAAAGCTGGTGAAGACATTTTCAGAAGAGGTACTACAATGAACAGTGGTGGGTTTCCACCAGTGAGTTACCACCAGTGGCTGGGAGTTCTGCTCCCACATCTCCATCAATACCACACGGAGGCAGTCCTTGGCCCCACCACAGCTCAGACAACAGCCCATGATGGTTGGCCAGGACCACCCCAGCTCTGCTGCATCCCAAGGCCCTTCAGGAAAGCTGCTGCACGCTTTGTGTGCATATATCACACAGTGGATGGGCAGCCACCACCAGAGTGCAAGTCATTAGCCAAAAAGAACCTATAGAAACATACAACCTGCACCACAAAGTCTTAGGCCAGGCATCTTGAGGAGCTGAACTATCCGAGTCCCATGTCTGGACTCTTTATTATCACCTGTTGGGTCTCCTAGGAGAAGAAAAACCACAATGCTTACTGTGCTAAATTACATCACCAGAAATGATTCCATACTGCTGGCATAAATTTTGATCTCAGCAAACCGAGATCGGAACTGAGCCAATCAAACTTGTGTTTGTGCTTTAGCGAGAGGAATTTTGCTCTAATCTACTAGCAAACTTTAGGCACAAAGATTTAGTAAGGTCGTTCCTCAGCTGCAGTAGCCTATGGTGGCACGGTTCATTCCCAATATTAACTATTTAGTCAAGAAGTGAACTGGTTTTGCAGCTTTTCCTTTTTCTCTTGAATTGAATTATGTGCTGCCGTTCACCTGTGAAGGCACTTTGAAGCCTTGTGCACATGATTTAAGATGATTTCCTGCACAGGCAGGAAAGGCTGCTGGGATTCTATGGGAGTTATTTATGCCTTTGGGGAATGAACTATAACAGTATATATACATACATTTATGTGTATATATATATGTGCAAGCCCTCATTCCTCAATGGAGGAAGTGGATTTGAAAATAACCTGACATTTTTCTTAATTGTTACCTGAAAGGAGTTACAGAGAAACACCTGCATTCCTGTATTAGATCATGTGGGAGAAATCTTAGCAATAAATGAATATTTTCAGCCAGGGTTTTTAAAATTTGTGCCATTTCAGAACTCTTAAGGTGGAAGAACATTTTCTTCTCTTTGTAAATCAGATATTATTTAAATGACTCTGACTAAACTCCTCAAAAATAGGATCTAAGGCCTGTAGCTACTTTCAAGAATGATCTAAATAAAGAAATGACATGAATATTTGGCTTTGCCTGGGTACCATATCGGCTTCCAGTACTTGCAGTTTTGATCCCAGCTTATTATTCTAAGAAAATGTTAGAGGTAACTATTTAATCTAGCTGGTCAAAGAGATGCTGTCCACTCTGCAAATCCACTTCTTGAAGACAAAAATGGATTCACAGTGGATTGGTACTGGCAACAGAATTTCAATTTTCCTTTTCAAAAAATAATCTTAGTGTACATATCACCCCGTTCCACACATTTCACAGAATGGCCACCTCTGGAAGCAATGGTGGTAGGAGAAACCTGTCCTTAGGAGATTCTCAGAGGGAGCTATCTATCCCCAAATTAACCCAGACCTAACAATTTCAAGATTAAAAATGCATAGCGTCTTGAACAGAAGCAAGCGGCAGATGGGAAACCATTATGAATCATAAGGGCAGCTAACCATTGCAACTGCCAGAAGGAGGTAAGCAACCATAACAACAACCCAGTTTGTTTTCCATATATCAAGCCTTAAAACTAAGCTGTGTGAAGAAAACAAATCCAAAAGAACTGAAGTATTCCAGGATTATATTTTAAAGACAGCCTACATCTTGTAGGATAAATCTCAAAATTTGAAGGGAGTCATTAATTTCTGTTCATTTCTTAGCCTTCTCTTTTCAAGTGGGTTTTCGCAATCCACTGGTGAATAGCAAATAAATAACAGAAATAATAGAAACCACAAAGTGATAAGACAATCACAGAAACAATAAGCATCAATAAGAGAAAACCCCAAATCGACAGGCAAATAGGTGGTAAAACTCAATTCAGCAGGCAGCTGATCAAAATGAACTCTTCTGCTATGGACTTATCTGTTACCCAAAGAAAGAAAAAGAAACTTTTTTCTTATGTATGGCATAACACTGTTAAAAAATGAATAAAAATCTTATGCACTTATCATCCGGTGAATCAGTTTTAGTTGGAAGAGCTTGAAGGCTTCTTTGACTAGTTTGCCAACACAATATTTGAAAGTGAGAAAGACTCCTGAAAATAACTTTTTTTTTTTTTCCAGTTTGTTTCATACCCTTGAAAGAGTCCCTTCTCTAATTTAGTTACTGGATGTCCTGGCCATGACTGTGACCAATGGCTAACAGCTGTCTTCTGTTCAGATTCTTGGAAAGGGCTTGAAATATTTTCAAGATTACTGATTAATGATCATTTATTTTATTAAAACCCTTTAAAAAGAATTTTGCCCTGACTTACTTTCTATCATAGACCATTGAGCCAATGGAAACGCACAGTGTCTAAATCTGGAAAGAGTCTGATACTTAGGTTTTATTACATCTATCACTCTAAATTTAGTGTAAAGGAGAAAGAATACCGTCTCACATATTTGTTCTCAGAGACAACTTAAATCTCTTGTTCATACTAGCTTCCTCCAAACAGCAAGCTGGTATGGTACAACAGACATATCACAGAATCACAGAATGGTTTGGGTAGGAAGGGACCTTAAAGATCATCAAGTTCCAACCCCCCTGCCGTGGGCAGGGACACCTCCCACTAGCCCAGGTTGCTCAAAGCCTCATCCAGCCTGGCCTTGAACCCCTCCAGGGATGGGGCATCCACAGCTTCTCTGGGCAACCTGGGCCACTGCCTCACCACCCGCACAGGAAAAATTTTTTCTAATATCCAATCTCAATCTACCTTCTTTCAGCTTAAAACTGTTACCCCTCATCCTATCACTTACGTTCTCTGATGAAGAGTTCCTCCCTATCTTTCCTGTAGGCTCCCTCTAAATACAGGTCCATGTCCTTCCTGCGCTGAGGACACCAGAGCTGGATGCAGTATTCGAGGTTAGGTCTCACGAGAGCAGAGTAGAGGGGCACAATCACCTCCCTCGACCTGCTGGAACTTGACCACACTGCCACGACTTCTCAAATAGGATGGATAGTGGTTTGGCAACTTCATCCATCAGTTCCCTCAGGACCCATGCATGCATCTCATCAGACCCCATGGACTTGCGCACCTTCAGGTTCCTTAAGTGGTCTTGAACCTGATCTTCTCCTACAGTGGGCAGCTCTTCATTCTCCCAGTCCCTGCCTTTGCCTGTTAGAACTTGGGTGGTGTGGCTTAGGCACTTGCCAGTGAAGACTGAGGCAGAAAACTCAATGAGTACCTCAGCCTTCTCCATATACTGGGTAACCAGGTCTCCCGTTTCCTTCCAAAGACAGGAAGGAACATACTTATCTTCTCAGAGTTTAACCCAGCTTGCAGTCCACAGCCTGGATTACTTGTTGTGATTTAACTGGATGTGTTCTGCACCTAATAAACCATTTAATTCAAATAATTATTACATTATTCAACAAAAATTGGAGTGGCATTAGTATGTGGATTCATCCACTGAACTCATTCCCCTGTAACAGTTTCACAGAGCAATGTCATTTGAAGTAATCACTTTTTAGTGTAATAGCTCGGTAACCATAAATTATTAAACACGGCATTAAATGAATTAAAGTGACATAAAACAATCTGCACTGAAAGGGGAGGGGTATTATTTTCAAGGAAAAAAAGACAAGACTACTGCCTCATTCCATAAGCTAGTCAGTCAGTACACTCACCAGTGGGATGTGGAGCACCCATCTCCACAAAATAACTAAAATACAACACATTAAATTAAGAATTGTTCCAAAAGTTAGGAATTTGGCTTATAAGCCAAATGGATGTGCCTGTAAAATGAGCAACAAAGACTAAAGAAAGACCTGATCTAATAAATTTTCCTTCCCATAAATTTATTTTAAAAACACCTAACAATAGGTTTAAAAATCGGTAGAGATCCCACAACCAAAAAGCAACTACCAAGCACAAAAAAACATGAGCATGCTTTTGTTCCATTTTCCATGGTTTAGTCCTGAAAAGTGCTAAAACCCGACAGCATAATTAAGTGTTATTTCTGAAGCACTATTCAGAAAAACTATTGTCAAGAACAGTGCTTTAACCCTGGAAATAATATATGTTGAATACTAAAATGGGTTCTACCACAGCAGAAAGAACCAGTCACAGTTTTATTTAGGAATCGCTGCTTACAAGCTATTTTTCTCTCTATTTCAAGGTTCCCCAAGCTTCACTATTGCTAATGTTGCTTCCTCAACACTCCAGTCTGACCTTCTCGTTGGTCTCAGTTTTTAATTTAATTCCCTTGGGCTGCCAAATGGCCACCTGCGAGATCAGCAAGGAGAAAGGCGTAGCAAGGGTACTGTAGAACCACAGCACTACAGCTTCATCTTGGAGATGTCCATAATGCCAATGAAAGCCAAGAATGCTGCGGAATCAGTACTCGACAACATAAACAGCACTGCAGAACTGAAGAAAGAATTCAATTGAAAATAATCACTTCAGAGTCATTCATCTCCAGTAACTGGAAAGCAAAACCCATCAAGACATGTCCTCTTTTAAGCAGACTGTGGCAAGCATAAGAGTGGGAGATTCGAGCTCATGTCTATGTGGCAACCAGGCAAGAGAACAGAAGATTTGGAAGTCAACTATGGATTGAACTTCCAGAAAAATATTGCTTGTATGAACTATATCCAGAAGTATGATCTACATCCAATACATCCCCCTCTCCCCTGAGAAGATAACCTGTCTGGAGAAAGACTGCCCTCAGGCAAACACACCAGCTCCTGGACTAACAGAGGTCTCTCTGGCCTCAGATCAGGCTTTTGAAATAAAAGTTGCAAGGTTGAGGCACAGAGCAAAGTCACATATTTTTAAACCAGAAGAGACTATCAGTCTGGTCTGACATTCCATAAAACAGAGGCATAGTCTTCCACTGAGTGTTGAAAGGTTTGCCTTTCCTTGGTACTGCAAGACAAGAAATAACCTTTTTGGCATGTCTGTGCATGTTTGGTTAGTAAAGACAAAAATTGGCTTTCCCTAGCACGTAGCATCTACTGCCAATTTATAGCTGTTACGGGAATAGAGATTTGTGCGTTTACTTGACAGTGGTCCAACATTTGTGCATTTATTTGACACAACAGGCTTTATAGAAAGAGAGCCTATGAATATTTTTGAGGCATCTTTCAGAGGCTGGCTCCCAGGAACAACACAGTACAAACCAAGCAAGCAAACAAAAAACACCCTCTAAACCCTCCCCTCTCTGAATCCATCCATCCTATCACCAGCTCTCTTTTTCTTTGTCATTACATTTATTTATTAAATCTTAAACTCCAAGTCAAAATGTCACACTGGAAGAGGAGGTGCATAAGTGAAAAAGCAATGACATAAAAAATTACTCTAACAAAATACAAATTAACAGCATGATGTTAAAGAAGGGAAACATGCTCATTTTGGGTGCTGGCCAACAGAGGTCAATCTTACTATACCAAAGAGGTATTTGGCTTATGACAGCCTTGGGAAAGCATCTTGTTACAGGTTATCTTCATAGGAAGAGAAAAGAAAAAATAGTGTGGAGAAAAATCTTTTGTAATTTCTCTTTCTCTGTCATCACCCACCTACCCCATCCCCAATTTAATTGTTAAGTGCCTGCTAGCAACAGCACTTGGAAAGTTCAGTTTGGTTCAGCTAAGTGCAAGAGGAGAGTTCAGAGATTCTGGATTGTTATAACTCATCCATTTCTGTTGTGCCTGACTCTTCCAGGCAGGAAAATCTCACAGCTTTTGAATGGTATGGCATGTTGATCACCTAATTTGTAGATGAGCACTTGCAGCTTTCTTGGATCAAAGCATCTTTAAACCTCTTCAAACCAATAAAAACTCTTGTAATTTCTTAGTTGAGTATAACAGGTCCATTGGAGTGCCAAATTAGTGCTAGAAAGTGAATGAATGCTTCCATGAACAGTAACTGGGTTGAAACTCTTCACATAAAAAACAGGCAGCATCAGCATGCAAAAAGAGTCCTTGCCTAAGAAGTCACACAAAGAAAATGGCACATGAAAATTCAGAGGGCTTTAAACACCATTAAACAAAAGAAAAGCCCAAGCCCGGAGGAAGTGATGTGATAGGGAAGCATCAGGCTGGGGCACCAGCTCTGGGTGTACATCTCATTCTCATGCTAAGTTGCTATCATTCTCTAGTCAAACAGCTTATTATTTGGGCCCCAATTTCCTTATAAAATGGAAACCATTTTACTTGTCTTTGAAAAGTTATTTTTTAGATATCAAAATGACCTTTTAAAAGATAGGAAGGAAGCTCTGTCTGGTAAATAAGATAATCACCTTTAACTTGGGCAATGCAGTATCACAGCTTTGCTCTGCTACTTATTTCCTGGCTAATCCTGAGACAGTCACTCTAATACTTTTATGTCTCATTTCCCCAGACAAAACAATAGTAGGAGTACTGGAAAAATAAATGCATCCAGCCAATTTTATCTTACTCAGCTCTGTGTCCACTACTGCCTGTAACCAGTGTTGTTTTCTGCTTGTGGGATGATGACGTTAGCGTGATGCATTGAGAACTCATGTATCTAATTCATCGAGCATTTTACTTTGATGACATAGCTTATGTTGAGGAGGGGGAAGAGTCCATCTGGATTCATTTAACTGTTTCATTATTCCGGCAATTTTTAGTATTGTGCGATCATCTGACTACTCGATGTCATTTTCAGCATGAATATAGAAGAGGCACAGCCATTAATGTTAAGGCTGTAATTCATGAGCCCTTGGGATGGCAGGTTATCTAACTTGGGGAATATTTCCTCTTATGGCCCAGTACAAATTTATACAGTCAATATTCATATAAATTTATAATATCAACAACAGGCTCAAAGTAACGGTACACTGAATGCCTAAGTATGCCTCTTCCGTCTTCCAGGCAAGAGAAATACATTATGATGCAGATTTTTGCCCACAAAATATTTAATACTCTTTCTTCTTAAACAGATTTAAATTTAACATTACATTTGCTATAATGAGGAGAAGATAAATCTGGGACTTTGAGAACTTTTTCTCCATTATGGAAAGACATTCTTACAGATGACATCTGCTGCTGACAAAGACAGCAGCTGACCTAAGAAGGGCTGATGCCCGTTGGGAAAATTGCATGCACCCATAGAGGAGCCCTGTCAACACAGCTTGCATTGATAAGGTCAGACAGATTCCACAGCTGGCTTCGTTGTGTGTGGGTAATTTTGTTTTCTTTAACCATCTTGGCATTTGGAAAGCTATCTGATCAGAACAAGAGCAATTTAAGGAAACAATCACTTTTAAAGCAGAATTTTGTCTCCAAGACTAGTCAACTTAGCATAGTTACTGTGGACAGCAATCCCCTTAGCATCTTCATCATAAACCAGCATAGCTGTGAGGCACAGATTGGGAACGATACCAGCCACAGGGCACAACAAAACCAGTTACTCCTAAAAGCTTCTTGATCTATCCAAATCACACATTGCTTTTGCATTCTCCTGGGAACTTTCTTCTGGAAAAACATTGTTCGAGCTCCCAACAGAATTATTCAAAATTACTACTCTTAACCCAAAAATATCTGGAAGGACTTATCCTGGTGGGCATTGTGCAGATGAAACAGGCTCTTTCCCTGCCTCTGTTTCTCTCTCCCTTACAAAAATCTATTATCCGCATCGTGGCGGGAAGGGATAGTAATGCCCCCTGAAGATACTTAATGACCGGCTCCTGTTGAACAAGAATGATCCCTCAAAATGCCAGATGTTGAACTTGCATGGTTTCCAGTTGAAAACATGCTCCTAGATACTCAGAAAGCATCTGGGCAGCCTGACTGTATTAGATAGCTATCTTTGAGAGAAACAAATGACATAAGTGCAGCCTGGCATAGATCTGGTTAGGCAAGTGAGCATTGTGTCAGTAACCATCCCCTTTCTGTCATCACTTTAAAGGGAGAACTATTATATTGTTTTCACAGAAGTAGGCTTAGCATCCCAATTTTTTTTTTTTTCTGTACTTCTACTGTGGAATTTGGTAAACTCTAGTGCTCTTTCACATAAAAATGCACACAACTCCCTCTAGATAAAGCGCTAGCCCTGTTGGTAAAATGCACACAGCTCTGAAAGCATCCCCAAGCACTGCAAAAGAGAGCACTGGCATCACTAACTAACCTCCAGGAACAGAGTGAGATAGTGATTCTGTGAAAATTAAGAGTATATGCTCTGGAAAGCATTTGAAAGGAATGAGTGTAGTTACCAGCAGAGCGCCAAAAATGCCCTAATTTGCATGCTGTGGTACCCTCTGATCTGTAAATAAGAGTAATTAAATCAGAACACTGCTACTGGCTGAATATTGCTTTGCTTTCACTATTGCCGAGGTCTCTGCTTACCCCACAGAATTATCTGTTACCTGGGGGGTTCTGCTCAGGAATGAGAAAAACAGACGGTTGACTCTGAGGCCACCAAAATATAAGAAAATGTAATATTTTGTATTTTATCAGAAAAAGTCACCTAGATATACAGGCCACAAACAGACCGATCCAGTGGTTCTCTGGAGACAGCCTCAGTAGTCTCCAGAGTGAAGGAGATGTACGAAAGCAAAGGAGCAGGTATTTTGACAGGAGAGAAAGAAAATAAAATGTGGATTCATGGACCTCAAAGCTCTTAAATAGAAAGACAAATCACCCCTCCAACCCCCAAGAATATTGTGGCTAGATGACTCAAAACTTTTGCATACAGAGAGTACGCAAAACCAGTGGCGATAGGTGATGCTTACAAAAATTACAGATCTTGAAAGTGCTGCCCAGCATAACCAACAGCTTTTCTCCTGAAGCTAAGTCCAAAATTGCTTCTAACCCTTTAGTAAGAAATGGGCCCATTCTTTTTTCATATGTTCATGGTTCCTCAGTCATTTCTGAAGCCTCTCGGGTCAAGAGAACTGCCACCAGACCTATTGTATAATCCTTAAAGGCTGGTCATACCTAAAGTAGACCTTATGGACCTTCCCATTTTATCCTAAAGGGACAAGATTTCTTTGACCATTTTTATTTAGCCATTTGTACCAGCCAAGCTATACCGAACAGATTCAAATGCTGATTTTCGGCTATCCTTTTGGCTACTGCAACATCTGCTCCCTTGTCCATGCTTTTTACTTTATGTGGAACCCTATATTGCCATTATATTTTTGACAAATATATCGATTTCTCCTGAAATGTTCCTATGCACTTCCAAAATGTAGATTATCATAGATCTTAGAATGCCTGTATTTGCTGTAAGCTTCATCCGGAATAATCACACTTTCCATCTCTGCATTACATTTTCATGCATATATATGAATGACATAAATATGGATAGACAGACACAAAATAGTAAACTCCTTATGTTTTTTTTTCTTCACTCTTCCTTTAATGAGGGAAATGCTCTTCCACATCAACATTAGAAGAAGCCGTCTTTTGAGTGTGATCTCGACCATCATGCCAGTGTTTGTATCATACCCTCCAGCCTGAAGACAGAGATTCACCAAAAAACTCCCTGTAAAAGCAACATATGGGATCTTCTTCCATACTGCTTTTCCTTATTGTACTTCTGCTCCTCCCTTTCATTAATCGTAATTACTTTCAGATCATGCAACTTCAGTGGAAGGCAGACAGGTAAACGTTTATTTTACTGTTGGCCATCTTACCATTATCAACAACACTTTTCTCTCTTTCCCTCAATCTCCAGCATCCATCATGTGATGATCTCTACTACTGAATCACCATAAAATAAATTGCCATGTTCCACTATAATTTGCAAGGAAAGATGGCTTACACAGAAAAAAAAACCCCTGCTTTTAAAAATCAGAATTCAGTTTACATGGTAGTTATTAACAGCAGGCTTCTTTTCACTCTGCTTTTTATTTTCAAGCTGTCGCTTTTCCATCACATGCGATTACACCTGTATTGACAATTTTTAAAATGCAACTCCATAAATCCCCAATCAACGGCAATAAAGACCTCTTCTCAAAGTCTCTGGGGAGTTGAGGACCACTGATCGCAGTGTGATTACAGAGATTAAGTTTGTCGAAGCTCATTATTGATAACAGGAAATTCTCTCTGAAACAAGGAACCTTTAAAAATACAGTGACGAATGTAAAGAAGAGCAAAGCCATCACAACATGGTGTTCTCAGAGGTACGTCTCCCTTATGCGTATCTTTTAACAAGCTCTCATTGAAGCGTTACATATGGCCCCTGAGCCATATTCCAGGAGTAACCCAAGGTATTACACTGAAGTACACTCATTTGCACCTATTGCTATAAACATTGGGAATGCTTTTGTTTCTGCAAGCAAGGCACAGTCATCAAATCTAAAAATCTGCAGAACCACTTAATTTCTTAGCCCGCTTCCACCATCTCCAGCCAGCAAAGCCCTGTTTATGAAAACTGTGAGATTACAATGAGCTCATTCACTCACATCTGCACAGAGTAGGGCAGGATGTATTTCTAAAAACACACAATCCAGATTTTTTTTTTTTTTAATGAAAGAGTAAAATAACTTGAGAGAGTTGCTTAGCAAGTCCTGCAAATGACATAATTTTATATCCAAGACATTTTATGCTTGGATATGCATTCTGAAGCAGATGGTAAGTCTTGGAAGAAGATGAAGAACTGGGATTCAGCTACAGCTAAATGTTCTGGAAAATGAATATAGATTAGAATGCAAAAAGTACAAAAGGCTGGAGAGAATGAGGTATTAATCCTATCTATTTTAAAGGGAACTCAACTGAGAGCTATGCAAACATAAGGCTACAACTTCATGGTCACCGTGAAGGTGTAATGTCAAAGAGCCATAGGGGCTCTCCACACTCTTCAATGAATGGGAATCAACCCCTGCTTAGATGATCGGTACCACTAATGTTTACCAAGCACAGTGATTGCTGGAGTGCAAGTTCCAAAGCAGTCTCTTTGAGTCAAAAATCTGCTGAAAACGGAATTCCTAGAAACATGCTTAGGAGTCAGCACCAAGAAGATACAGCCTGATGATGCCCTGGAATTGTCAAGGAAAGTGCAGATTTCTCCACCCAAAGCAGTTTCAACTATCTTATTCAACATTTCCCCTAATGACCTATAGAAAACCTTAAAAATTCTAATTAAATTCCTGAGGATCCATAATTGAAAAGGACCAGCAATACTGAGATTCTGAATACTTTACAGAAAAAAATTATCAGAAAAATCCAAGTTTCCGCATAAGAAGTAATAAGAATTACTGCTACATGTTGGAAGCTCAACAGGTGGCAACTACAGAGAGGAAAATGTGGTGGTGCCATAGGTGACAACAGTGAGGGTGTACCACACACCCTGCAGATCTGAAGCCCTGGTATTCTAATAATAAAAAAACTCCTAACTCCTTGTACACGATCTGCAACAGTTCTCTGCTGATAAGAAAACAACACTCAAAATTCCATAAAATAATAATATCCTTGTGGAGCATATCATTATAAGGAGGTAGTCATTATATATTATTTTTATACTGCTATTGGCAATAATTGCACTTTCCTAAACTGTCTTGTTTCCCAGTAGGTACAGAGAAGGTCATTTGGCTTTGCTCATTGTTTTGTGAGTGTAGTATCTGCAACACGAATATCTGCACAAGCTTCCAATGTAAAGATGATATAAACTTTATAATTAACTAAATAATGATTAAATTTCATTTATATAGAAAAAGGTGTAATTTATCTGTTTTCACAAATCTTCAAGACATTTTAACCAGTTTGAAAAATGTCTTTCTACAAAGGATATAAAATGTTTCCTGTTTTATGATCACAGACTCCCTAATAAATATCATTACTTTGTTACCCGTTTTAGATTATCCCAGAACAATAACATCCTGAACATCCAGCATTTACAGTATAACGAACTCTCAGAACTTTATTCTAACCATTGTGGCTTTAAAACTGAGGTACAAATACGTGGCATGTCTGAAGTTGGAAACGCCAACTACTTTAAAGTCAAAACTGATAAAGTAAGTAGAAGCATTTTTTTATAAAACAATATTTGGTTAGAGTTTAACAGCCTATCACAAACCTAAAAAAAAACCCCAGTTGATAGATTGTCCTAAAAAAAAATTGAAAAATCATCGGGAGTAGCAATAATGGGAGCTGAGATTCCTCAGTCCAACAGGAAAGCAGTGTAAGGATAGACCTAATGTGGAAAGCAAGAATTCTGGTCCTTCCTCAGGCAAGCACCTTCCCTAAGGAGGACACGTCTGTGCAAATTCTCACTTGGAAAGGGATGATTTTTTTTCCTCGCAAGGGAAGAGGATGTGAACCACACTGACGTATTCTTGGCCCAACATGAAGATCATGTGATACTAAACTAACCTCAAAAAGTAATTTGATATTATTTCATTTCATACAAGAAGTTGATTTAGTTTTTTAAGGCTTTGCTTGGTAGGCAAACATGTACAAGACATTTTTATTAAGACAAAGGATATAAGAGGCATTGATAGCAGAGCAGGGAAGTGCTCTTATTGGACTTGAACATTCACAATTTAAGTCAGCGTCAGATCATTTATGTAAAAGAGAAAATTTAACTAGTGATTTTCTGTTTCTTACCACACCAGTTACCCACCAAGAAGGATTTATGTACTGTTTTCAAGAGATGAGTGTTCAGTGTCTCACTATTTCTACTGGAACATCTTAATGACTCAGCTAGACCTCAAAAAACCCTGCTTGAACCTGCTGAACCTGCTGGCCATTTTCC
The DNA here is from genome assembly GCA_013400615.1 of Syrrhaptes paradoxus. Taxonomy (NCBI): domain Eukaryota; kingdom Metazoa; phylum Chordata; class Aves; order Pterocliformes; family Pteroclidae; genus Syrrhaptes; species Syrrhaptes paradoxus. The sequence goes on along the minus strand of VZTO01005731.1, from coordinate 164,045 downwards.
AATGCATTTCTTTCAAGCAAACATTAATTTCACGTGAAATTAATTTGTTCACTTTTTTCCATGAAGATATTTCCCAGTCTCCTGCTTCCATGTTCATCTTTCTTGAACGCAGTGCTGGCTACAAGCACTGTTTGTTGCTCTCTCCTCAAAGACATAGCCTTCAAACCTTCTTCAGTCCCCAGCTTATTCCTCTCCTGATTGTATCTCTGCTCCCTTTCTTGGTCTCTCCTTTGACGGATCAGTTTTCTATTTTCAATCTGATTATTTCAGCAGTGCAGCATAGACATTGACGACCTTGCTTTCAAACAAGCTAACTCCCGTAACTCAGTCTTGCCAATAACAGCAGAGAGTTGTGCTCAGGCTGTTTTCTTCCTCATCTCCCCACCTCATGTTTTCATATTTGCCATACACTGGGATTTTGATTGCTTTGGTAATACTACCTCCAATCCTCTTATTTGTTTTTTTTCCAACCCTCAAGGCTGCCTCCTACAAGCCGTCCACAAACCAGGTGGTTTAAGAGGAGAAGCAAATGAGAATAAACAGCATGTAAATCATAAACAATAATGCTGTATTTTTTTTCTTTTTCTCCCAGCTTAGTTTTCTACCAATTATAATTACCACCTGTGTGAAATGGTGGGGATGTACAAGGGACTGTTTGCGTTACAACTGGAAAGCATTTTGTTCAGGGTAAGTAGAGAGTACACATAAAACCAAAATTCCTGCTACGCTTTATACATAGTCTCTTTCCTCAATACGATTGCTTCCTCTCTCCTTGCCAAAGAAGGTTAGGCACATTTTTTACTGTCAGCTTAAACCCACATTTAAGGTTATTTGAAACAAAGCCTCAGGCTTCACTCTTGCAGCTTGAGACCAATTCTATCTGTATTAATGAGCTCTATAATTGTCTTGTATAATATAGCTTTCAAACCTGTAAACCTTTTAAAATTATTTAAATCTCACTTTAAACTTACGGAAATACTTCATGGATTCTGCTTGCACTTACCAGAGAAAACTTCTTGCTAAAAGTGCTTAAGTTGTATTTTTACTAATAGAATTGTTTTAAAAATTAGATATTTGCATCTAAGGATTAACTTTGGTTTAGCATGCGATTCTACTCCTCAACAAAATAACTTTAGATGTAACCGTGACACATTTTTATCCATCACTTCCTCACTCTTACAAGCAGTCTCTGAGTCATGGCTCGGTTATTTTTGTCACTAAATCTTTGTTCCAGCACATGCCAGAGTCAACAGGAATATAAGAATGAGCCAGGTCCAAGACTGTGCATGACAGTTGCAGCTCAGGCCACTTTGCTTCACACCAGGTCACTTCAAGCTCAGACATTATGTACACGTTAATCAGAATGCCACACGTAAAATAGGGCAACTACAGACAATGACCACTTTAGCTGACCCCAAAAAACTCTTTGTAGCTCATCTTACCTTTAAAATGCAAGAGCTAAATGGTTAATCAAGATGCTTATGTAGTATATCTGAGAGAGAATGTTTTTAAAAAAAGTTTTTTTTTTTACAAAAAAATATCCTTGCACCACTGAGCAATCAAAGCGGTTTCCCTGAAATTTACTACACTCATTATCTTAAAGTGTTTGATCTCAACTCACAAATTAGAGTGACTTTAAAGAAGCTGGATCCCATATTAAGAGGCCAGTAGCTCAGATCCATATTCCCTTCTCTCTTTCTGTAGTCTCCTTCAACAGCTCTGGCTAGAACCTAACAAAAGTTCACTGAAAACAAAAAAGCCCTCTGCAGAAAACCCAAGTTCCGACAGAATTAGATATTTTTTGAGTCGTTAGTTGACATCTTTTATTTCCTAGCAAAACCAGGAAAGTGCCAAGTTCTGTTCCTATCTAGACTGGTGAAAACTGGGAGAAATTAAACCGATTTCAGAAGAACATCCATGGAATTACAGCTGCTAGGAAGCACTTCCTTTGCAATTTTGCCACAATGTTTATTCCCAGTGAATTCCATCCATCTACATGACATCACATGGTGAGAAAAACTTGTAAATTGGTATAGGACCATCTGAGAGGTCAGCTCCTGTTTCTGAAATTACTCTCACATATATGCCAACACAGCAGTATTCACCAGACGTCCCACTTTGAGAAGTTAAAGAGGATCTCAACTTGTTCTGTTGTGATGGATTCTAACATAGAGGTCGTGGCTTCACGTTTGATCTGTGCCTGCTTGTTCCTTTGGTTTTGTCTGTTCGTGTGTGTATATGACAGGTACACACCATACACGATATTAAAACAATATTTTTCTTTACTTGTCTGTTAATCAGAAGACATTGAAGCGGTTAATCTCTAAAAGTCACTAGCAAGAAAAATAACAAAACAACACAGACACAAGTGCACTTTAGAATTATCACCAGGTGTGAAGTATCCTCCTCAAATCCTTCAAAGTCCTATTCAGCTCTTCTTGCTGTGTACAGCTGAAACTGTCTGGCAGTGATGAAAAAAAAAGGATTGCTGTAAGAGGTTATGAACTTTTACACCTAAATGAGTTAATATCCTTCAAACTCCCTCCTCACAACTACTTCATAAAACTCAGAGTTCCAGAACACTGAACTGAAAGTTGGTCCTCAAAGTTGAGAAACATATAAGTAAGTTTTAATTAAATCAACAGATCTAATGATGTCTACCCAAGGTCAAAATCTGGCTCAGAGTGAAGCCAGGTTTCCTTTCATTTCTGTAAGCTGGAGGCCTTAATTCTCCATCTTTCACCGTGCATTTTTCTGTGCTTAAAGCGAGAAGATGTTAGCATCATATTTTGCAGGTGCAAAAGGGTTTGAGAAATACCCAGCAATGAGGGATCACACTGAGAGCAAGGATCTCAAATGAATATTTTTGGCAGACTATACTGGAAGAGCATCATTTCTTTGACTACGGAATTCCAAAGAAATTCAAGTTGCACATTATCACTTACAGTCCACTTGCATGCTACAATGCTGCTTAAAGCCAATGGTAGACCCATGAGATTAAAATGCAAGTTTCATTTTTTTCTATTCAAAACTTTCTAAAATCTTTGATGGAACACACTGCATCTAAAAAGGAAAGTGAAATGAAAGTTCTACTAAAAGACTATGTTTTAGCTTGCTATCTTTACAGTGGGCAAATGATTTTTCATATTATCCATTTTATCTCTAAGCCTTTTTTTTTTTTTTTCTCCAGGAAAACATCAGACAGTGAGTCACAGCTCCTTTTTTTATGCACATGCTTAGTATGCTTAGTAAGGGAATACTTAGGAACTGTTCTGCTGTGCTGCCATCACAGTTCAGTCCTGTTTTCTTCCCCAAGAAGAGCAGGCATGCCCCACCAAGGAGACGGTGTGAAGACACTGTGCTGTCTGCCCCATGTACACTCTTACTGCTCTGCCAAATATCATAGAATCACAGAATCATTAAGGTTGGAAAAGACCTCAAGGATCATCAAGTCCAACCGTCAACCCAACACCACCCAACCCACTAACCCATGTCCCAAAGCACCACATCTACACATTTCTTGACCCCCTCCAGGGATGGTGACTCCACCACTTCCCTGGGCAGCCTGTTCCAATGCCTCATCACTCAGTAGAAGAATTTTTTTTTCTAATATCTACCCTAAACCTCCCCACCTCACTACAACCTCCTTTTAGGTAGTTGTAGAGAGTGATAAGGTCTCCTCTCAACATTTTGTTGACTAACCAACCCCAGCTCCCTCAGCCGCTCCTTGTAAGGTAATGCAATATAATGCAATTCAGCCTTCATCCACTAAAAGATAACCACTGGTTCATGATTTTTGCTGTAGCAGTATCCTCCAAATAGGAAGGATTGAGATTTGAGCATTTTTTGTTTGTTTGTTTCTTTTCCCAGCTTTGAGAGTTTGGGTTTTCTCTTGACGGGCAAGATTTCCAAATAATGCAAACATCAAAATCCAGTTCACACAGCAAAGAAATCACATTCAACTCCCCCCGCCTTCCCTGACACACAGTCTCACCAAACAGCCGATAAAATCTCAACCCTTTGCCGACATCCATTGGTGTATGAGGACGTTGTTTCATGTACCCATTGATTTTTAACAATGCTTTTGACTACCTTCACATACCGGGCACCTGTGCTGGGAGGTACCGAACATGCTACTCTTGTTCAGCATCAGAAAATCCAACTCTGCCCGGCACTCACTGGCCGCAGGTCATGGCAGGGCTGACCTGTGTGGGCTGGAGAGAAATGTTTTCCTGCTTGTAGAAGCACGGGCTAAGGAACAAGCTTAAAGATATGATGGAAGTAGGAGGCAGAAGTGAGAGAGAGAGAAAGGCTTCTTGAGGACAGCTCTTACTGGAGTAGCAACCCTGGGATTTCACAATAGGAAGAATATCTGATGGCTGTTTCTCTTGTACTCTGAAAAACAGGACTTATTTACAAAACAAAGACATTGAGATTGTATCAAAAATACCATGTGCTCATGTTACCAATTCCTCCACCTACGCAAAGTGTTCTTCTAGGGTCTTCAGTTTTGACTAGCTGCTCATGTCAGTAGAGCAGGGGTAGTAAATTCAGTTCCTGTTGGTATGTTGTGGTTAAGGACCGAGCAGCAACCACGCGCCACCATGAGCCACGTGGATGCTCCCTTCCCCTTGCCTGTCCCCCTCCCAGTAAGATGGGGGAAACAAAAAAGGTGGAACCTCATGAGCTGAGGTAATGACAAATTTTAATAATACAACATGAGAAAACTAGAGAAGAGAAAAACAAAGATAATAGAATGAACACACAATGGAAACACCTCACTGCACCAAAACACTGCACAAAACCCCCTGACCCTCTCCCGGCTAGCTTCCCCTTATATCTGGGGCATGGCGTCAGCATGGTATGGAATATCCCTTTGGCTATGCCCACCTCCCAGCTTCTGTGAAAATTAACCCTATCCCAGCTGAACCCAAGACATGGTATTTACAGACTGCCTTCAACATTATGAGACCCCACTATCAGTATGGGCTAATCAACGTTTTCCTCAATACCACAAAAGAGATTTTCCTGATGTCAGAAAAACAAGGCTACCCATACATAAACACAATTTTCTGAAGTGTTTGTCAAGCCTGTATCATTACATTTGCAAATCAGCACAGGTCTGCGTACACACTTCACTACTTTCTTGTGCACGAAGCTTAGCATTTTGGCAGATTGCAGACACAGATTAAATATCGTGCTTTAGGGAATAAAATATGCTATTCTTCAAAGTAAAGATGCTATATTAAACATAAGCAAATCACATATGACCTGCAGAGGGTACCATGGCAAGCTGTGTATGAAAAGAGAAAATAATGATCAGATAAGTTCTTTAACACCGAGTGAAAACATACACTCCACCTGAAAGGTAAGATTAAATTTGGTTTGTGGTTTGGTTGGTTGTTTGTTTTTTTTTCCCCTTATTTAACTCCTTTGGTCTCTGTCTTTACTAAATCTGGATATACAGGATGGAAGGAAAAAAAAAAGGAAAAAAAAAAAAGAAGTCAGAGCACGTTATAAATAAAGAACCAAAGTTAGGAGAGCTGATAAAATATGAATACCATTCCAAGGAGCTTAATGTGTCATAGCTGCATAATAGAAAAGGGAGAGAAGTGCGTATGTGCCCCTGCTGCTTAACAGGAGGTTTGAAAAAGGCTGCAAAGGCAGCACAAGTGGAAAATTCCCTTGTTGGCTGCTTTCCAAGGCATCTATTCAGCTTGTGAAAAATCTGATGTTTTATTTGATATCCAGTGTATGGATTGGGCTTTTTGTGGTTTCTCTACAGAGAAACAATTGGAGAACGGAGCAGGACACTGGAACCCAGGGTCTTCTGCCTTTCCCCCTGCCCCCTCCCATCCAGTCCCTCATTATTTTTAAACCTCTCATCAAATCTGTAAAATACTTTTTACATACAATATAGCCGGTTGTATAATGAGACAGATAACATGAAAGAGCATTTCTGTGACCATCTTTTCTGGTCTCAGAGGTGAACAGTAGCCTAGTAACGAGGGGCTGCTCCATCCTGATACCTTGATTCAGTGCAGCTCTGGCGAGCCTGCCATCTTCCATCTCCAGGGGAATCACTGTATTAAATTTACATTAAAGATGGCTGCATAACTGACCCAAGGGTCATATTAGCATTTTTTCTCCGGTAAGTTGGTCAGCGGAACATTTCTGTACCATGAAAATTATTCCGGTACTCTATTGTTAGGAATGAAACATTTATGAGAAATTTTGTAAGAGCATATTAGCAAGAATGAGCTGGTGAGATGTACAATAAGGGCAGAGCTGTATCAATATGTAGACCAAAGAAGAGAAAATCAAATTGGATTCTTTTCATCTCAAAAATGAAAGTGGACACTGGGAAACTAGCAGGAATGTGAGAGAAAGGAGTTCTCTATTTACTGGAAGAGACACAGCAAAGGTAATGGTGACAAATATGCTTAATCCCCCTTGCTCTTTTGCACTCACTGGGCTCTATTCTCATGCAGATCCTTTCAGCAGATTCAAAGTTTGCCAGTGTAAAGCAGATAAATATTATAGGCCAGAATCTCCGCTTTCAGATGAGTACAACACGCAGAGCTACTTGGATTTTCCACCCTCGAGATTCAAGGATCAGTCACAGAACAGATGAGGGACTAATCGACATTTATTCGGTACTTGAAAGGAAACCAACAACCGTATGTTAAAAAGGATCAGCTGGGAAAATATAGTAGGAAATAGAAAACGCTACCTCGCAGCTGTAGAAGTGCAGGAGGAGTGAAAAGGAACCAGCACAACTTGGCATTCAGAATGGAGTAACACCAGCTCTCACACCCCATCAATATTTATTTGTCTGTACCCTAGATAATTCCGTATGGATGAGAATGACCAAGGAAAAAACACTTAACAATCTAATAAGCACTAATAAGCACATTTCTTTGCACTGAACAAGAAATTTAAGACCAGTCCAGCAATGAATTCTATTGTATTTGAAGGAGATTTGGATACTCCATGCCTTTTTTTTTTTTTTTTAAACCTGTAAGACTGCCTTCTAAGAAAAAAGCTTTTATTGGCAAGGTGACATCAACATGCTAAGGTAACTTCAAGCATCTCTCTTCTCCATTTCTAGAAAAAAAAGGAGTGACTGGGTGGTTTCCAACCTGGGAATCTGGCTCTGTAGACACTAGCTCCTGGCTTATACATCCCCCTCCATTGCCTATATGTAAAATGAGAAAGGAATAGCTCTTCAACACGTCAGAGTTTGAAGAAAATACCTCAAACAAAGAATGTGAGATGATACAATGTTTGGAAAAGGGATCATCAGACTTTTGTCAGACAGTTCCTGGCTGGATCTGGAAGGAAAAAGATGACTTCTGACAATAGGAGAGGCAGAAGAAAGTAAATGCTGTCAGACACAAAGCAAGAGAATTGAAATACAGCTATTCCCATCAGATATACAGTGCCAGTTCCTGGAATATCTCCTGCATTAGAAAATCACTTAGCCAAGAATCTAATGGTTAAATAATGTGCTAAAACACAAATGTGAAAGAATCATGTGTGTCTATTAAAAAAAAAAAGTTTAGAAAGAACTTTCTAATCTCTATTCAAGCCAAAAAAGCTCTTGAAACACATTCACTGATTTTAGCTCTAATGTGCCAACTTCCAAACCAAGGTGATATATTTGAAATGAGTGACTGACTTGAACCGAAGCCCTGTCTTCCTGGAGGAGCACAAAGACTGCACAATGAGCCTGTGCCTCTTCAGTGAGCTTTGAAAAAAGAACTCTTCATGTATATACAAATTTTTCTTTAGCTTACCATATATTCTTTTTCTCCTAGACTTTTGATTTTTGAGCTTTGGTTTTTTGGCTTTGTTTTGTTTTGTCTTATTCTTTGCTCTTTTCACTCGAAGGCTTGTCACATTATATTGGTGCCTTGTTTTCTAGGGTTGGCCATTTTATTCTCGTTTTCTCTGTTTACCATCTTCAAGTCATCAGTCCTATCAATGTATGCTTGTATCCATTCAGCCTAAAGCTCAGACCCAAAGCCTTCCAAAGGTGTTTGACACAAACAGCTATTACAAATGCACACACAATCTCTTCCCAAAGTGACAAGACATTTCAGTTGGAGCTGGGATGATGGCTTGCCAATGGAAGAATTTGCAAGGTAAGACACTGCCATGTTCACAGCACTGGAAAATTGCTATTGAACACCAGAAACGCTCTCAAACCCAGTAGTCACGATATCGTGCCAAACTCGGGGGGATTAAGCCACCTCTTCACTGTTTGCCTTCTGAGGGCGGCTGGAAACTGTCCCAAGCCCTGGCACAAAGCAGAAGACGCTGAAAAGCTGCTCGAACTCATACCTGAGCGCCCATCGCTCTGACAGCCTGTTCCAGCAGCAGGGACTGGCAAGGCTCGGAGGTGCCTTTTCTTCTCCAAACACCCTCTCCAGCAAGAATAGACAGCAGGATAAAAGCCTTGATTCTTTGCCACCAGGAAATCCCTTTCCACTGAAGAACCATCCTGGGGCTGCATCCACGGCTGTCGTGATTGCTTTTGGCAACTGCAGGAGACGGAAGGATATGGCCAAACCAGCAAGAGTATTCACAGCCCTCTACTTGGGGCAGCCGTTTTGCAGAAAAGCAAGACTTAAAGCAACAATTCTACAGCAGGCAAAAAAAAAAAAAAAAAAATATATATATATATTTAGGTTCTACTTCCGTTTGGGCGTAATTGAAAAAATGTTATAACTTAGCTGAACAAAAAGTTTAAAGTTTTTTTGAGAGTCAAATTTGAAAATGAAGAGGAATTTATTTGTGTATCTTGTTTACATGATTCCACAGGTATTAGAAACACCCTTCATTTGGTTTTAGCTGTTCACAGAGTGGTTAACTCGGCAATAATCTAAGAAAGACCAGTTATCACTTCAGAAATTAAGGCTAGACTTTCAGCTGGGCTGCTTCCAACTGAAGGACTATGACTAATTTTTGCCATTTTTCCCTTTTTCTATGAGAATGCAGGAGAAGATGTGCCTTCCCCTTTCACTCGCATGCACACAGATTACAAGCAGCAAATTTTCAACTCCATCCTCTTGCTTGAAGGGGTTTGAACCTGCACCTCCTACTGCCAAAGACTCAGGCTGCGTAATAATTCAAGGGTGGTACTTTAATAATCTTTACACTCTAAGCTATTCCACTTTCCATGAGGAGTGGAGTATGCAGAGAAAAAGTGGATAAACACGAGCAGGAATTACTGCAGCCTGGTGATCTCGGTAGTCACCTAGGGAGGAGCTGACCCAGCAAGAGCTTGTTTCAATGAATGCATAATGTTAAGTACGTACTGGAGCTGGGCCGTGTACCCACTTCATGCTTCTCCCAGAGAGACCCCTGAATCATGAGGCTGTGGTTGTTTTTTTCCACTCCAGCCCAATAAATTATTAATTACTTAAAGTGAAAGCAGAGTGAAAACCTTCAAGCATGTGTCACTTGGGCACCTGCCACTGCAGAGCAGCAGGCGGTTACAGCGATGCAGTGCAAAATGAGAGTAGATGCTCTAACTTTAGAGAAAATCACAGAATCATAGAAGAGTTTGAGTTGGAAGGGACCATGGAGGTCACCTAGTCTAACCCCCCTGCAGTGAGCAGGGACATCTTCCACCAGACCAGGCTGCCCAGAGCCCCATCCAACTGACCTTGGATGTTTCCAGGGACGGGGCATCTACCACCTCCCTGGGCAACCTGGGCCATTGTTTCACCACCCTCAGCATAAAACTTCTTCCTTGAACAAAGAGTTTCATCATGACTTCTTCCTTTAGCAGCAGTGTTTCATTAGGTGCTTTCCTCTGCTCTTTCTCATACCATAAGGAAACCAGACTGGAGATGGATGCTCTCCTGCAGCACACGGTTTGTTACCTTTGCTCATGAGAGGATCAGGGTCTCAGGCATGTTCCCCCATCCAGCACTTTCTGCTGGTTAGCCTGAGCTTTTAAAACACTGTTTTTTTATGCACCCAGCTCCCCTCCTGCATTACACAGAGGACCATGGCACTCAGGTCAGCCCTGTGGACTCCATTGGGCAACAAAGCACTACCAAATCAAAGCTGCAATGTTGGCTGAGCCTTGCCACCCACCCACCCCCCCACTCACACACCCCAAGATGAATAGAATCACAGAATCATTAAGGTTGGAAAACACCTCAAGGAACATCAAGTCCAAACATCAACCCAACACCCCCTATCCCACTAACCCATGTCCCCAAGCACCACATCTACATGTTTCTTGAACCCCTCCAGGGATGGTGACTCCACCACTTCCCTGGGCAGCCTGTTCCAATGCCTCATCACTCTTGCAGTGAAGAAATTTTTTTCTAATATCCAGCCTAAACCTCCCCTGGTGCAACTTGAGGCCGTTTCCTCTTGTCCCATCACTTGTTCCTTTAGAGCAGAGCCCAGCACCCCCCTCCTTTCAGGCAGCTGTAGAGAGAGATGAGGTCTCCTCTCAGCCTCCTCTTCTCCAGACTGAACCCCCCCAGCTCCCTCAGCCGCTCCTCGCCAGCCCTGTGCTCCAGACCCTTCCCCAGCTCCGTCACCCTTCTCTGGACCTGCTCCAGTGCCTCAATGTCCTTCTTGTGGTGAGGGGCCCAAAACTGACCCCAGGATTCAAGGTGCGGCCTCACCAGTGCCGAGTACAGGGACATAAAGTGAATTTAAAGCAATAAAGGATGTGACCACTCTATGTCTCTTTGAAACAATATCAGTAATAATTACCCCCTCCTCCTCATCAGATGTTTCAAAGATCACATCAGACAATCTGAAAGGCTTGCGACAAGCCATGGAAAACCACACTGCCTTTCTGCCTTTGTTAGCAAGCCATAAAAGCTCGGAGAAAAAGAAATAATTTTTATTTTTGTGCAGGGTACAGTCTACAAATCTGCCTTTAATATCACTCTCCAGGGCTGCGAGTAAGATCTTTTGATCTTTCAGCAGGTGCCTTGTATAATCTCATATTGCTAATGGATTTAGGCAGCGACAAACAGCAAACTGTGCCTGACTCAGCAGTCTCTCCCTTTCTATATGTATCATCCTAATGAAAAATGCAGCATTTCCCTGCTCTTTCTGTAGACCATGCATTGTGCCTTCAAATAAACAAGGCGAGGAGAGCGGTTATAAGGGGTGGGGAGAGGGGAACAACAACCCAGATTTTGGACTGGGAAACTGTCACATTGATGTCTCTCAAACACCTGCCTGCAAAAAACCATAAAGAAAACAGGTACGTGTCGCTCACAGAAACATAGGACACGGTGCTGTAATAAAGGTACCTTACACGAACTGGAAGAGTGTTGGTACAAGGTTTCAGGAGGACTACGCATCTGTCTGGAGAGGCCACATTGCCTAATCACAACTGAATCACCACTTAACTGATCAGGGTGAAATATATTCAAAATGCACTAAGACAGCATTTAAAATTCATATGACACTGGCCAACAAAAAACATGGGTTTGATGAATTAGGCACCGAGGTTTCACTCAGAAAAAATGAATCTTTAACTTGCAGCTACATTGTCTGAGATCTCTACTTCACAACTGAATCTTTTGAGGCACTTAAAACAGATCACAACATAATATACCACAGGAATGCTTTTCTTAACCTCTCCAAAGCAACAAAGAAGTGGGCAACTCCAAAGACTGGTGACAACGCAAGAAACCCTAAAAGGCTGTAGATGAGTTCTTCTGCATTTGTGTTTTTGTTTTTCCCTGTAGAAGGAAATTTTAAGAACTGGCTGCAAAGTCTGTGTTAAAGGAATTCTAGCAAGTATGAGAGAGCAGTCCAAATGAGAAACCCAAGATGATTTTTATTTTTTTTTACCACAGCCAGTAGGGTGGCAATTATCTTTAACATAATTTCACAGAAAAGAACAACAACAACAAAAAAAAACCCACAAAAAAACCCCAAAGCAACAAAAAAAATCCCCCAGAAAACCAAATTTCATTAGAATCTGGAACTCAAAGCTAACCTTCCTCCCAGCCTTTAGAATAAAAGATATCTTAGAATCATAGAATCATTAAGGTTGGAAAAGACCTCAAGGATCATCAAGTCCAACCATCAACGCAACACCACCCAACCCACTAACCCATGTCCTGAAGCATCACATCTACACGTTTCTTGAACCCCTCCAGGGATGGTGACTCCACCACTTCCCTGGGCAGCCTGTTCCAATGCCTCATCACTCTTGCAGTGAAGAAATTTTTTCTAATATCCAGCCTAAACCTCCCCGGGTGCAAGACACACTCTTGCTTTCTGTTGGAGCAACCATTGATTCTTGACTAGGTTTAGAATGATTTTTTTTCCCTATTTTAAGCAAGACCCTCTGCTTTACTGATGTCTCCCCTAAATCTTTCTTTTTTGCTGCTCTGATTTTGAAAGCATTGCATACAGTCTCTGCATCTTACAGACCAGCTATGCCAAGAGATTCTACAGCTCAGTGGCAACTCCAGCCATTCATCTCATAGCTCTGCTTTTCCTGTCACATACATCACTTTTACAGTCCCATAACCTCACTGCCTTCAGCGGAGGTGCTCCTGATTTACACTTACATGGTGGAGTCAGGTCATGTAGTTTCTACATAGCTCATCGGGCTGAGGACAGACCAGAGCCTGCTGGACCACGGTGGAGTAGATGCCTTTCTCCCATCATAGTGACGGATGCGCTACAGTGGGTTCAGCATCCAAGTGAGGATAAACGTCCACAGTCTGTGGATGCTTCATCTGTGCAAACATCTGTTTTATGGAAATACATGCAGCCCCATTTCTCCCTCTTACACATCTCCTACATTAAACTTTACTTCTTTGCCTGCCTGGGGGTGAACGCATTGCTTCTGCAGGGAATCCAAACCGTGGCACGAATGCTTCTCAACATCAGTCATTTTGTCATAGTGGGATCCCCAAAACTGGCAATGAGCAACACCATCCAAAAGATTTTAAACAACTGCCTGAACACTGCAGCTGCTGCGTATGATCTCAACTGAAAACTCAGCGGTTAGGATTCTATCAGGATTTATGCACAGCAAAATGACTACTTCTTATGATATATATGGGGTTCTGTCAGCACAGAAAAAGTAGAAATCTGCTAAAAATAAAAATTTAAAAAAAGAAAAGAAAAGTAAAAGTCTTTCAACCAGCAAAAATGTGCTAAGTGAGGACTAAAAAGCCTTCCAGCTGGAAGAAATGTGCTAAGTGAGGACTAAAATGGCAATGCAGACTGAGAGAAGGCTCCCCAAGACAGGGGAAATGAACACGCCAGGAAATTAGTGAAAAGAAGCTGGGTAAATACTAGTAGAAATGTGTATTATCAAAGCCATTTTCTTCTTGGATAAAAGACTGGAAGAGCCTGCTAGTGACCTCAAGAGACCCGTTTGAGACCAGGGAAAAAGAGGAAATGTCGAGTCAAATAGTACCCAGGGCCAGCAGGACTAGGCTGCTCCCTTGCCAAGGTTATTTCACCCGTCTGCTCTCAAAAGCAGTTCTCTAACCAGGGCTTGTGGCATCAGCCCCCAGCTACGGCATCTAAGACCAGTCACAATCTTGTATGGTGGTTTGGAGAGAAGATTGTTTTCAGGTGCATTTCACATTTTCCTACTTTATTCTCGCCTTTTGAAACAGTCTTCTCAGCTTTGTAGTCAGGAGCTTATCTCTCGTTTTAATCTTATCTACTGCTTCACAGAGACTCAAGTGAATCTGACAGTCTCAAGACAGACGGCTTTTATGAAAATGACAAAATCCAAACAAATTGGTGGTGCTGACAAACCCTTTGGGCAATCTGCAGTGAAAGCTCCATTTGGCAAGCCCAGGGGCTAGGTTAGGCTTCCTGCTCGCTTGCAGAAGTCAGTTTGAGAGTGATACTGCGAGTTACCATATAAAACAGATGATGTTTCCTATAACTGATTTTATTTAGTGCCCTTCGGCAAAGCTCAGACAGTGGGAGGAAAAAAAAACAACCACCATTGCCCTTCCAGCATTTCTTCAGCTCAAAAACTTCTGACTCCTGCACCCTCCATCCCATTTTCCCCACTGGTCCTAAAAAGAAGCTGGTGTCATCCCTTCAGCACTGCATTTTCCTGAACTGCATTGAACACGATGCCTGAAACAGCTCCTACGAGCTGTTACATATAATGGATTTATGGCGCAAGGGTATTACTATACTTATAGAGTTGCAGGCCTTTTTTCTGAGTGTTCATGGATATTTTTGATGTCTGGAGATTTTTTGTCCTTCAGTGGAAGAGAAAGTGCTGCAGCAATGGCGTGCCGAGGGGTATTTGGAATAGGAGAGCCACAGGCTTCACAAACAGCAGTCATAACGGCATCACAGGGGGGCTCTGGAGCTTGAATTAGCAGTTGTACAACAACAGATCAGATTTATAATTTGCAGCTACAAGACACCTGCAATACTTCAGCCTTAAAATACATCAGTTTCTGTTCAACTGCCTTTAACTCTATGACACTAGTACACCTTAACCATGAGACACGTTCAATCCTGATATTCAAAAACCCTATCTGGGAAAGGAGTATCTCCTGCATTCCTTAAGTACCGTTAGAAAACAGCACATTCCTTGTTCTTCCACTTCCCAGTTGGAGCTGTCTTCAGTGTTGTTATTTTTTAAGCAGCTATCAGCTTCAGCCTGTTTACATCTGCCAGCCCGTGATCCTCGAACGCTCTCCCAGCCATAAACCGCAGATGCTTCACACCCTCTGAATGCAGATGACTCATTTTCTAGTGGTTCTGAGAGATAGTCAAACATCCTCTTGATGCCTTGTCCCTTCATTTCTGCCGTGATTTTATGCTTAAAAAAAAACCCCAAAACCAAACACCTAACCTTCAAGCTCATAAGAAGAGATTCTCATTTAAACCCACCATGGAAACTATAAACATATAGATAGATTAGAATAATATTTTCCTACAACTACCTTACATATTGATTTTCCTTCTAGTTTAATTATCTATGTGAGCAGAAATGTTAATGATTTCCGTTTACCAGATTTTACCCATTCTTCTATTTATGAACATGCACAGCTCTTCCACTTCATTATTTACAGGACTCTTGAGAATGTTTCTTAGTATAAGTAGGTCATCTATTTGCTAAGAACTATAAATCCAGAGTCTGTAATCACTGAGCACTCTGTGAAGCTGAGTGCTGTTATTTCTTTTCTGAATGAGCCACTCAAAAGCACATGCATTTAAAATAGTACAACCTACTTCAAAAATAATTTAAAAAAATACTGCTTTGGTGAAAACTTTCAGAAGCCACCAATTTGTCACATGTATGAGTGACAATCATGTGGCAAAAGGTAACCATGAAAAAGTAAAAAATGTAGCTGAATTTTAATTTTCAGCTTAGAATGAATGTTATCACCGTACTCTTCCTACTACTGCTGCAAATTAATGTAACTGCCTAAAGCTTCATTCAGGGTTTTCTGACACTATTCTTAGCGAAATCATCCATTGAAAATGTCAATAAAAATTACTTTAAGAGAAAGGGCTATAAACCTCAAGATTAAAGTGAGTCAGCCCAGAAATATCTCAAGTACAAGTGGTCTGTAAAAAGCATTTGAATGAATCTTTTTGAGAGTGATTTTCACTGCTAATTAATATAATCTGACAAAAATTGAGGTGCAGACGCTTTGGAAGAAGTTCTTACAAAGGAGTATCAAGAAAGTGCTGTGCCCCTTCCTCTCCTACATCCAAAACAGCAGCAAGATGCTTGAGTCACTTAGAAAACTAGTCAGATTTTTGCTCACAGAGTCCATATTACGTAATTACTTTAATGAGACACTGCTTATTGAGGAAGCTGTTACTTTTCTAAAGCCTTGTGGCTTGGCTAATTGCGTAGATTCCAATTTTTTGAGAGATCAGCTATATGGCAACTCCTTGTTAGCATCAGTCACCATGTTTTACATGTGATGGTTGGTTTTGATGAACCAGCACAGGTCGTTACAAACTTGAAAAATGCAGGCTCTGGAAGGATTAAGATTCCTTTTATATGATCAGTGGGAGAAGCTCAACTGCTTTTGGCACAGACATCCATCTGAAGTCCCAACTGCATAACCAGGAGCAGATCCTCAGCTGGCGTGGATCGTCACAGGACCGCTGAAGATGCTTTACACCAGCCAAGCATCTGCTGCCGGCAGTTTTCTAAAATTCCCCACATTTCTTCTACATGCATCATTGGTTTGGCTGTCGAGCAGGAATGGATGCACTCCTTATGTTCTCACATCCATGTGGAGGGAGCTCGATGCGAGACCAGCTCGCTTCAGCGTACAGAGGCATGGTTCCTCACGTGCTCGGTACACGGTGAGATGCACTGCAGTGCTCACAGGTGGGAGAGAACTGTCTGGGATGAGGACTTCATCACACTTTGCTTAGCAGAGCACACTGTACCCCTCCTGTCCCCTCCCTCACTGCAGGGACATGCCAGGATCTGCTCCAGAGCCAAGAACCTGAATTTCCTGGGGTTCCTCCCACTCCTCCTGCAAAATGTAAAAAGGAGAGGTGCTAATTCTTTGATTGCTGGTGCCAAGAGGAACAGAATGCAGCAAATCCCGCATCAAATGCAGCAGCTTTTCTCTGACTCCTCATCTGCCATCACTTAAAGCAGGAAAGAAAAAAAAAAAAAAAAAAAAGACCGGCAGGCTCCAGAAAAAAAAAATACACTTTCAATTAGTGCTTATGTTCAAACTCAAGAGCACCTCCTGAAACGCTCTCTATAGATTTCTCCATTCCAGAATAAACATAGCAAGCCTACTCTAGCTAAATCTGTCTTTGATAAGAAAGGCTACGTTATTAATATTTGAAGCCAAGGAAGGATAAACAAGGATGTTGGAGAAATTAGACATCAATTATACTTACTCTTGCTATACCTTAGAGTAAGCATATCCATTTCTTTCTCTTCAACTGAAAGGCAATCAATAAAGCAAAAACCACAGATGACTAGGAAAAGAATAGAGAGACAAAATGAGAATGTTGTTATGTGTCTGTATGTACCCAGAGAGTGCCAGTGTTTTGAATAATGCAGGCAGTCCTCGTCCCGCCTTTCCAAAAGGCTGCAGTAGAACTGGAACATTTTCAGCAAAGAGTGACAAGACTGGTGTAGGCACAGGACAACTTCCACATAAGGGATGAATGAAGGGGCTACAGTCTGAAACAGAGACGTCTAAGGGGAATGACGACAGTGACCTAAAACATCATTTGTGGCACAGAAAACAAACAAGAACCAGCAGTTCACCATCCCTCCCACCACAGGGCATTGGCAAAGCTTACAGGTACCAGGAGGTGATCCAAAAAAACCAAGGGAGGTGATTGAATCAGTTAATATCACACTTAGAATCATCGAATCATTAAGGTTGGAAAAGACCTCAAGGATCATCAAGTCCAACTATCAACCCAACACCACCCAACCCACTAACCCATGTCCCTAAGCACCACATCTACACGTTTCTTGAACCCCTCCAGGGATGGTGACTCCACCACTTCCCTCGGCAGCCCGTCCCAATGCCTCATCATTCTTGCAGTGAAGAAATTTTTTCCAATATCCAGCCTAAACCTCCCCTGGTGCAACTTGAGGCCGTTTCCTCTTGTCCCATCACTTGTTCCTTTAGAGCAGAGCCCAGCACCCCCCTCACTGCACCCTCCTTTCAGGCATCTGTAGAGAGTGATGAGGTCTCCTCTCAGCCTCCTCTTCTCCAGACTGAACCCCCCCCAGCTCCCTCAGCCACTCCTCGCCAGCCCTGTGCTCCAGACCCTTCCCCAGCTCCGTCACCCTTCTCTGGACCTGCTCCAGCCCCTCAATGTCTTTCTTGTGGTCAGGGGCCCAAAACTTGGTCACACAACAGGTCCACAGGCTGCAGGGAGACTTTACCCCACAGTGTTGTGGAAACTATAGCCTCACACACTTTTCTAGGCTAATATCTATGCAAGGCTAATAACACAAAGAGTTTGGGGACTTGGAAAATATTCAGAGGAAGTGCCATGATATGCTTACTCAGTTTTTATACTCTTCACTAGATAACTGCTGGTAGCTTCTAGTTTAGATAGGACAGTGGACTATTCCGACTTGACCCACAGCTGCCATTCCCTCATTATATGCTTTGCCTGGGGATCACTTGCAACATTCCAGGTCCAGGAAAGGAATTGCAAAGGGCGTACTCTTCTTCTGATGGCTTGTTTCGGTTTAACTGGATTTATGTGGTAGTGTTTGCTTTTTGGGAAGATAAATAAAAAACAAAACACCTCAAACCAACTATATCTTTGTTCAGCAGTTGAAATCATACTAAATTATTTTGTAGGATAGAGTAGTAATTTAGGAGGTTTAACCTCCCATTGAACAACATCTAGGAGAATGTTACCTCTTTCCAGTATCCTTCTAAAACACTGGGAGGTGATTCCCTTGAATATCTGATCTATGCATAACAGAATGTAAATATATACGTATGATAGTACATTTAATGTAATTGCCATGTACGTTTTATGTCATTCTGTTATTCTCTGCAGGGTCACTGTTCAGCATCCTGAGTAGG
The DNA here is from genome assembly GCA_013400615.1 of Syrrhaptes paradoxus. NCBI lineage: Eukaryota > Metazoa > Chordata > Aves > Pterocliformes > Pteroclidae > Syrrhaptes > Syrrhaptes paradoxus. The sequence continues at coordinate 145,500 of VZTO01005731.1, read as the reverse complement.
TAACAATTGGTGAGGCCTTTTAAAGATTTAGAATGACACAATACCTTCTCAAATAGACCAGTCCTCTTTGCACCAAGGGAATGAGCATTATCATGGCACAGGCAGTTTTATTCTGGCACAAAGTGTGCTTGTGAACAGCACTAACTCTTTTCTTGGCATTGCAACTGCTGATGCTAGTCAGCCAGCAGCATCCCAGCAAACAGCCATCCTCCCAAGCAGCAGCAGATAAGCAAAATGTCTGTACCCTAGAGAAAACTGCTACAGCAGCTGAGGACTCTGGGCTGAATCCTCTGCTTATGCGATTTGCAGTAGTTTGATTTACTCATTGAAGTGCCTTTGATTCACACAAGCTGAGAAGCTGACACTGTCTTGTGTCTCCCATTGCAGCTTATTCAAGCAATGATTCAGGGGCAAAAATATGCAGGTGCTTTGGGAAAAAAAAACCCTTATCATAAATACTACATTTTGATACCAGTTTGCTATATTTTTAAAATTTTCTACCTGAAATTCCCATAACTGAAATTCCCATTATTATAATTTGCTGTCCCAAAAAAATCTGTTATTTTTTTATATGTGATTAGTACTGATGAACGAGGAATTTAGATTATGCTGAAAATATATTCTCCCAGATGTGTCAAATTTACTATCTGCTTCAATTCTATAGTAGAAATTTTGGTTAATTAAAAAACTACTTGCAGAAACTATATAAAAAGATTGGAAAATGGTTGAGCAATCAAATTTTGTCAAGAAAAGAAAAATATCTTTGAAGAAAAGGTAGTGTCTACCTAGCAGTTTCAAAAAAAAACCCCACCCCATAATTTAAAGAGGAGAAGCAAGAAGGAAAGTTAAAATAGCATGATATTACGCATTAAGTGGTCTAGAAAGTCTTCTTGATACTCTACCAAACGTAAAGGGAAATCCGCAATGATCACCTTTGATCTTAGATGGCTCTGCAACATCCAGTATCAACACATTGTTCCCTTTGCCTGAAACGATTCAGGGGACTGCTCTTCCTCTAGAACTGCACCTTCCCTCCAGCTAACATCAGTCCCTGGCAAACTGAAACCTCTCGTGTGAATTGAAAGTTTGGTACCATTTTTTGGGTACCATTTTCATCCATTTTTAAAATAACCCCAAAAGATAGTGAGGCCATTCTCTGGACTCTACCATGGTAACTTTGCTGCGGAAGCAAAGGGAACTTTATCCCAGGTTTATGGTTGGGATTTAACTAGGAACTGGCCAACCTGTGTCGAGGCAAGAGCATTCCCAAGCCTCTCTCAGATTAAACTGTCACAGCCTGAAACTGGGAAACAACTCAATAAACCACCTATGACACTTGGCAACTCCTCATTACAGAACCACACTGATTCCTGGGATTGTCACAAATGTTTACAACAGATTTTTTATACTTATGTGATTTTTTATATATAGCTAGCTCCTGAGAAGCTTGTTGATACTTGCATCCGGACAGGAACGTTAACTGAGTAAGGGCTACTCTGAATGAGCAGGACTTTTACGATCTCACACTTTTAGGCTCAAAACATGATGATGATAAAGGCTGGTTTCTGCTCCAAAGGACTTACATAGGTGCTGGGCAAAGAGGATTTTTATTTGAACATAAAAAGAACAGTGTTACGTCGGTAGAAATGTAACAGATACTGTGTACTTCTATGGCAAAATCCTTTCAGGGGAGGATTGGCTCATCAAAAAAACGGTTATTTCAGAAAAGCTGCTCTTGGTCTGTTCTCATGTGTTTTAAGAGACATCTGAAGAATTTTTCTAGCTTGTTTCAGTTACTGGAAATACTGGATGGGATCAGCCACTTCTGCCTACGCTTCAAAAATCTACCCTTGGTGATGTGTGGAGAGGGAGTGAGGGATGGTGGAGTCAGTCCATCTCTTTGATGCCAACCAGACATCTGCAGCTTTCCACAGCCTGAGCAGGACAGAGTGCCCAGGATGGAGGGAAAAAAAGCTATTCCAATATGTTAAAACTTATTCTAAATATTAACACTTCTGTAGTTACTTGTGTTAGTTTTCTCCTTGTTTAGAAAACACAGAATGAAAACCTACCATTCTTGCAGATGCTGGAAATACACAGAAAACCAAAAAAAGCAAGCTCATGTATTGATAACACTTTTGCCCTTGATATTTAGTACAAAGATGTTTTACACTTAGTGGCCAGTAATAAGAGCGCTGGGTCCCTGGAAATGCTTTAATCTGAGAGCGCAATCGCATTAGCTTGCAACAACAAAGATTGCTATCGCTGCTTACAAAGCGATACATACAATCTCTGTCTTTAAAACTCAATGTTTCATGGAAAAAAACCCTACTTTCTCTGGATTTACAATAAAGCAAAATAATGTAAGGAAGACCGTAGCAAAGAGGCATAGAAAATAATCACTCATCCCTGTTGAAAGAAACCATCCGTTCACAAGAATGGAAGACTGTGCCTCTTGCACTCTAATCATAAGGGAGGGAAGACCCTTGAGAAAGAAATGCACTTAATCTTCAATTAAAAACAAACTGCACTTTCAATACCTTTGTGCATTGATAATAAGGTTTACAAGGTTGAAGCAAAGCACACGAGAGTCCCATAGGAACAGAGTACTTAGCTCTCATATCTTCTGGTCTACTGAGAGGCAAAACCCCGTCCAGTTGAGCCAACTGAGTTTAGCCGCCAAGTTGATCATATTCTCCCAGTAACAATACCTCACCGATGCTGCAAGTCCAACTTCTTTCACTGTTGCTCTTCTCCCTGATTTCAAATTGTCTTAAAGGTTGACAAGAGTTTCCTATTAAACGCAGGAAAATTTCACGTTACGTCTTTCTCCAACCACAATAAAAACAGACTGACTGTACAATATAAACATGAGGTTTAAAAGAATAAATTTTAAAAGTTACTAAAAATCACTGAAGCATTCACAAATGCTTCAGCAAAATATTTTCACACACATGAATGGCTGAAGATTAAATGAACTCTATTGGACAAAGGTAAAACTAAAAAAAAAAAAAAAACAACCAAAAACCAAAACAAAACACCAAAAAAGTCAAAATGAAACACCTGAATTTTCTGTCTTAGAGAATTTAAAACTCAAAGACATCTTATTAAAAAAATAATGTCACTCTTTACTTTGAGGCCAGATTAAACAGTTTGATCAAATGTGAAAGCTTTTTTTAATTTTTTTTTTCAGAGCCGGAAAGCTACACCAGTTTTTTTTCTAAGCAATATTACCCACAAGATCTTCCCTTCACCTTCTTTTCTGCAGTAAGTAAAGGAAAATATCAAGTATTTTTTCTAGGGCTTCTTGCATAGTAAACATTTACATTAGTTTTTAAAACTTTATTTTTCAGCATATTATTATTAATATGTGCATAATTTTTCTCGTGTGAAAAATCAGTGTTTCACGAAGTGTTATGTAAGTATTGTAAGTATTTTCAGCACAGCCATCTAATATTTTGGCACAGCTAATCCTGATGAAGTAATTCAATTAATTAGCTTGATGAATCAGCTGGACCTACAATTTCTATCTGTAATCAGCCAGTTAACCTGTGAGACAGACAAAATAATTTGAGAGTTCTTAAGTCTGAGTTGATGTCACATCTCTAATGGCAACTAAACAAGCCTGTATTAAGTAGAGGTGTTAAACTCATTAATAACAAACTGCACCAGAGAAAGCAAGGCTGCATAATCTTCTTTTAGTTCTCAGCACCTTGCAATGCTAAATATGAGATATACTGCAGTGGAGTTTTAAAGGTACAGAATCATTGAATCATTAAGGTTGGAAAAGACCTCAAGGATCATCAAGTCCAGCCGTCAGCCCAACACCCCCTATCCCACTAACCCATGTCCTGAAGCACCACATCTACACGTTTCTTGAACCCCTCCAGGGATGGTGACTGCACCACTTCCCTGGGCAGCCTGTTCCAATGCCTCATCACTCTTGCAGTGAAGAAATTTTTTCTAATATCCAGCCTAAACCTTCTCTGGTGCAACTTGAGGCCATTTCCTCTTGTCCCATCACTTGTTCCTTTAGAGCAGAGCCCAGCACCCACCTCACTGCACCCTCCTTTCAGGCAGTCGTAGAGAGTGATAAGGTCAGCAGTAATTGAAGCTCTGTCTAAAGCTAGACCTTGGACAGGCTTTCTGTGGTTCCTTTTCTTTCCTTCTTTGGCTTTTTATCAGCCCTGCGAAGAAGTATTAAGAGGATAATAATTATAATTTGCTCCCATTCACTCTCTATAAAAATAAATGAAAAAATTTCTGAAGAGTAGTAGCAAAATCAAACTCTAGTATCTGAGGTACCTAGAGACCACAGTGATTAGACTTAGTCTAGAAAAAGTACTCACTACAAGTTTTTTCTCCTTTTCAGCCATCAAATAACAATTATAATTACAGAGGTATAAAAATAAACTTAGGACATTTTTCATCTGTCAGAAGATCATAATTCACAGGCTTTGGGCACACAATTTGATAAACAAATAGTGGCAGGACAAATATTGTCAGTTCTGTCACTTCTTCTGGGGAGTGGGGAATCATCCAGTGCAAGGAAGAAATAAACTGTCAGAGGTTGGTCTGTGCAGCCACAAAGTCTGCTGCAGAGATCTGTTAACAGCCCTTAATGTGCTGTTCCCTAGACAAATCATGGGCTGATATTAACAGCAACTCAAGAGGCAGCACTCATCACTGCCATCCACCCAGATGTTGGATCCTCTGCCAAGATGAGGTTGAGGAGAACTGATAAACTGAAACAAAGGATGATGATTATAACATCCACAATGCATAAAGGTGCTTCTGTCTCCTTTCTTTCTTGATATGAAGGGGGAAGATTTTCATTTCATATAAACTGACATGCTTCTACTGCCTACCCTAGAGCCACACTGATTTACCATCAGCAGAGCAGCAAGTCATAGGATCACAGAATGGTTTGGGTTGGAAGGGACCTTAAAGACCATCGAGTTCCAACCCCCTGCCACGGGCAGGGACACCTCCTACTAGCCCAGGTTGCTCAAAGCCTCATCCATGAAGTCATAAAATCATATAAACCATTTTCCAACAGAAATACCTAACCAGCAAATCACATAACTAATGACTTGCCTTACAACACTAATGCCACAGAGATTACAAAAACACATCATGCTCAAAAATCAGAATGCAAAAGCTAAAGTCACCCACAACACTAACTGAAACCACCACTGTGAGAACACAGCCGGGGGAAGAACAAAAATACATAAGAGGTCATCTCACATCTTCCATACTGTTCAGATCTGCTAGCCAGCCGTGGGCTTCCTTGCACAGCCAGACACAAACTCACAGAAGCTGGCTAGACATGACAGAAACCTGTGTAGCTGCCTCACTAGTACTCAGCAAACCAGGATTTGGGCTTTGCAGAGCCATCAGCTGGAACCATCTGTGACTGTCCTACTACTTCCAGTTTCTGGAGAAAGCAAGCCCTGCAGAGACTTGGCCACTCATCCAATCTCGGCTATTGAAGCTGCATTAGCACTGAAAGTGATTGCCTAGCCTCTACCATTGCTTCCTGGGTTGTGAAGACTCTAAGTTCATACCAAGTCCTAGCCTTCACTTTTGTGGGTTCATCTACCTCCCACAAGCATCAACAGTTAAACTACTTGAAAACATCTATACTATTGCGCAGCCCTAAAACCACTGACTGTGTTGTGTGCCAAATACACGGTGGAATATGACAGCTCGTCTCTCAAAACAGAAGTTCCTTTGACATTTCCAACCATACTTAATGTATAATATTATTTCAGTAAACCTCAAATTAATTTCTTTTTTTTTCCAAATGTGACATTCCATACAAGCCATTGAAGTTTCACAAAGACTAATTCCAGCTGCTATATGGAGCAGAAAAAATATAAAGTCATAATATAATGGCTAGCAAAGTCTGAAGGTATCCTGCCAATAAACTAGTTGAATAAGAGTGAAAAAAACATTACCAGAAACCTTAGGCTAGCCTCATTATTAAGCAGCTTCATTTTGATCTGTAGAACAAAACACTATTCCAGTGCATAGAAAAATAATTATGTAGTGCTTTTCTGCAATTTACAAGTTTAGAGAAGAGCTACATTCTGGGCTCTGGATGACTCCAAGGCCACAGCATTGATTTGCTCGTAGTATGAGGAGAGTATGCCTCAGGTAAACCTTTCTTGTCTATCATATAAAGGCTTGCATATAGATCTTTTGCAGACTCATTCTTAATAGATGAGAACACACAAATACTTTTGGAACTGAAGGCGAGTCAAAAGAAATTTCATTCCCACAGCAATCCACACAAGCTATTAGAAGAGACAGATGCTACTTCAAAAATTTTATTCTACAGGCTTTGGCAGACATGAGCTTGAACTAATAACCAGTTAACACCAGAGGAAAAGAAGACAAAAAAATAACAATAAAAAAAGAGAGGTTTCTTAACTGTAATTTTGTTGCCTGCTCAAAACCTGAGCAAAAGCTTGAGATATTATTTATTATTTCACGGTGCCCACAGCATGCACTGAAACATCACAAGATGCAAAGAGGAACAGCTTCCATTTATCTTCATAGCAAAGATTTTTATTATCACGAAATGAAGGAACCTGCATTCAACGTAATCAATTTTGAAATTGGAAGCTAAAGGGAAGCCTCAGAGAGGAAAGAAGGTGTTGAGGATAAGGCATTAAGGACATGACACCTCAGTTAATTAAAACCTTGCCTGAGTAACGAGTGCCATATCAAGACCTCATTAGTCCCAGTTTCATTCAGGTAGGCAATTGCCACGACAGGGCCATCAGCATCACTTTCTTTGTTGGCACGTTAAAGTTTAAGGCCAAGGATGTAAGAAGCCAGGAGCAGCTTTGTGGCCCACTGAACCCTGGCTCTCTGTGTGAGGATGCAGGCAGCAGCGCTCTACGGGAGCGCCCGCTGCTACCCCCTCGTGCTGCCCACAGGGATGCGCATCTCCAGCCACGCTGCTCGCTGCCCTGCCGCTCCACAACTCAGGGACTAACATGACACAAAGGATGAAAACAGGGCCAGAGGCACTTATGTCAATTAGCTTGTACTGTCTTTTTTTTTTTTTCCCCAAATAAGAGAAATGAAGAACTGAAGAATGAACATTTCAATAAAAGCCTATATTGCCACTAGCCAAAGCGTTTAACTTAGACCTCTCGGCACACCTTAAGCCCGGCACTGTGCGTTGTCAGTTATGTTCAGTCTGCTTCAACATTTATACGTATTCTTCTGGATTAGAGTCATTTTTTTCCTCCTTGGACAGGAAACCTCCATCCCTGTACCATCAAGATCAGCCTCCCTACCACACGCGGGTCCTAAGGAAACGGGTTAACGTGTCAGTAGATGGAACTTTTGATTTCAAACTTTCACATTGGGTGACCTTGGCAGTACGAACACAGCAAGTTCTGTAGGCATGCCACCTTCTGCTCTTTTCTTCAAGATCCCTTGAAGCAGCAGATGCCAGCCAGTAATAACTGATGTTGCTTCTCTAATTGCAGGGGATACAGATTAAATGAAAATGAAGGTTTAGCAGGAGTACACACACAAAAAAAGATATATTCTGCCAACTTCTGCATCTGGCAGACCACTGTGGTTTTGCAAAGAAATCTGCCTCTACATGAACTTGTCTTTCAAGAACACAGTCCAGACTATTTCCTCTTTTTCTTCATATGTTGCCAGCTGGTTAAGGTGGAAAATAGTCTTTTTTCTAAAGCGTTAATGTTTTGATGGTATGAGGCCTTTGGGGGGCTTGGGGCTGTTTCAATTCCATTTTTTTCTGATAATATTTGAAGTCATAATTGATAAAATCTCACTTCTTTTTACAGGTGTCAAGGAGGCAGAGTGCCAGGGAGTGGCAAGAACACTATAGAGAAAAAAAGTTACACAGAAAACCCACAGAACAGCAGCAGTTCAGGGTGCTTTATATTACAGAATAAAAGATTGTGAAACTGTACCAGCTACAGTATAATTCAACATTTTTCTGTTAATTCAGCAGCATATGTGCACTTTATTTTGCTATTTATAAATAGCTTTCATAATTACAGACCTTGACATGCCTATCAAATGTTATATATGAAGTTAAATAATGCTAAGTTTATAAAATTAGACAATGCTGCCTTCTTTATATTTAACTTTTCCACATCGGCTGTTCTATGGCCTGAAATGTCTAAGAAGAGCCAGAAATAATATACAAAAAAAAAGACAAAAAGAACATAAAAACTGGAAAAGAGCAACAAGCAACATTCCCAACGCAGCTCAATTTCCATCCACAAGCCTGTCTAAGATGTTTGGCTGAAGGGTACTCAGATGTAAAAGTAGCTGGTAGAGGTATTAGGGAGAAAGATGCTGCATTATTTCATTGCACCAAACCTCAAAACTACTAAAGCAAAAAGTCCTGTGATTTCATGGGGTGGCACTAAAATATTGAAAATTATTAATATAATCAGTGCTTTTTTTGAACCAAAACATCATCTGTTAATTTTCTCTTTCCCAAACTGGAAAAAAAAGGAAGACCAATACTCACGAAGCATACTTGGCTACTTACACTCATGAACAGGAAAGAAAATCTCATCTACGCTGGATCTGACCTGGAACCAGCTCGAGCTGTACTGGGAGTCCTCAAACCCACCACATGAAATTCCTTGCTTTCAAAGGAGTAACATGCCAAAATCGGAACAAAGAAAGCCCATGCTGTATTACTGAAGACCACGTCTTCTGTAAGGCTGTAATGAGATAACGAGAAACTACGGGAAGTGAGCCCAGCGGCACTGAATTCAGTAGAAGTTAAGCCAATGACAAAAACCTTTGTTATATATTGCTGTATTGGGCCTGGCTGAGACGGGGTTAATTTTCCCCATACTGGTGTGTGCTGGTAGCTAGAAAGGTGTCGATAACACCAGTGTTTTGGTTACTGCTGGACAGTGCTGGCACAGCATCAAGGCTGTCTCCCCAGCATTCACCTTCACCAGCAGACTGGAGGTGGGCAAGATCTTGGGAGGGAACATATCCAGAACAGCTGACCCGAACCGACCAAAGGGATATTCCACACCATGAGATGGCTGCTCAGCAATAAAAGCTAAGAGAAAGGAGGAGGAAGGGAGGGAATTTGTTATTTACGACGTTTGTCTTGCAACTGCTACCCGTACTGAAGCCCTGCTTCCCAAGAAGAGGCTGGACATCGCCTGCTGATGCGAAGTAGAGAATAAATCTTTTGTTTTCCTTTGCTTCCACACATGGCCTTTGCTTTTGCTTTTATTAAACTGCCCCTGTCTTGACCAACAATTTTTCTTTTTCCCATCTTATTTTCTCACCCCCATCCTGCTGAGGAGGGAAGTGACGGAGTGGCTTGGTGGGCACCTAGGGTCCAGCCAAGGTCAACCCACAGCAATTACAGGTACTTATATTAATGTTTCTCAGACTGGAAAATGTGTGTGGATCTTGTGGGGGACTTGCAGCTGCAGTAACATCAAGGATTCTGTTATAATTCATGGATGTTCATTGGAATTCAACCCAAACATTTCCTTATTTTCCCACTAATTGTAGAGAAGACTACTCAGCCTTTTTTTAGTTAATACTTCTAAAAGTTAACAGTTTAAAAAACAGTATTCCATAGTTTTCAAATACACAGAGTAAGGACACATCAAAAGTCATCGTTTGGCATGAAATTCTGAGTCTAGCTTTTTCATAGTAGATAATAATTTTAATTTATTTTGGTTACTTCATCTCAATATAGGGTAGTACATGATAGCCATAACCTTAATTGGCATCTGTGTTTTAAAATGGCCAGTTAATCGGGTAACTGCTTTTGAAAATTTCCTAGTTTACTAATGTATTTTGATGTTATGCTATTTCTGCTTAAACTTAAATGAAATGATAGCTCTTATTTATATCTACACCTTTATCTGAAGATATAGAACCACATAAATACAAACATAACTAAAGGAATTGTTGAACTCCACTGGTAATTAAATAAAAACGAATTTCTCCCCATTGATCTGTTTCTTTTGGGAGTTTGACTTTCAGTTTGAGTGACAAACAAACTATATTGATTACAGCCAAATGCTTAACCAGCATTTCAATTTGTCACTGCTAGTGTGAACGGACCCAGGCCACAGAGGGAATACACCCAGTTAACCCAGTTTCTCAGTATCAGTGAATCATAAAGATTACTTAATGAAGAGTTCTCCACAGTAATACAGGGAGCCAATGACCCTTATAAGAAATATTCTCTGTAGTGCTTGAGAACTGGCCCAGAAAATAGCTTCAATATAAACTATCAAAAATTACTAACTGAGCAATCTTGAAGAAAATTCTTTCTAACACTATAAAAAGAAACGATGTAAATGGCAAAACAACCCTTTCTCCCAATTTCAGAATGGAAAGAATAATTGCCTATTTCAGATTTGCTTTGTTTAAAACTCTGGTCTTTTAAACAGTTATAATAAAACCTAAAACATTCCAACTGGCCGAAAATTATAAAAGCCATTATATGTTGGGTTTTTTATCAAGGTTAAGTTTAAAAACGTTAAATATCAAATTTCCAGACAGTGGGAAATCCACTGCTAACTGGTCCTACTTGGAGCTGCACACCTTTAGCTCTACATTTGAGTGACTGTTGCCCGTTTGACAAGGCTCAGAAATGGCAAAAGTCAGCCTGGTTCCTTGCTAAGAGAGATGTTACTGAGAAGAGAAAACAAGACCTCGGCAGGATATAGGGACAATGGACTGCATATTGGCAAAACAATGTTTAGGGTGGGAAAAGGGATTTCAAGTCCCACGCTCTGCCCAGCAGGTCTTTGGCTCAGTGTTTCATACCTGATGGGAAAGGTAGAGCTCTCTGCATCCTCCTGCATAGCTCACATGCAGAAGCTTAGTAAGAGGTGTGGATTTGCCCCCTCCTGACATTGCAGAAGACACCACAAAGACTAAACACATCGTCTTTCTCATAATTAATCATCGTTGGGTAGTAAGTACCAAACACAGAAAGACAGAAATAAGATCTGCAGTGGCTGCTCTCACCTCTCTTTCATCCACTTTTTTCAGAACACCACCTGGATCGGCAGATTATACGACGTCTGCCATCTGCCAGGCAAGCTGCAAATTAACCCCGGGCAGCAGGTGGGTCCATCCCACAAGGAGGTTGGGTGAGTTTGTAAAAAAGTGATTGCTATGGGAGGAACTACCCAACTGAGAGAGGAAAGAGCCACTTTGAGCAAAATGCTTTTCCTTTTGCTTCTTCTCAAGAACAGATATGATGTGCCAACTAGCAGGCTGGCATGGAAAAATACAAGTCTTGATAGAAACAGCCTAAGGAGCCTGTATCAATCACACCCTGCCCATTGCTTCTGCAACATCTAGCTGGAGACCATGAAGGAAAGCAGGGCAGCCTTATAAAACTGAGTCACCTAGAGTGAAACTCTGATGGAAAATTAACACCTGCAGGTGATTTAGCCACGGAGGGATGAGGAAGGAGTCAGAGACCAGCTCCCCAACCTGCTCTGGTGGCACAGAGTGCCCTAGGGTGGCCATTACCACCAGGGACCAAGACAACACTGCTGCGGGGCTGATGCAAGCAGCACACATTTATGCAAGAAAAAAATAAAATAAAATAAAGATGTTTTTGATAAGAAAGTGAAAGTGACTGTGTGGGGAAGAGAAAAAGGAGCTGGGTAAATTAGACTTTAAATCTACTGTGGCCAGCTTAATACGGGGAAAGAGGAAAAGGCTGGGAGAATGCAAATATGGGCAAGTACTTTAGTATTTTGAATACCACTGCAAGACAATACTGGCAAGTGCTGCATTGTGCTTTGCTTTGAAGTAGAAAAAAAGGCATTTTAACTAGAATAAGTAGGTAATATTAATTGCCATCTTCAAAGCAGATGCTACAGCCAGAACACCACACAAACACGTCAGGAACAACTAAGTGAGACAAGAGCCCAAATGCTCCAGAATGAATGAAGCCAAATTAAGCTGTCTCTTGAGGTTTTCTGACTTGGATGCAGAAGATGATCTGACTGAAGCTCTTCTCAAATAGGTGGGTTTTGATCCCTCCAGCTGCCTCTCACTTCAGACCTCAATAGCTTGGCTCCATTATCATCAGTAAAACTCAAACTTAAAACTCAGCTTCTAAATTTGTTCTAGTTTAGATTCAATCCAAGTATAAAATATGAGAATTTTATCCACAATATTCCTTTTTAAGACTACTGAATGAAACAAGAAGGTTTCATTTCTTTGTTTATTGTGGGTAAAGAGCACAAAGTAAATTCAATTTAAAATTCAACAACAAGGGAGGAATAGGTAAGCATAAAACCCAGAGTGATTCATATTTATAAAAGCCTGAATGTAATGAAGGAGCATTAATATGCTTTTCTGCTTGCTTTAGCACCCACAGCATGACACTGCTCTTTAAATGAGGAGCTCACTGCAAGGGGTATGTCTCAACTGTAACTAAATCCAAGGAGGAGGTCAGATACCAGGAGACAACAGCATACATTTGCAGTACTTTAAAAAAAGATTTCCAGAGGCTTTTTTGGTGGTATCTCATTGTCAGACGGTTATCCTAAATTCAAACCATGCAAGCCCATAGAGAAAGGGCTTCACTCAGGAATTCAGTGTGAGTAGATCATCTGAAAAAGAAAATGTTTTTCTTCTCTTTCTTAGCTGCTCAGTAAACATCACCTGACATTGTTTATTTTCATTTGCTTCTTGTCTACTCAACATTCATCATCTCTCATCGTTCATCTCGATTTGTTCATGTCCACTTAACAACTGTCATCCAACATTGTTCAGCTTCGTTTGCCTCTCGTCCACTTGACAGTCATTATCTGACATTACTCATCTTCATTTGCTTGGCAATATTTCTCTGATAACCTTGTTCAAGGATTCATCACTGCTCTGAATTTCCAATTTTTCAATATGCCAATGTCCCTATCTGTAAGCATCAAAAGTAACCACTTTTATTGTTCTGACACAGTTTGAAAACTGTTTTTCAATTCCACTAAAACTCATGGAAAGCACTGCCCTTTCCCCTTGCTTCACCAAGATGAATACTCAGTATTTCTCATTCTTACTTTGCGAGGAAAAAAAAAATCAATATTATTTTATTTATAACTAGATAAATATATGTATGCACACGAATATACATCTAACACCATAATTTCCAGGATAAACAACAAATATCATTTAGATAAATAACATAGTATATTGACCTTCAGCCTTCAGAATAGAGAAGCTGTCAAACAGCAGTACTGTATTTAGAAGTACAATGCATTTAGGCCTTTCTTAAGCTGAAGAGGAATATATTTCATAATTCATTATCCTCTCCTTAGTGTTTTTTGGGGAAAAAAAAGAGACTAAATAAATAGTTCATAATAAATACATAAGCAAATATGGCATCTTCCCTACTCTTGAAGTTTCTTCAACTACCTGACTTTTTTTACATTAACTTCTTAGAAAATGCTCATTTTTCAATCTGACGATAACAACAAAATTCTTGAACATTTGCAATTCTCCAGTCAAGGTAACCTGAATCTATTCAGTAAACAAAATAAGCTGTTTATACTATGTAAAGTGTAACTCCTAGATCCAGATATCTGACGTACATCCAAAAATAAATGGAAGAGTTTTCAATACTCTCCTAAATGTTTCTACAAATAGTCTGCAAATTAATTAGTTTGCTAACACATCTGCAGAAGGTGACCACAGAAGACAAATAATTTATACAATGTGAAGAAAGTCATTATAAGTCTTTCATGAACTGCTGCAAACAGCACAAATCCATCTTGCCTCAAGGCACCCATTACAGTTGGCATCATTTATTCTGGCCAAAGACCTGGTGAAAGGCTCCAGAAGTTGCATCTCAAGGTTTCTTGTGATTAGAGGTCACTCACCATACTTAAATGAAGGAAAAACTGCAGAACAGGATACCTTTAGGGCCTCCTCAAATATGACTGCTGCTGCTTTTAGGTGTTGAACTTCATCTCACACACACAAGGTTGCAGTCATAAGAACGAGATTAGCTGTAAAACCATTCCTTTTTCAGCCAACTGACACCAACCTTCAAGCAAAGACAAAGGCGGGCTTTTTTTCCACTTCTGTTAAGGCAAGATGAAACATCACTCTCAGCCCCAACTCTTTAGTGTGTGTTTCCCCACCTCTTGTTCCTAATCCTTTAAAGATAATGAGTCTGTGGCCAGGACAGACCAGCACAGACCTATGGAAGGTAAATGAGACACAGTTTGGGAAATGGCAGCCTACGCTATAGCGCGTTTTCAAATTTCCCATTTAAATTCAGCTCCGTCTCTTTTCATTCGATTATGCCAACAACACATAGAAGCTGGCCCCGTAATATCTATTAATTCATCACAGAATTTGCGTAAAAACTATATTTTGTATAAAGGTTTAAAAAAATCCTATCGCTAGGATATAATTTTGTGACCCTCTCATGCCCCCCAGCTGTCACAGTATAACATTCCCAGCATTATCAAAATCAACTGGTGAATTCGCATTTATCATTCTCTAGGGAAGACTGGTTTGAAATAAGAGCAGTCCTCTACATCCTATAAAATCAAGTTTCTTAAGACTAGCTCAAGTTGGCCCATAAAAAAGGAGGCACGAGAGTCTCCAGGAATAGTTCCAAATAGCTATATTTCTATTAGCACATATCATCTTATTATATTCAAAGGATTTCATAAAGATTCACTCATTTCAAGAGCTTGAAAGGAAGGTGGGTTTGTTTTTGGTTTTTTGGGGGTTTTTTTGGTTTTTTTTTTAAATTTTGGATTAATGTCATGGCCAGTTCTGAGCAGAGGACCCATTCACTTCCTTTAGTTCTAACCAGAAATAAGAGGAAGGGGGGAGAGCATTTTTATGCCAGAAGTAGAAGTAAATTGTTATGTACTTTTTTTTTTTTTCTGCAACTGAATACATGGATAGAAAATACGCATTGTGACATTGTTCAGCTTTATCCTTCCATCTTCATTCGATTTTGTATCATTAGCTATCTGCATCTTACCGAAATGCAGGCATTTCTTCTAGATGGGTCTTCATTACAAATGTTTCGAGACAGTTATCAAAGAGCATACAACTCACTAGAGTATTTGAAAGGTGATAAGGAGCTTTGGGAAACAAATAACAAAAACTTCCTACTGGCAAGATCTGTTGCCATATGAAATAATCTTCCACGATAGGCAGTAGAAACCTCATTATTTGAGATTTCAAAAGCATTTTTTTTTTAGCACAAGCACTAAAAAATACAGCATATTAAACTATCTGTCATTATTAAGAGGAGATTTGACCGGACAGCCTTGGGGGATCCTTCCCTTACCTAGTTTGTAAGATGTAACAGTTTAGGAGACAAAACTGCAATAAAAACAAGCTGAATTAATTTGTGAGGTATTCAAGTTGTGCGTGAGGATGTAGTGTTTAAAAAAAACCACACGTATATATACAAGAAATTAGTCACAAAGTCACCAAGCTCCCTGAGGAGCTTAGGCAAGTCCTATGGTCAGGTGGGTAGACATGGTCACGAAATGTAACATCACCACCTACTGTATGTTTAGAAAGAGTTCCCAAATACTTATGCACCCCCCCCCTTGCCCCCACCCCACCCTCCAATGCAGGCAGCTGCTATATTTCCTGTTCTGTGTTTTTCAAATGTGTTAGAAATGTGTACAAAATGCATCATTTCATGTGTACACATAAATTATCCTACGGGGACCCATAGGCAGCACATGCCGTTGGCTAATTTGTGCAGGACAGAGTGGGTATTTAATGTGTGCAAAACGGGTATGTGCTTTGGTTTTTCATTTCTCAGTAATTAGAAAGCATCTCTGCCTCATGTGAATTGAATCAAAGAGCTCATGGATCACAAGTGTCTCAGTGGATGAGGACATATCCCTCTTTGTCTAGGAGGGATTTCTCTTTTTTTTGAAAAGCAGTCTTATTTCAAGCCAATGAACTTTGCATTTCAATTCAAACACTTTCTGTGCCCTTTTTCTTTTTTATAGATTTTAGATTAGATTTCGTAGATTTACAAGTAATTTATAGAACAGCAACAAAAAACCCCACTCATATCCAGCACAAAAATCCCATCCTAAATGGTTTCCATTTCTTCTGATGCTTCAACACTTACTTTTTCAATAAAACGCTGTCTCCAGGGAAGTGACATAGCATGGAGAGCTTTCAAACAAGCTGTGTTTCAAATGGAAGTTAACAGATCTGCCGGCACTGTGCACCTCCACCCACTAGGAACTTGTTAATCCAAGCTCAACTCCTTTCGAGCTCAGCACCTTCCACGAGGAAATGCAAGATTTCTCCCTCCCCTCAAGGCTGCCTGCACATGAATCTATAGCAAGGGCAGTCTGCGGGATCGCCCAAGTGCCAGCACCATTTCTGAACTACTGGTGTTCTGTTGAAAGCTCTCGACCTGGCAAGCTGGGTCTGGCACAAGTGTTCAAGAAACGTGGAGATGTGGTGCTTAGGGACATGGTTTAGTGAGTTGAGTGAGTGAGTTGATGACCTCAAGGGTCATCAAGTCCAGCCGTCAACCCAACACGGTTGGGTTGATGACCCTTGAGGTCTTTTCCAACCTTAATGATTCTTATGAATTCCAGTCCCCTGCTTAGAGCTGGGTTTGGGGCTGGTGTAGTTCAGGTCTCCACTGCTGCTCAAAGCAGGACCTCTGTGGATAGCTGCAGGGTAGTGTTCATAGAGTACAGCTGCTCTGAGGCAAATTGCACCTCATCCTACACATGGCTAAAGAGCAATTCTTTCATCTCTCGGCTGCTGCTTCAACACAGCTGGATTCAAGCAGTTCAAGCAAGAGTCTAGTACCCAGAGGGTTCCCAAAATCTGAAGGACTCTTTAACTTGCATTGCAGGATAGGTGCCCATGTAATGAACAGCCATCCCATAAATGCAGTTCTGTAGCAGAAAAAAAAGCATACAAGGAAAGAAGAGATAACTGGATGCTTTTACAGACAGCTGGAGTTTCACTCAACCCTTAGACAACTGAGCGTCCCTTTGCAACATTTTGTATATCTCAGTACTCGACACAGGACAAAATCTAATATCTGCTATGGCAGGGTTTGAGGAACAGGTCTGATATTTCAATTGAATCCTCAAATTTTTTGTTGCAATTCTATTTATTCCCACTCCAACACAAGGGTGGGGGTTGGAGGTGGGCGCTGTGCCGGACTCTTCTTTACAAACTGTGTTTTAATATCTTCATCCAGCACTACCATGGCTGGTGAAAATGCAGGTCAGATCTGTAGAGCAGCTCAAACTTCATGGGGCCTCAAGCAGTGTCTAGTTCAACCCATGTTCCCCACCTGCCCTCAACCACTGCTCCTCATCACCAGGGTATGATGAACCCGATGGTCAGAACAGTGCTGCTCGTGGCGAGACGACAGCTCCTCCAGTTCTGATACACATTTTCACCCTGAGCTACCCAGACCTCTTCCACAAGCTGTGCTGCAGATTTTTGAGATTTTGAGTATAACCATCTGCGAGGAGCTAGAAGAAAAACATGATTCATGCCTTATCAGGCTAGCAGGTCCTGCAAGTAACAAACAGAGCGAGAAACGGGTTTCTGCTGTCACTGGAACCCTGCTGAATACATGATGCACGACTCTATGATCTTCACCTCTCTTCCAGTCTCGCAATGGCCACGCTGTGTTCAGACATTCACCTTGATCACTGCCTAACGGGTTAGACCCCAAAATAATAAGAAAAAAACAAAAGGATCTACAGCACATTTCTAAAGTAGAACAGAGCAGAGTTTGGAAGCCTTTCAAGTAACACATTTTGTTTGCATTTTTATGAGGGGTTTTTTTGATCACATTTGATTTGGCAGAGTGGTTTACGAGTGCTGCACAGGAAACCAAATGCATTTGTAGTTTTCATTTTGGGGAACCCTAGGAAGAGATTAGGGAAAAAAAAAATCATACAGCAGACTTGTCTCTGCCTCTGTAGAGATGCTATGGGAAGTATAAGAAACAACAGTACTTGGGCTTGAGAGGGAAAGATGTCTTATTCCATCACCCAGGAAAGTATAAGTCAAAATACTGGAGTTTAAAACCAAGCAAATGCAAAGCAACCATGGACTACTGAAAAGACCCCGTACTTCATTGAAAAAAAAAATACAGCCATGAAAATAAAAGGTTACTATTTATATTTAAATTGTTGCTGCTAGGACTTGGGCCACCAGCTTCCTTCCCTCTCTTTTCTCCAGTTCCAATGTTGCTTTTGTTTTCACAGACTACATGAACTGCTGCAGTGAATTGCAACCACAAACTATCAACACAGCATCCTCTCCCTGACCCCCATCAACAGACAACCTCAAACTGAATACAGCTAATAGGTATTTATTCTTTGTTACAAAGCCATGGCCAACCAAGAGCACAAGTTTGAAAAATGCCTTCTCGTGAAATGGCACAGCAGCAAAATGACATGTTGGGCAGGAGGATGGATGCTACCTCTTCTGAAGAACAGTGTCTACAGGCTTTAAGAGCTTTGGTTTGTCATGAATGGGGCCTGATGCTGCAAAAAAATTTGTCACGTTGCAATCCAAGATAAGGCAGCCTTTTACACACACATATCTCACAGCCTTAACATTTCTTAAGAGAGAAAAAAATTAAAATTCCATAGCCCAGGTTTTATCCATTTCCAAAGACCAGACTGGTGGTCTGTCCAAAGTCATTGAATGCCTACAAGAGCAGTAGCAACTGAGACATTAAAATACACTGTATTTATGTTGCCTACAACAATATGATAGCCATTATAAAGATTTATAGCTAGTAATCGCAATAATGCTTGAAAGCACAGGGCTTTTGAAAAAACATGGTTTATAAAAATGACAGCTTTATGGTGCCTATTCATAGCTATGACTTGTTTTGGTTGTTCAGTTTATCAACAGAGAGTTTCTTTGGAGGGTTAACATTTAGGTTTTGGAAATCTGCGCATATTCCCTGCATTTCATGCTACCTGGTCAGCAGCATTTTACAGACTGTCTTGAATTTTAAGTTACCCCAGGAAGCAGCAGCAACTCAGTCTGAATTTCAGAAGGGCATTGATCTCTGACGCACTCCAACCAGCCATCCAACTCCTACCTGTGTAACTCCCAAAGAAACACAACACACCTAAACTCGCAGAGCTCCTTCCAGTTTGGGCTCGTCCTTGTCTGGCAGAAGCACAGCTTCCCAGAGCTTCCCAGAGGAAAGGGCACATTTTCCTTAGAAGCACTACACAAAGAAACAACCATTTCTGCTTTAGTAAGATGCGGTTATTACAGAACGCAAAAAGTAATTACATGCACAGACAGGTAGTAGGACCTTCACGCTCATGGAAGATCAGCTATAGTGGGAGTGGTCACAGGGAGTCCTCAAAACCTTACAAAACTTTTGTGATGATGCCATTTTGGGGTAAAAAAAAAAACCAAACCTGCTCTTAACTTTACAAATTAATGAATTAAATTACTCAAATATTTTGTACAAGCATCAACTAAGAATTTTGGTTTATGTTCTGCTGAATTACTCATTCACTAACTCCTGAGTTCCCTGCTTTGGTGTTGCGTCTCTGTGTTTATTAACCCGAACATTAGAAAAGAAGAAATTGCATTTTTCTTACACCAAGCAGAATAGATTCAAGAGTTCTTCCCTCAATGTCAAAAAGTTCTGGACAGGCTTTATTATATGCAGTCATTTTCATAAAGATGTTACAAGGGAAAAACATTTGCAAAATGTCAGAGAAATGTCATATCCCAGGCAAAGGTTTACGAGAGGTGTAGTGGGCAGGAACTCACAGGTCTTATTTATATAGGCACGAAAACATCAGCATGCCTTCGCTGTCAACTCCATATGCCAACTCTGCTCTTGTCTCCTTCTCTTATCT
Organism: Syrrhaptes paradoxus; assembly: GCA_013400615.1. Classification (NCBI taxonomy): domain Eukaryota; kingdom Metazoa; phylum Chordata; class Aves; order Pterocliformes; family Pteroclidae; genus Syrrhaptes; species Syrrhaptes paradoxus. The sequence continues at coordinate 125,602 of VZTO01005731.1, read as the reverse complement.
TTCAACTTCTCTTTTTCCTAAGGATATCCAAAATTTTGGGAGGGTTAATAAAAACGCTGGTATATGTTTCAACACAGACACCAGCTCTACAGCCCTGTACTCACAAAACTTCCCTTTAATCTGCATTCTTGAACACCCAAATGCATCCTGCACAAAGCGTGAGGCAAAGCTCGCGCAGCAATTTTTATTGGTTTTTCGTGCTTCTTTGTTTTGATACGATTCCCAAAGTTGGGGAGGGGGAACCCTACTTTGTTAATACTTTTCAATACAAAATTAATGTTGACAGCAGCAGGCTTCAGGAGCTCACAGCCTTAAAAACTGCGATGACATTTACACTGCTCCACTTAGCTCTAGTTTGGATTGATAGGAGCTATGTGATTCTTCCTCAGAAGATAATGAGTGCCTGGAACCGAGCGAAAAAATAAACATGAACTGGAAAAGAGCCATTCTCTGGCTTCTCATTGCTTCGGTTGCCAGGGAAACAGCTTCCCCATCAATAGATGGCATGGGGTCGGACCAGCTGCTTCCTCCCAAGGCTAGCTCCCCGACTTCACAGGGCTGAGCTGAACAGATTAGGAATAAACCAGAATAAATGCACATCTCTCTAAAAAAGACCAGTTGAAACAAAACTCATCAGAACTATGGATTTGCTAATTATGTCTTTTGAGCATGGCACCACAAGAACTGTCTCTGAGAGACATCATAAATCCAAGATCCTGACAAAACACAGTCATTAAACATCCCATGCCATCTTTTCATAAGATTAAACATGTTGTTAGTCTCACTGCCTTGGCTGTGCTCCAAGTTGAATAATTGCATTCTGGAGAACACACCTAAATTCCCCTGCTGTTTAAACACAACAAGAAAGTTTTCATAGCTTCCTTTTGTAAAGCACCAGGGGTCATTGCTGGTGCCGTTACAATGGCTTTGTGCCACCGAAATGCCCAGGAGGAGCGACACACTCATTCCCAAGATGACACAAACAAACATATAATTCTATTTGCAGCAATAATATCGTCTGCTATGTAAAAGTCTATTACATATGTTCTGTTTAAACACATCATGGTTTGCAAAAAGATGATGATAATAATAAAGCTAGACATGAATAATTAAAGATTAAAAGAGTACGAAGAAGCTGTAGGGAACATGCACTCACTACAATTTTTGATACACCAAAAGGATTTACTTAGATTTAGGTTCTCACATTCCTTCAGGTCTCCACATCACTGATTATCACTTGCAATATAAGTTCAGTTTCTACTTCATGACAATGTTCTGGGAACATACATTAATCTTGATCAAAAGGCAACAAATATGTTATACTTTGCCTTGGTCAGCAAACATAGCCAGTGATACAACAGAAGAGCAAATTCCTTTCCTGACCCCACACTTTTAGATGCGTTTTAGATAGGCAATGACATTGGCAGAACCTGGGCAGGCTCTTACTCAAACACTTTATTTCCTGGTATCTGTCCAATGGTGCCAAGCCACCGTGAAACCTTTTAACTCACAAAGTGATGTGCAACAGGCAGGGGAAGGAATAGATTGAAGTGAAACCATCACAAAATGAAGAAAGAAAATACAGGAGATAACCAAAAACCTGTTACATTCTGTGACTTGTTACCAACATTTTATGTGTTTACATATTTTGCTTTGTTCTTAGTCTTTAAAGCACTTGAAATATAAGAACAGCTATCGTAAATTGTCCAATCTGGTGGCCTTCTATGATGGAGTGATGGCATCATGGTGGACAAAGGAAGGGCAACAGATATAATTTAAGTGGACTTGTGCAAAGCCTTTGACATGGTCCCTTACCACATCCTTCTCTCTAAATTGGAAAGGTATGGATTTGAACAACAGAATCTTCGATGGATAAAGAATTGGTTGGCTGGTCATAGCCAAAGGGTAGTGATCAACGGCTCTATGTCTGTATGGAGGCCAGCCATAAGTGGTGTCCCTCAAGGGTCTGTCTTGGGACCAGTGCTCTTCAACATCTCTTCATCAATGACATAGATGAGGGAATCGACTGCACTCTCAGCAAATCTGCAGATGACACCAAGCTGAGTGGTGCAGTTGGTACAATAGGGGGAAGGGATGCCATCTAGAGGGACCTGGACAGGCTGGAGCAGTGGGCCCATGAGAACCTCATGAGGTTCAACAAGGCCAAGTGCAAGGTCTTGCACGTGGGCCAGGGCAATCCCAGGTACTTGTATAGACTGGGAGAAGAACTCCTTAAGAGCAGCCCTGCGGAGAAGGACTTGGGGGTCCTGGTGGATGAGAAGTTGGACATGAGCCAGCAGTGTGTGCTTGCAGCCCAGAAGGCCAACTGTGTCCTGGGCTACAT
>VZTO01005731.1:74628-123201 GCA_013400615.1 Syrrhaptes paradoxus | reverse complement strand
GGGGGGGGGAGCGACTGTTTACAGGGGCTGATAGTGACAGGACAAGGGGGAATGGTTTTAAATTAAGAGAGGGGAGATCTAGGTTGGCTCATAGATAGAAATTTTTCACTGTGCAGGTGGTGAGGCACTGGAACAGGTCACCCAGAGAAGCTGTGGATGCCCCATCCCTGGAGAGGTTCAAGACCATGCTGGACGGGGCCTTGGGCATCCTGCTCTAGCGGCTGGCAACCCTGCCCACAGCAGGGGGGTTGAAACGAGATGATCTTTAAGGTCCTTTTCAACCCAGGCCATTCTGTGACTCTATGATTCTCTGAGTTTGGGATATTTGTTTGTTAGTTTTTTTCCCTGAAGACCCTGCTCTCACTCATCCTGGGATAAGCAATGACAGCGAAGCAGTCTAGGCTTACATAATTGCCAACAGGATCACAATCTGTCCCTGGTTTTCTCTTCCTCTATTGTGACATATTCTGTTCTTTAACTAGGCACATGATGAGATGTAATTTGAATTTACAGCCTGGAAAAGAATCCCCGGGCACATTGCAAACTCATCTGCCAACTGCACACAGTGACTGTTCCTCTCATTCCTGAAATGCAACCTCTTCGGCTGGGAAACTCACTGACTTTTAATGGCATCACAACTGTTTAAGGCAGAGAAGAAGAGAGACACCGTATCCAGTGATAATATCTGAGAGATTTTCAAGCTGATCTGCATTCCTCCTGTGGAAAACTGCCTGATGCAGAACTCTTCTGCGGTTTTTTTCACCAGTCTCCCAGTTTGTCTTTGGAAAGAAGAGGCTGCAAGTTTTATATTTGAACCCTGTATGGAAAAGCCACATGAAGACAGAGGAAAAAAAAAATAATGATTTTTTTTACTAGACGAGAAAGCAAAAAAAAGAAAACAGGCAAATAGAATGTGTGAAGAATTATTAGAGAATGGCACAAGCTATGGGATTATTCACGTCTGCAGAGTTTCTAGATCACATCTATTAAGCATCCACAAAATCCTATAGCATTTTCCCCCACTTCAACAATTAACTGCAGGAAAGATTTTTGAAGTCCCAGAGAAACCAATTAAAAGGTGTTCCTGAACTGAGGCTCAAGTCACAATTAAGTTGCAGAAGACTACCTCATACACTTGACTGAGTTGCTAAAAAAAAAAAAAAAAAAAAAAAAAAAAAAAAAAAAAAAGAGTCACCAGAAATGACATTTTATTCCCATTTTGGCAGCTGCGAATCACTCCAGCATATGAATGGACCCCGTGATCAGTGACCACAGCAGACTGAAGAACCTGCCGGGAGGATTTGCAGGAATTTTCTACAGCCAGAAGAGGCCTTTTGCATACGCCTCACAGTGCTTCCTTTAGTGCTTTGGTGCCATGCAGGGAGAACTCAGCTGCATGAAAGAGAGGGTTTAGCAAGCACACTTGCTAGGTGTCCGTAACAGAGATGCAAGATACACAGTTGCACAGCGTATGATTTGTCCAAGGTACAGCAAGTTGTAGAAGCAATGTGAGGGGGCAGGGGAAAAAAAAAAAAAAAAAAAAGGATTAGCACTAAACTGAGGAAGATGCAATGCAGAGAAGCTATACACTGAAGAAAGAATCAGTCAAAAGAACAAATCCACCCTTTTGAAAACACAAAACCTAGCACACTTGGCAGGAAGGAGGCTATCAAGGACTACGCACAAGACAATCCCTCATTGCAGGTACAGAGCAGCAAAAAGATTCCAGTTCCCCATCACTGAGGAAACCAGAGCCAACAACTTTCCATTACGCTGAGTTACGGCATCGCAGGGAAGCACTGAATCAAAGCTAATCCCAGCTACTTGTAGGCCTGTGACTTAGCAATTGATGGTTTTTGTGGCATGCCACTCTCTTCACTGAGCAGAAACAAAGTCCCTCTAAGCCTGTGGAAAACCAGATCAGCTTATGGTGCCCCTGCCAGCTCCTCCAGTTACGCCTCGCTCTGTATCCACACAAGAAAACATATAAAAGGGCAAACACGAGCTTATCCTCATAGCTGAACCCTCTTCCCAATTCCAGCCTCTCCTGCTGCTCTCAGACCTGCTTTTATTGCTGCACCAGAGATGTGATGATGCTGGCAGAGAGGTGATGGAGGTTGTGGGGTTCAGTCCTTTGTTGCTCCTGACTCTGCCCTTGCTGTTCAGGGGAGATGGCTGCAGGGCTGGGTCTCAACCCATCAGTTTAGATTTCATAATCTCTTCATAATAACAAAAGACAGAGAAAAATCAGATTTTAGGTTGTTCAGGGAGATAGAACAAAAGGTGATATTAATCAATCCACCTCTCTGCCCATACCTGAATCCTTTTCCTGGGTTGGCCATTGTATAAAATAATAGAAGAAAAGGGTTATTTGGCATTCTGAAATCAAATTTGTAACAAGAGTTGACAGAGACTCAGCTTGCTAAAAAATACTCTATCATCCACTTTAAAAGAAATGAAGTGTGCCATGGTAATTTTTGTCAAGCTTTCACCAATCCATAAAGAATATTTTAACAGTTTCAAAAATACAGCCAGTTCCTTTTTGCTAGGCAATTTGTGTCATTTGCAAAATTCTTCCAATCCTGAGGTGAAGCGCCGCTATTCCTTCCCAACTCCTAGGCTGGGAGAGCAAATGGTGAGCAAAAAAGCAATAGCAATTTGTCACTTACTAGAAGAAAAAAAAAAAAATCTGCTTTTTGTTTGAATGGCTAATTGTTCTACCATTCGCTTTCTTACAGCTAAGCACACTGCAACAGATATTAGCATACTTTCACTCATTTTGTAGATGTATTTATTACCTAATAATCATATTGCCATCCCAGTTAAAACCTTCACTACATATGTGGCCATGAAAGTAACACCATTAAATAAATAGTACAGCTCTAACATCACTGAGAAGCAGCCTTTGTGAAAGACCACTGATAGGAAATAACCTTCATCCACACTTTTGTTTTTACTGCAAAAGTCAGATAATGAATATATGTATATTTACTTCTGTTCAAAGCCTAAAGTGTTGAGGAAAATAGTCAGGGCTCTATTCTGACTCGTAGATGAATCCCCATCGTAGAAGCAAAAACCAGCCTTCCAACCTTCACCCTCTTAACTCTGCTTTCCACTAGACACACACAAATCAGCTTCAAGTTAATAAGAACGGCCCAAATATACCAAATTATCTTGAGATCAAATCCATACTGAATCACTTCTGAGATTCAAAATATTTTATTTTTCACTTTTCTCATAGCTCTTCTCATTTTAGATTTGCACCCAAAGGAATATGTTGCTATAAATTACCTATTCTCAGACTATGTTCCACACTAGAGAAAATTAAGAAGTCCCAGGAGAAGTTCTGCTCTGAGATTTCCACATGAATTTTCTACAGCCTGGAGGTTTGATTAAGAGCTGAAAACACGCAGCATTAAATGGATGGAGCTTCCAACTCCCCATTAGAGAACTGGAAGGAAGGTCACCAACGACTGTGACCCAGGTGACAACATGGCTGACAGTACCCTATTTCTGGAACTACAGAGAACTACAAACCTTCCCCAGCAAGCCAACTCTAAGCTGAAGCCTTGGTCCAACGCTTGCATCTCTTAAGGTCAGCAACATTTACACGGGGTTGCATCAGAGCAAGACCTTCACCTGGACTGTATCAATGGCCCAGATACTGCTTGATTTTGTCTGCTGAAGCTTTTTCTATATTTCCCTCACACTATGTTTGAGGTCTAGAGTTATCCTGGCAGGTTTTAATCAGATAATCTTTTCCCAATATCTAAATAGCACATTTTTATTTCCTTTTTCTGTTTCTGAGTCTCATTGTACCTCAGCACTGATACATAACACAGCTGTTACATCTAGGGAGTCTGTCTCCATCTGCTCTCCTGCACCCCCGCCACATCCTTGTGCAGCTTGGTACCATGGGGGTCGTCCTTCAATCCTGCAAGCTTTACCAGTCATTTCCATGAATGGATGATAATTTTCTTTTTAGATCATTATTTTTCCACATTTTTACATCTTTAGCACCGAAACAGGACTTCTCGCTTGCACATCTCAAAGGGCAAGAACCTATTAACCTCCTAAGTCAGAATTTTTCCTAATTGTCAAGAACTCCGCTTATGTTCACTCACTTTGAAAACCCATCTCCACTGTCCAAAATCCCAAGTTAGAGAGTCACAGTTAAGAATGAGAGCAATCCTGATCTCTCTTGTTCTCAGTCCATCTCTCTGTTCCACACCCACCCACACTCAGAACAACCCATAATATAGAAATGCCAACCACAGGACAATGAAACAGGGCATGATATGCAAGAAGTATCACTCAAGGAGAGAGACTTTTCCTCCTGAAATTGAAGACTCAACGCTACGGTATAAATTGACCTGCCCCATAATCAGAACATGAAAGACAGAAGAGAAATGAAGAAGAAAATAAAAAAATAAACAAAAGGTAGAAGTTTTCTCTCTAATTTCAGCAGGGCTAAGCAGAATCGCCACAGCTAAGGATCTAGCACACGGACGAGGTAAGGAGGAAGAAAATGCAACATTCAAAAGGGAGAGCACCATTTTCGTTCTCCTGTTTGCTGTGGTGGAATCCAAAGCGTTAATAATGAAGAGAAACGGCACGTTCCTGCAAGGCACTGAATGGCGTGCAGCGAGCCAGGTGTGCTGGGCATCGTTACTCAGCACAACAGGATACGTACAGCACTCATTCCCTTTCTGTTGCAGATGGGCTTGTATTCATTCTTGCTTCACTCAAGAAAATCTGTTGAATGGAAGGTGACTTTCTAGACAGTCAAGTGAGCAGACCTGAAATAAGAGGAGAGTTCTTCTGGTAGTTCAGCGTGTACCAATTCCCAACTCTAGGTGTGGGAAGCATCTTGCAGAGCAAGCACAACACAATGTTAACCTGTCTTACCTTGCAGACTGCAATACCTTTGTCAGACCAGAACTACTTGCTTTCTGGGTGCTGAAAACAATGCTGTCATGATGTTAGAGAGCTCTGGAAGAGTTCTTTTACCATAATTCTCTAAACAGACAGAGCCCAAGACTTGCAGGATAAGATCGAGAGGCTGCAAGTCTGTTCAAATGCCAACTACGCAGGTCCTTTTTACAAACGGGGAATTTATTAACATGCTTAAGACATGCAGCTGACAAATATATTATTATTTCCTTTACAGTAGCATCTAGAGAGGCCTCCAGCTGAGATAAGGACTCCCAGCTGTGCTAACCACTATGTAGGCATATAGCAAAAGCCAGGCTCCATTCAGATGAGCTTCCAATGTACAATGTACTGTGCAACCGTTCACCCACTTCAGCTTGTCAGCAATGCTGCACTCTAAACCCCATATTTCGCATCTGGGTCTTTTGAGCAATGACTTCAGGATTTCAAAGCCCTACCAGTCATCTATTATATGAATGGTTCCATTGATTCCTATACTGCAGAGGGTTATGCTTTCATATATCACACTGAATAGGATTTGCTTCCACAGACACTGGGGGTAAACTATTGATGAAAGTGTTTTTGCAGTTTACAGGCACCACCACTGCGCTCAACCTTACTCAAAGATTTCCCTCGTTTCAAATAATACACCTTTCCCCCACCACAACCCCCATCGCCCTTTTCTTTTAGAACAAACTTTGCTATGAGAGAAAAGCATTTTCAGCTTTAGCTGAAATTAACAGCCATTGTGCTCAACACAATTTAACAGGACTGGGTTAAAGAAAAGAGCTTGAAAATAACCTAGAATGAACAACAGGTTGTCCTCTAAAAATACCTAGCTCACGGAGCACTCGGTGAAGAAAAGCACCCAGCTCACGCAGATGTATACAATACAGGACCTTGAGATACACAATACACTGAAACCACAGTGACAGTCTGGACATTACAGTGCTCTGCCTTCAAAAAGAAATTATTCAGAACCACGTTCTTCATTAAGAAGAGAAGCGACATTTCTAAGTCACAGGTAAGTGCATCATGGCCAAAGTAACACTGAAACCATGAAAATATTCTGTCACGTACACGACATCTGTTCTTGCACACTGCCATTTATCACTCACAAGCACCACAGGACTGCTGTTGACTGCTTCCTTGGAAGAAGTATGAATCCCCGCTGGAGCATCAGGCCACAGGCAGGAAAGATGCCCCATGGAGGCAGGAGTGGTGTGGACAGAGCAGACACTATCACACCGTTTGCAGCACTAAAACCATTGAAGGAACCTCCAAGAGAAGGCAAGAGTACAGACAGACGCTCAGCATTACTCCCAGACCCCCTGTGCCATTCCAAGTGAGAGGTTTCTCCTCCTTGTCTCACTCCAGAGACGGTGATCAAAGTATTCCCTCTTCTTCCTTTGAGCTGAGTCTCCATCCATCACTGTCACCTCGGCATCTTTTTGCCCTATTATATCATCAGTGCTACATTGGCTCCAGGGGTCACTCCTTGTAGGTCTTCAGCCTGGTGCCTGGCGCAGTGATTCCCATCTGAAATGTGAAGCAATTCCAGCCTCACCTTCAGTAAACTAAATATTTTCTGTCAAAGGGATTAGAAGGTTAGACCAACTGTAAACCCCTATTGCCCCTCCAAAGCGAGCTTCTGAGGAGAAACAGAAATACCACAGAGCTCACTGGCAGGTGGGGTCAGGAATCTGAAGACCCTGAATGAGTCCTCTTCTTCCACTTCAGTGGAGACAGAGCTGCTCAGTTCAGACTGGGGTAAGATGAGGCTAAGTGAGAGTCAGAGAAAGGGGCAGGATGACAGATGGCAATTTCATTTCATACCCAGGAGACTTAGACAAAGCTGGTGCTTTCTTTGCACCTTTATTTGTAGCCTGCAAACCTGATGAGGGGGATACAGCGATAAAAACATTTAATCAGTCTAATTTTTGTCCTATTGGTCTGGCTAGCTTCACTGGAATGACATAGTTTGTTTCAAATTATCATTTTAAAGTGGCAAAAAAACCCCCAAACTTTGTTCTGTTGGTTGCTCTGAAAGAATGGAGATGGGATGAATTCTACTACTAAATACCAAATATTATCAAGTGTTCTCCACTGTCTCCTGCACACCTGCGCAGATTCTCTCTGTGTTGCTTACACACGCTACGAAGCTCTCAGAACTATTACTCATCTATATGCTATAGCCACCTACCTGTTGCTTTTTTTTTTGTTGGAGTTTTCCTCCTCAAAAAATTCCCCACTAACCTCATGTCCACCCAGATTCCTTTTCTGTCTCTCAGACTTTTTACCTTGTCTCTCCAGCATCAATATCTACTTAGCTTTCCCTCACAGAGGCAATCTCAAGCACTAAGAGGTGCTTCCCTGCTGTTTCTTCACATTTTATCGCTTCGCCTCCTGCAGCTGTCCTGACACAAATTAGGTAGGTCTGCCTACCTTTTCCATCATTCCTTTATTCTGTCTCAGCCCATTGCACCATTAACTCTATTTCTTATCTTTTTTTGCTCTAGAAATACCTTTGAGCTTTGTTGGTGCCTGCAAGTCCAGCATTCACAGTGGGGGAAAGATTTTGCCCCCCTAGAGAGAGGCCACTATTTCTCAGCGCTGCCTTCTAATAGCTTGTTGAGTCCATGCAAAAGATATAAGCAATGTGTGGCTACTGTGCCTTTTCAGCTTTTAGAAAGTCATACATGGAAGGCAAGAGCTCAGGAGACTATGTCACGAGAGATGATGAAAGCCCTGGATGATACCTCAGATACATCGGTCACAACTGTACCAAAGCATTTCACAAAGGCACCTTCAGAGGCTCCACTGTGCCAAGATGCCATCATGCTCTCTCCCCTGCTTCAAGTCATGTGGCAATTATTCTTGGTTTGACTGAGAGTCCCTGTAAAGTATTTAGATATAACCCTGAAAATACTTAAGATAGTCCCCTGAAAATACTTAGACACAACCAGAAAAGCCCAGGTTGTGAAATGCCAGGTATACTTTATCCAGATTATTTCTTACACCTGGTCATGCCCAGGCTCAGTTCTGCATCCTCCGGACACACAGAGATGGCTCTTGTTGGAAGACCTGTGATGGGCAGCACAGAGATGCCAGCGGTCCCTGAGTGTGCCAACAGAGCGCTGCTGCAAGAGGGACTGAAAGCGACCAAAAGGACCAAAGCGGTCGAAGATGCATCTTCTCATCACATCACCACATGGGGATGAACAAAGCATTAAGTCTACAAGAGTTAAAAGGAGGCTAATCATTTGTAGGACAAGTAAACACTTCCCTAAGGGACCAGATTCCATACGTGCTTCTGCCGTAGCATTTCTATTGAGAACAAGCCAATCACTTAAAATCAATCCTTTGCTAGAAGTCACCAAGATCTGCAAAGCAACTAAATACCTTTGCCTGCAGCAGAAATTAGGTATGTAAAGAACTTGAGGAAACTCTACTTAAGTGTGTGCCCCCATTTTCTAAGTAGTCACCTGAAAATAATTGGATCTAACTGGGAGAAATGCTGAACACCCACAGACCAAATACAAGACAGCACAAGCATTATTTCACTTTTATGAATGGATGATGCTGCATATTGGTTGGACAAGCCACCAACAACTGCTGGGTGCTTCTGGACTTCACCTCTTATCTGAATTACCCATCTGTAAAACAGGAACTTTGCCATGACTTTACTCCCCAGGCTAATTTGAAGATAAAATTAGTGTCAATAAGGCATTCAGACACCTTGCTGAGGAGCATCATGGAGAAACCCATGGGATTATTAATAATTTTTCCATCACAGTACATGTGCTTACTAATAAATACCGAAACAGTGTTCACCTTTTCTACCAGAACAAAAAAAAAGGTCCTATGGGAGGTGTGATTAAAGGCTGAATTATAACCCATATGCCCCAGAGGGCCACATTACAGTAGCCAGGGCAGTTCCTCCTGACAGAAAGTTGCAAAATTGGAATAAAAATGTATGGAAACAAAATTCACTTCTGGGAAAGACAAATCTTCTAAACCTCAGGTCTTAACTTGCTCTAAGTTGGGCCTCCTTGTTTCAAATATACAATGAAACATGTAGAAAGAGTAGTAACATTATTTTCTTGCCCTGTCATTAAAAGTTTCTGATAGCTTTTCCCTTTAGGTCAGAAATTCTTTTAAAGGTAGCATATAGTGCTGCTGTAAGATATACAAGAGACTTTCTATAAGTGACAATGTCTGTAAAAATCTGCAAAAGGGGGCGTGTGGAAAGAGAACAGTTACCATGTAGCCAAATGTTGTAAGTAACATGAGTCACTGCTTCTTAAAAACTAGAGAAATTTCATTCAAGCTTCTGTAATTGCATCACATTTTGACAGTGTGAAGATACTAATTTATATTTTACAAATCCAATAATATGGTAAAAGGAAATGAGAAATCAAAAGCAAACAAGCTATTGTGTCATGTCATACTGTAGTCTTACAGTGGGTGACCTGGTCATGCAACTAAGAACATAATTTGTAGGAGCTACTAGGCTAGATTTTCTGAAATACTCATCTACAAAACACACCTAGAATAAATCCAGATGCTTGGTGAAGCCTAAATTGCAGATAAATGTTGGATATAGAGAACTGAGTTTCTGGGTTGTTTTCTTTTTTTTTTTTTCCCCAAATATGTCTTACAACCCAGCACAAGTCAACACATGGCTGTAGAAAGCCACCAACTCAACTCTTCCATGACTGAAAGCACATCAGTGGTGTCCATCCAACATTAATAGCCATGAACTCTCTCCCATGGCTTGTGAGTCAAATACGCATGCAGAAATGGAAGAGATGAACAGCTGTAATCAGGAAGTGCCTTTGAATAAAAGGGATCCAAGGTGCACGGAAACAAGCACTGTGTGAACCAGCCACCTTCAGAAATGCAGATGCCTGGAGCCAGGCGCAATCAGCACATTGGCTTCCACGATGTAGCTGGGTATGGTGTCATGGCAATTAATGTGGCAATCCCACACACACTCTGCAGAGTATAGTCATTTTGCTGATAACAGTAATAAAGTTATTGTTCATTAACACAAAGAGACATCTTCCTTAGTAATGATCTTAATTACTTGAAAGATGACAAAAAGGCAGGGCTCCTCAACTACTACTATCAAAAGACTGACTGCACTCAAGGTGGGTGAGGAGGAGGGCTTGGAGTTGGTGGGACAGACGTATTTTACTCACTGTAAGGGGATTGTACCCACATAAAAATGAAGGTTTTTCCTTAACTAGCTTACTGAATCAACACTTGCCTCTCTCCATTCATCAGTATCCTGCCTGTAAAGTGGTATTTCTATAGCTCGTAGATGTGTAATACTTTGAGTTCAATTTTTGTAATGTGCTACATCCCTGCCTAAGAGGCACTTAGGGAAGTACCAAGTATTAGAAGATGCATTCCCTGACACAAAGTTAGCTTGACCCTTCTAATGTTTGGCACCATCAAGGGAATAAGCAAATGCATTTACAAGGCACACATGCCCTCAAACATGAAAAGAAGCTAGCCAAGAATAAATAAACTGAGCTGAACTGCATATGATCATAAAGCCAAGCAAATATAATTCCACACAAGCAGGAATTTTACTTGCATCTATCTTGCTTTTTTTTTTGCCTACCAGGAACATTTTGCAATAGCTCTGTTTAATCCCTCCACATATTCTGCTAGCTGGATGGAGACCATGCATTTTTAAATACATTTTCAAGCACTCAACAGGAGCTAACATTTGTCTCTAAGAGTCAACCATCCAAACATAAACACAGTTCTCAAACCTGAAGCCTTTGGAAAATAAGCGGACCTGCTCCTACTTCAGCTTTTTAAGGAATAATTTCTACCCATCCCTCTCAATCTATAGCTTTTACCTACTTCCACACTGAATCCCCAAATGAGGGCTATAAAAAAAGCAGACTGCCAAACTTAACACAAAGGCACCACACACATCTGAGGAAGGATGTAGGTATGGAACAGAAGAAGGGTTATGTAACCATGTCTGAATTACCGAAAGGACCAACATCTGCCTCTGAAGGCTAACAAACTGATAATCTGTGAATGACCTCTACTCAGTCAGCGCTAATTATGCAACGTTCTTACCTCTCACCTGACATGCTCCTTTTGGATTGCCAGCTTTCCCATACATGCTGATTTTCTGTCCTGCTCCTTAGTTTTGATGGCTTGTCCCTCCTGCTACAGCTCACAGTTTGTTATTTGAAGACCCCGGCAGTGATGGGTCCTTGGCTAGGAAGGAGACCTTGGCTACAATGACATTTTGCTCTCCAGGAAACCGTGCTTCAGTATCCTCACCTATGAAACAGAGAGAGAGTTCAACTCAGAGTGCTCTGTGGTTCTGTTTGTTGGGGTTAATAAGACAGTTAGAGCATCTGAGAGAGCACACAGGTCCTATGTGTTAATAATTTTTGGATTGCATGCTTTGGTTTCACATTTATCTATATCTACATAAATTCCCTTTGTCATACAAAACTGATTTAAAGACCAACTGTGCTTTCCACAAGACCATTGTATAGGAGGACTAGGCATTATTCACCATTTTCCTCCTACAGAAAAGCTGGGGAAGCTAGTGAAAGCAGAAACAATCACATACATCTTCACAGTAAAACATCAATAGCAAGAAGTCAAGAACAGTTCACAGGAACCCACAGTTCAGAATTTGTATGAAATGTCCTTAGCAGTCAAAAGCACTTCTTTCTTTAAGCAGAAGAGAAAGCTCTCTTCTTTGGAGAAGAGCTTCACAGTGTATAATTCAACTTCCGTTTCAAAAATGAAAAGCAAAACAAACAAAATTCTTCACTGTTCAGGCTACAGTCGTAGACTCCACAGAAAACAAGTCTTCACAGTATCCAAGAACCAAACCTGGACAATGTCCTTCGCTCTCCATTAGGCAGAGAGTGAATGTGGCACTTCTTCCCCCACCTTTCAAACTTAGCTCCTTATCCCTGCTGGCAAAAATAAGAAAAGCTTGAAGGCTGTCTCCTGCATCACACAGCCCTCTACACCTAACCGCATTACCATGACAAAAAGAGCCCTTATGATTCCTCCTACACAGCAGTACAGGAAGAAAAACTTGTAAATTGGCAGTGACATCATCTGCTAGAAAGTGATTCACACTTTGTGAAACAGCAGGGAAAATGAAATTTACCCTCAACCCCCCCCCAAAGCTCTTTAACTGAACCAGTGTGTGGCAGAAATGATAGTAGGAGACATAAATCCTTCCTCTATTTTAAAAAAGACAAGGATTGTGTAATGAGCTAGAGTGCATAGAGCACAATTACCATACACTGTCACCGAAATATATTTCCCCTGTGGTTTTGCCAAAAAAAGGTATGAAACTGGGAAAGAAAATAGAACAGGTGATGCTAGAGGCAGAAAGTGAATTAATACGCATCACCACCAGTATGTGACCAGCTTACAAAACAGGGGGTGGCGTGACTGACAGTACCAGCAGACGAGCCGTTTAATATTCTCTCTGAAGCTGCCCTCTCCTCAGAACATAGCCACTCCGGCATACGCTGCATCGTTCACATCTGCTGCGCTTTCCTGACAACGTGCTGAAGAAACGGAGGAAATTGGAACATGTGAAGGATAAAGGTTCCCTACATCTCTTTGAACCCTGCTGGACCCTGACAAGAAGAGAAATGAAATAATTGTCTGTTTTTTCTATAGAATTCCTTGGCTGTAACTGCTGCTCCCATTTATATTACAGCAGTGCCCATGATGAGCAGACGTTTGCAGACGGATGTGAAGGATCCTGCCTTGCCACAGACTGGAGCTGATTGAATTACATGACTTTCAGGCTGATATCATTTTCTGTCCATGGGCCAAAGCACTGCAATGGCCAAATAAATTAGGCACGAGCACCACGCGACAGGAGAGAACTTCTCTAGAAAGTCATCATTTATGAAGATAAATCAAGTTGCCTCCACTCATGTAAATCCACCTTCAGGGAGAGCTACCACACGCTGAAAGGAGTGGCATTTATCTAGCTCTGCAGAGAAGGCAAGCCTGAAGTTCCATTGCTGTGTTGAAGAGAAGGGCGGGGGGAAAGCCTTAAGTAGTTGTAAATTATGTAGCCTACAGCTTTCCTCTTTGTTCCCAATGGTACGGTCCAGCCTGACATAAGGACCCCATACACAGGGGAGCACGTGACAGTAGCTTGGGTCAAACCTCAGTAATCAGTATTTCAACCAGACAAAAGCAACCAGGCTCCATTATTCCACCAAGCTCTTAACCTGGAATTAATTTAATTAATTAACCTGGACCTGGAAACTAGTCCAAAAGTTTCCAGAACTTTATGAACAAACTTGGGCACCAAATTTAAGCAAGCAAGACCTCCAAAACAGTTTCACCTCAAAACCACATGAAGCTTATTGTTTCATGTAACTTTGATGGAAAAACACAGCTGTACTGACAGCTTTTGTCATGATTCAATGTCCTTTCTGGAGCACCTCATTGATGAGCTGGCAACCAGCCAAAAGCACAGCAAGAAAATAAATTAAATGTACCTTCCTGTTTCCATCCAATTCTGAAAAAGGCACTTGAGTTGTAGCAAGTGATAAGTCAAGCCATGCCTGCTATGAGCTTCTTTCTTAAAAATCAACCACCAATTTTAATAACACAAAGTTTAGTTAATAATTGGTTCAGTATAACCTTGTACACAATTTTAAGCTCCAATAGAAAAATGAAGCTAAAGTACTATTTAAAATGCACATTTATTTAAAAGATGCCTAAAAAACACAGAAATTATTCTGAGATTCACACAGTTTTAAGCCAAGCTCTACCTCTTCCTCCTGCCCAGGCTGCTCAGCCCTTGGAGGAAGGGCTCTCCGTTCATACAGCACTTTCCGGGGATATAGGCTTCCACCTGTACAGCCTGCTACACTGCATCATGCGCTACCCAGCACCAGATTGCTGCACTGTACTTCTGCAGGCCTTACTACATTCATACTCAGGCAAGAATCCCTTTTTTTCTATAATAGCTTCATTACGAATAGAAGCTTATGCTTGTTTACACAGTTTTACAATTTACAGTAATGGATATTCTCTGCCATTTCCTAACATTTTTTCAACAGTACTAAAAAGTCAACCCAATAAATAATTATGAAATATTCCGATAATACTCCTTTTACCATCATAAAACTGTAGAAGTGGATCCTCCCTGGTCAATAATGGATAAAAGGAGAGGCAAACCAATTACTGTCTCTTCTAAAGAATAACTTTCCCCTCCATATACCTCTCCCTCCGCTCTGAAAGTAATATGGAAATATTAGCTCTGTGTCACCCTGCTGCTGTCTTTGGTGGCCCAGAAGAGAAAGAATCATCAGGGGACTTGTCTGTTTGGTTTTGTCTTTTTTTTTCTTTTTTTTTTTTTTTTTTTTTTTTCTTTTCCCCCACTGGTGGCACCAAGATGCAGCAAAACACTAAGTCTGGGATTAGTAGCAGTAGGGTTGGTGGGGTTTTTTTTTTTCTTTTTCTTTACACCTTTTGCACCTCAACATCAAATCCAACCAAAACACAAAAGCTGTCCTAGAGGGTGTAGCACCGCTTCAGTGCCCAGCAAGATGGTTCAAATGAAGCAACAGCTTCCTGCAGCTTGGGAAACACAGGGCTGGAGTCCTTTGATTAGCCAACTTCTATGCTAATCCGACAGTTCCCAACAGGGCTCCCAGAGCAGTCCACTAGAACTATTTAAACATAATCATTAAACAAAACAAAAAGGGAGAAAACAGGAGCACACACTGACACACACGCTTCTGTATCCTACACTAAGCAGAAGATACAATCCGTAATGCTGTTTCTTCACGTGAAAATAATTTGTGTTTTCCACAGTGCTGGTTGAATGGCTCCACAAGTCTCTTGCCATTCCTCTGCTCTGCATGAAATTCTCAATGTGACCCCTCTCCAGAGCAGTCACACACAGTAGCCATGGGCTCACAACTCCCCTTCTCAAGCCTCCTGCTCCTGGCCAGCTGGGCTGCCCACTCAGCCACCTCTTTGTCCCAGTTCTCTGGTCACCTCCTTTGAGCTGCTCCTGCTGTGCCCTGCCCCAGCCCAGAGACCCCCAGGGGTCTCTCCGGCAGTGATGCAGAGGAGGAATGAAGTGGAAGACTGCTCTCACATGATGGTCAGAGAGAACTGAAGTTTTCACCTTGCTTCATGATTACACACAATTTAACATTTTAACAGCACCCTTCAGCTGCAGAAAAGTCAGAGCCTCATCATCACTATGCTCGTTACATCAATCCCTCATTATCATTATTTTTCCACAATATACCCATCACTCTATTATTTACCACTAAGGAGTCACGGTAAATCTTAACTATAACTTCAAGGTTACCTTTACTGGAAATGTCAGGCCCCACAAGGAAATAACAGAGCCAGAGGCAGAACAACTAAAGGGAAAGTTTATCTGGAGATTCAAGAGGATGGCAAGTCACCTTTCCAACAAAGGGTTTATTTCAGGATTCTGGCTCAGCTCAGATTGTCACCAACATTGACTTTGTATTTAAAAAAAACCCCTCAGGATAGGACCACCAAATATCTGAGGAAAGGACAATTTGTAGAGCTTGAACATTTCTGTTATCCCCTTGGCACATGGTTGCAGCTCTGCTAATACTAAGTCACCTTAACACACTGGCAAAGCTGTTGCAGGTGCACAGTCTCCCAAACAAGTCTGATCATGGTTTTCTTCCCACAATGTGGCTACCTTCATTTTTTACTACATGGTGGGTTTCAAAGTCCACCATGTAATAAAAAAAAAAAAATAAAAAAATGGGTTGAAAAAGGACATATCAGACCACGTACATTTTTTTCTCTCAGATGCAAAGTGCAATATTTCAATGAGTCCATTCCAAATTTTAAGACACTACAGCATACGGTTTCAACTATCCCTGCCCTTGGACTTGAGTAGGAGTGCCTCGTTAGGAAGCTGGCAGCTCCAGCCACTGTTGAGGTGAAACTCTTCTGTAAAGGCAGCTGTACCAATCAGCCTGGAAACACTAGGGTGACACTTAGAAGTAGTCTGATCAAAAGAAAAATGTACAGAACTCAGGACAACAGATATCAAAGTAAAAAAAAAAAAAAAGGTGTCCTTTTTTCAAGGAGGAGGAATATACATGACTTCCCAGCACACTCCCTGGCAACAGACACCTGGAGCTCCCATCAATAACAATCACACATCCCAAAGAAGGGGGAAATGTTTTGGCCAATACAACATTTTCTTTCGACAGTGGTAATACATCATTTTATTTGTTATGGTAACTGTTCCTACAGCACTTGGGTTGGCAGGCAAGACAATTCTCTTCTTTTGAAAATTGTCCCTGTTTCCAAGTAAGCACAAGGAGCCCGTTCCAAGGCAGACTAATTTAGAGAAGCTGGAAAATCCCAACATGCAGTTTTGCCAAAAAAAAAAAACCTCCTAAAAAGAGTATTTTGTCAAATTTTGAGAAAAGATGAAAAATGTTTCAGCGTTCTGATAATTTCTATTCAACTTCTTATTGACGTAAAAAATGAGTGGGCAGATTCAGTGTGTTCTCTGCCAGTCTATTCTATTCCCAATCTGTACATAGTTCCTGTCCATCTTGAAGAAAGATGGATCAGACAGGAAAAACAAACCCAAAACAAAAATGCTACAGATTTGTAATTATCTCCTTCCAATTTCAGTAGGACTTAAGACCTATTAACCAATTTTCTTCACTAGCAACAATTAAAAAAAAAAAAACCCTCTTATCTGCTAAAGATGCACTTCCATTACCAGAATCATCTTTCTGTTCTCAGGGCAGGACATTCCCTGGACAGGAGATGGCAGGCATAGTGTCTCTCAAAAGAGTCACGTAACCTGGCAGTAAAACTGCTGGCTCTTACTTACGGCTCCAACCTCTGCTGTTTGAAGCCCCGGCACAATTATTATCTCCTTTTAACATAATTACCTTGATAAGCTACACACTCATCTTTAGAAGGGTCAGCAGCAACGATTTCTTGCTCAATCCTCCTGTTGTTCATTTCAAAACAAGGGTTGCCATCCAACTTATTTACTCATTTTCTGTTATTTCAAAAGCTTCTCCAAAGTCACTGCATGGTATAATCAGTAACAAGATTGTTCTACCGAAGAGATGCTTTTTATGCACAAATGGCTAGTTATATAAAAATACACATCAATAAACAATGTTTAAAAACACAAGGAAGGCTTACAGCTTTTATAGAAGCCAGTAAACATGATGACACAATGCTGGGGGCTTCCTTTATGTAGCTTTTTATGGACACCAAAAAAAATCCACCCCCAAAATTCAAACCAAAACACCCCCCACACACACCTACACATTTATATAAAAATATAAATATATTTATATAAATATATATATCTATATATATTTGTTCTTTGCCCTGTAAAAGTCTTTCCCTCTCCTATCTCCCTCTGCTCCTAAAAAGTAGCCAGTAAAATATATTTTCTTCATTGATTTGCAAAAGCTATTTTTCCCAACTGGATTCTTAAGCTGCACACTGCACCCTGTAAAAAATATTTAACCTAATTTACAAAATCTATTTCTCTCCTTGGGCCTTTAAGCTGCTGTTGCAGAAGTGATGAAGGTGTTCTCATTCAGACTTTTATAGTTTCCGGGCCCCTTGCCACCTGTTTTTATTTTCTCCCTCTTCCACTTTCTTCCCATCTCTCTTACACAGGCACCACGCTTGTCCGTCAGAGCTGATTCTGCCTAACAGGAGACATGCTTTCACATGATATCTAACCCCTAACCAAAGGGTAGCACATACCAGTCCAACTTTAGCAAGAAAATATATTTGATCAGGAAGCAACTTGAGAAAAATGGCCAAATATTGGTTTATCATTTTCATTATATGAGTACAATTTGCAAACAGAGCTGCTTACTTTTAGTTCTGTGTCTCAATATTCAAAACCAAGACACTTGTCCCCTGCCATCAGTCCCTATGTCAACTGAGGGGCTTTACGTGAATAACCAGATCCACTCGAGTTCACTTTGAGACTTACATGGCTTTCATTTTTCCTTACGATGTCTTCTCTTATTTATCAGCAAACTTCACCAGCAAATATCATGCTGATTCCAATGGCTACCATGGTTACAAGCAACAATCATGAAGTTTTCAATAATTTTGTAAACTGCACCTGAGATCTCTGTTTAAACTCAAGCTCACAGCACTAAAGAAACCATGGAACAGTCCAGCCTACAGCAAACTACAATATCAACAACTACCAAAACCCTGGGAAGGAAAAAAAAATGACCCGAAATCCTCAAGCAAGCTCATTTCTGCTCAAAAGCATTAATTGTTGCGACTGTGAATTAAAATGCTGTCCTGACATTAAATTTCAAGTTCAGTCAAACTGACATATATAATCCAATTTAACATGTTTTTGCAATTACTTATTGCAATTAATTATTGAACGCTGCAGAACGCCCACTAGCTATAGAAATGAGTTTAATTGCCCTGCACGGTGGCTGTAAGCCTGTAAAACCCATGCAAGACGTTGTGACCTGGAGCTCCAGGCCACACACGGTCCTGTGTGGTGACATTTACCCCGTCTGCAGCCCTGGGCTGTGCATCGCCTGTCTCCCAGGAGGTGACATGCACGTCATGCCTGGGAGCTAATGGCACCTTCAACATCACGTCATCGTGGTGTCCTTTGACAAAAAGGCACGCAGTTCCTTTGTTACAATCACAATGTGATTCATTGAAGACCAAACCAAAATACCCCACTGCCCCAATATTTTCACAGGAAGCTTTGCATTAAAAAGATGAAAACTGCCTGTAAAATGAACATGCTACACGAAGCTTCCTTGCCCTTTGTTTTTCCAGAGGAAAACCACCACCCTATTGAGGATATTTTGCATTTGTGCGTGTTATGTTAATTATGCACACGGTTTTCTCTGTAAAATACACGTATATCAGCGATGATGTAATGCAAAAGCAGAGACAGAGATAAAAACAACAAAAAAATCAAAAAGAAAACCATGTGTCTCAACTAAAAGTTTACTCAAAGCACACTTGTTTGTTTATCTGACAGATCTGCCTCCACTGTAACCTCAGATGAGATAATATATGTGACTCACTATATACTAAGTATTTTTTCTTAATATCTATCCTCATTAATATAGTCTCCTTCAAAGGAATGGAGTAGTTCATCCAAAGTTCAAATGAATATGGTTCAATTTTGCAAAAAGTATCTTTTCTTTTGAGTGTTGCCACTTACTGCATCACTTCATCATGAATTAAACATAAATTCATGATAAAATCATCAAAATGCAAAAAAACAAAGAGATGGTAGAGGGATCAAAGGCACCTTCTAGTTGCCAGAGAAACCAAAACAGCAAACGAATTTGAAGTACACAGCACTCGCGCAATCTCCTAGGACAAGTGCACATGACGTGTATGAAGGAACTCTTCATCTCTGTGTTTCAGCAGCAGAACTGAAATGAACAGAAATAAATTCATTAATATTATGCTCAGGTGGGTTAACAGTTGTTGGATTAGTGGGTGGCACTTTCTGAAAAGTGCCATGGCAGGTCACTGAGAAGAAATTCATGCCGTCACTGTGCAAGTTGAGTGGTTCTAAGAAATACAGACCCGAGTTTTTCAGGGTCTATTAATCAGAATCACATCATTTGTCTCAGTTCTGAGAGCACAGAAGAAACAATATTAAAGAGTTTGGGTTCACCAACTGTGAACATCAAGTGTAGTTTTCTAGGCTGAATATTCAAAAACATCACCACTCCAAGACGTGCCTAGCGTAGGACTGAATGTTTCTCAGGAGTTCTCACTTCCCCCATCCTCCTCTCTGCTATCTTTGGCTCGTGCACAGAGGCTCCAAAGACACCACTTGTAATATTATTTTATGTAATATGGAACCTGTCCAGTCTACTTACTCATTTCACCAAGATGAAAGACAAAATAGCGTATGGTAATGATGTTCAGTCACGGCTGCCCTTGCCGGGGTTTGAAAGGGGAAAGGCTCTGTCTCCATTACTGGCTCCCTGAAAATCACGTCCTCTGGGGAATAAGAGCTGTCTCCTTTGTTAGCTGTTCTAATTCTCTGATTAATAACGATAGTTTTGATTTAAACAGGGGCAAGAGGAGCAGCAAGGCAATATCAGCCCAGTAGAACCTACTACAGGGCAACTGGCCGTGCAACTGCTGCTTGGGGGGGGTTCAGGACCCAAACCCCCCCAGTGACCCAGGCATCCCACCACAGGAGCCGCCCAGCAGATTTTATTTGGCTAGCTGCTGAAGTACGTGCCTCTACAAAGAGGTCTCTGGTGGGGGCAGGAAGAGGGGGATGTCCCCCTGCTCCCTCCCTGTGGGCTAGGATGTTGGGAGGGGTTTTGGTTTCCCTCCCAGGCAGATCCCCCATGTCCCAGGAAAGCCCCTTCCCCAGCACTATGCCCCTGGTCTGATGGACCTCCCGGGGCTGTCCCATGGCTGGGACCTCCCTGCCCCTGCAGCACCACACCTGCTAAAGGGGCAAAACCCGGTGCAAGAGGAAACCAGCTGAAAGGAAGGAGGTCTTCTCCTAGAACAAGGGTAACCCTCATGGGAGTACGCCAGGTAAGGAGGAGGCATGGAGGAAAGACTCTGCATGCCCTGTTCGCCCCTAATTAGCTGCTTTGGGTCCAAAAACAATGTCGTAAATGGTCAAATC
Source organism: Syrrhaptes paradoxus (assembly GCA_013400615.1). Lineage (NCBI taxonomy): Eukaryota > Metazoa > Chordata > Aves > Pterocliformes > Pteroclidae > Syrrhaptes > Syrrhaptes paradoxus. The sequence continues at coordinate 102,575 of VZTO01005731.1, read as the reverse complement.
ATGAATGTTCTTTATTTTAAAGCATAAAGGAAGGATAACACACTAACGCTCTTTAGATGATGTTTCGAGCAAGAGAAGAACCTAAGGCAAACACTTCTAAAGTTCACCTTAGTACTGCCTGTGCGGTACCCTTGAAGGACTAAGCAGTGCTGGCCCTGGCATATTCATCATTCTGCTCCTGTCGCAGCACTTGATGGAATGTTTTTTCAGGAGGTAGAGACTAAAATGAACCAGAACTAATTGCAGGTATATTTAATAAAAGCATCATCATTGCAATGAGTATACAACTGCCACGTTAATGCTGAATAATGTTTAAGCTACTGAACAAGTCCATATTGTTTCACCTAATGGGATTTGCCGATTACCAAATAATTAATTCTACTCTAATTCTGCAAGGCCATGTGGAAATGTGAAACCCACTCATAAATTAATTAATGCTCAAGTCAATAAAAGAGACAAGTGTCTGGGACTTACTACTGCTTCTCCTGAAATCAATCAAAGCATTATCACTTACTTTGAGCCGTACAGGATTCGTTTTGGTTCTTCAAGCATTTGGTCTAGTTACTACATCGTAATCATGCGTAATACAAATCTGGCAGACATGGGCAAACACTGAGCAGCCAAAGCTGCTCTGAACCTTTCACTCCCCTTCAATTACACTGATAGCCCTTTTCACAGCTTCAAAACTCTCTTACTCCCATTCTCACTATTTTTCCCACCCTGTCATATGTCCTTCGTGTAGATGTCCTGCACTTCTGGTCAGGACGCTGAATCTGAAGATACCGTTACGGATCTTTACTTCCCATTTTCCAGCTCAGTTGCACAGGCTATTGGCACATTTGTTGTGGACACTGTTTACAGAGCCAGGAAAGCAAACAGCCTAATAGATCAATTCTTTAAAATTAAAAAAAAAACTAAAAAAACCCCCAAAAAACAAAAAAAAAGGAAATAAATCAGCTACAGACACAATTCACAGTACATATCCTCATTCCTAGAAATACCTTTGCAAGCAGCCTCCAGCCTGGAGAAACTCTGAGTTTAATGGAGATTGGTGTAAATTCAGCAAGGTCCATTTGTGCAGTCAGGGCCCTAATTATTATAAGTTAGGACCAGTATGTTTTAGTTTTTCTCCTCCATCCTTTTCTCCCTACATACTTCACAACTACTGGAATAGGCAGCACTTCATCTAATGAGTAACAACAACTATTGGGCTTTACATATGATTATGCAGACTCAACAAGTACAACCACTGAAATTTTGGTAGTCCTTCCAAAATCAGCCAAATTAAACAAATGTATGGGGAAAAAAAGGGCAACAACATTAGTCTTAAATAGGACGGGGTAAAACCTCTCTCATTTAGGCAAAAAAAAAAAAAGCTCTGATTAGACTTCTAACTATCCTTAAGCATACAGAAAGGAACTGGCACTGGTCTTAAGTTCAGCATTTATGGTCAATAGTTGGGCTTCTTCCACATGTGGTCTCCAGATCATATTCAGCCTTGCCAATAACACCAGAAGGTTTTCCCTTGACCTCCTTAGATATAAAGGCTGTGCTTCGCAGAGATCAGGGTTCAGGTCTTGATGGTGCTGCCCTTGCTGGTCTGTGTCAGAGGAAAGGGCACCCAAAACCTCATGGTTTTCCAGAGGCAGGGGACTTTTCAGGGTGGGGAAGACAGGACAAAAAAGCAGAAGAATGCTGAGATGGCATGGTACAGTATTGTTTTGCCAATTGACAGGGTTAGCACAAAGGACACAGGCACCAAATTAAAGAAGTAAAATTATTCTTCCTTATGTTTAAAGTGATAAAATAATGAGGAAAATAATGCAGTGAAAATAAATTAAAGCAAGATAAGGTAAAGCAGCAAAATAATAAGCAAACTACTACAACAAGCATAAAATAAGGTAACGCACCTAATNATCCGGTGTGGTTTTCTCCTTGTTAACTTTCAGCTCATGCTTAGCCAGAGATGGAGAGGGAAGATAACAAGAACAAAAGAATTTGGTAATTTTCATGTATCTCTCAACAAAGTCTGTCACGACTTTGTCACGTTCCTTTACTTAGAGGCTTATCTGTTTTTGACAAATGAGGCTACTATTACACAATTAGTATCTTTCTGCTGACGAACCTTACACAGTAAGTATTACAGCAAAGCTCTATAAGCATTACAACAAAACTTTTATAAATTAGCATATATTCATAAGGTCATACATTGCATATGTGATCAATATTATACATATTAGATATATTGTTAGGTTGTGAGGTTCATCTAGAGGTCAACTTTGGTTCAGGGCCTCACTGCTCAGGCCCTAGTATTTCAAGTATGTAATACATTGCAAGGCTGGGAGAGCCCTGTGACAGGATGCCCCTCCATGGCTTATTCCTCTCCACCGCTCCCTTATCCTGCAATGTCTGCATGTAAACTCTGGCTCTATTTCTCATTCATTGCTGACGGGTGTTAAACCATTTAGACAAATATGCTTGGCAAGATATTTGCCAGATCTTGGTGTACAAGAAGCAAGTACTCAGCAGGTCTTAAAAAGTGAACCAAAATACTACATCTGGGCCCCGCCATAAAGCCCATTAAGCACAAAGCCATTGCACATGTGTGGAAAGGTCTGAAGATAACTGGAGAAAGTGGTACCTGGGCTATGGCTTGCTTTGGTGGTGAAGCTGCTGGCACTGCACAGCAGACACCAAAGCAGCAGGGCAAACCAGAAATGATTTTTTACCCAGCTTTACCCAGACTGTCAAAAGAGATGTTATCATGGCAAAGGATGTAGCTGAATGCTGCTCCTTTCACTTCATCTCTCCAACCATATAAACCAAAAAAGCATTTGAGCAAGCACTTAAGTTCCTCATTCTGCCTCACAACTCCTGTGAAAATTTTTAGGGTCCCCAGTGGTTTTTGTTGTTTTTTTTTAAACACCATAGGAAAGTATTTGCTGGTGCTCTTTATTTCTCCCTCCACAGCTTTTAAAGGAAATTCCAGAAACTTTCAAGTCATCTCAGAAGCCTTATCAACAACAGAGAAATGCCAGAATCCTACAAGTTTCCCTCCTTCCGCCCTTCAGCAATAGTAAAAAGCCATTCAGGTTCCTTCTACATGGCTGACTTGGCTTAACTCAAGTATGGACCTCACGGAACAGAAACCTGAAAAGTTAAAGCTCCTTAAAAATTGCAGAGCTGAGATAACAGAGCAATCAGTGTCACAAGGCAAGTTAGACAACAATTCCAACAGCATGTACGAACACTGTACAAACGATACAATTACTTGTAGCCTTTTAACAACAACAACAAAAAACCCTAAAAACCAAAAAACCCCAAACCCCCAAACCTCAAAAAAAGTCTGACATGAATAAGTTTTACTCATGTGCGTCTTAGAAGAAAAGTAAGAGAAGAGATATTTCCCATGAGATGCAGAAAAACTACTAAGGTTTCCCAGTGTCCATTTCCTTCTGGTAGCTTGACGCTTCTTTTTCATATCTAACATCATACCAGTCCTAAATCAAAAACAGACAGGCAGCATAATAGGTGGCAAAAAACATCTAGAAGGTGAGATAACTCCAAAGGAGGGAAGCTGGCTATGGCAAATAGCCGTTAAATTGGCAAAAGGAAGTGAAAATGGAAATAATCAACTCCAGCATGGCCTCGAGAGCAGACAGAAAGCCAGGGCATGTCCAGCCTCTCTGAACGCCCTGGTCTATGCTGACACCATGTCAAAGGAGGAGTAAAAGGCAACAGCTGGACAGTTTTCCTTTTATCTTTTAAACAAGATGCTCTATAATCCCAATTCCTGCCTTTTACACTGGCCATAGAGATTTTGAAACAATGGCTTTGCCAGATCCCTGAAATACACAAGAACAAAATGAAAAGACTATTGAGGGTTTCCCGATGGGGTTTCAAGAGAGATTGCAAGGTTTTACAAGCATTCATCCAAAGCAAAATGTGCCCTAAAACATTTACAATCCAAATTGGCAATACCTGAAAAACAAAGATTATTACACCCATCTTAAAGTGGGAAGACTGGGATACTCAGTAGTTCATCTGGAGTATCTGTAGCAGAGCAAAAACGGAATGGAGGTTCCTGTCTCCATTAATCACAAAATCAGCCTTTCTCATAAAATTGTTCTTAATCATATTATTTCTTTTTTCTTCTGTGCTGTCCCCTCCACAATATTAATTGTACTAATAAATAGAAGTATATTAATTTACAGTTTAATTAATTAGCCATTTAAATGAGTCTGTAACGAAATTGTTTTACAAGGCAAATAATTATAATTGTCCTACAAAAGTCAGTGGATACACTCTACCTAACAGAACTTTTCTCATCTGGTCCCACATATTTCCTAAATTGATGTCTTATTTCTTCTCGGTCCATGAGATTTACAGCTGGGGTTTAGGCTGGCTAATGAACATAATATATGGAGCCAGATTCTGTTCTGAGGGAGTGAGGTGAAACATCTTGCACACAGGTCATGGACACGTGAAAGGGATTCAAGACTCCTCATCATTCTGTTCGTAATTCAGTTCAGTCCCTACAGAGTCCCATTCAAAGCCTGTGGAAATCAGCAGATGTCTTTCAACTGACCTCAATTTTTATATCAGGCCAAGGTCTCTGGGAATAGAAAATGGCAGACTAATTCACAACTAAAACCTGCTCTCGGAGTCCCTGATTGCTTAAGGAAAGTAAATAGCCAGTGCTTGATTAATGCAATTATTCTTCACATACAGGGCACTAAAATCCAGCATTGCTAACATGTTGGCACGTCTGAATTAGCCCAGATTCTCCAATGAGATGCACATCTTCTTCAAACACAGGGAGGTTATGAACAGCCCTTCCTCCAGTTTGAGAATTGCTTAACACATACTGATAGACACATGGGCTGGTATCTGCCCAGCGCCTTCCTGCGTGGGAATATTGCCTCTGGTGTCCAGTATGCTGGTTTTTCTTGAGTAATTTCTCATTATCTTTTTGTTCGCTGAGGAAAAAAGGAGTAAATTCATTTTCCGTAACAGTTGTATTCAAATTAACAGCAATCCCCTCTCTTTCTCCTTTCCTCACCTGCACACTCACTCACTCTCAAGCTGGCTGCGTGTTTTGCTCGGTAGCCATCCTGGGCACACTGGAAGCATAAGGCTGGAATTAGTTCAGGAGAGAACAAGCTCCTCTTTTGAGTTAAACCATATGTATGGAGCTTCTCGTTAACCATGCTTAGCCAATAAGGCCCTATAGAAAACGTGTAGCCATGTCATGTATTTTAACAAATTGCACAAGAAGAAGTCTACCTTTGTTCAAGGGGAGTGACCTTCACTCCATATCGATTAAGAGGACAGATTTTGATTAAATATTAAGAAGAAATTTTTCACTGTGTGGGGGGGTGAGGCAGTGGCCCAGGTTGCCCAGAGAAGCTGTGGATGCCCCATCCCTGAAGGGGTTCAAGGCCAGGCTGGATGAGGCTTTGGGCAACCTGGGCTAGTGGGAGGTGTCCCTGCCCATGGCAGGGGGGTGGAACTAGATGATCTTTAAGGTCCCTTCCCACCCAAACCATCTTGTGATTCTATGATTCTAAGTTACATATATTGGGCAATATATTATGCCTTTTCTGGTATAAATTAGAAAAGCTTAATTAATTCCCCAATATTCATAGCTCTAATGGATAATACAGCAGTAGCTTTGCTTTGTTTTAATTACTGAAATCACTGGAATCATGCTGATTCACATGAGGTAGCTCTCAACTTAGTCTTTCCATAAAAAGAGAAAAATATCTTTGTGAAAGTTAACAGTTTAGTAGACTTTGAACTAAAGCTCATGATTTCTCATGACAAAATTTAGATATTAAGAAGACACAAAAAGCAAGAAGTGTCTTCAATATGATGATGTAAAGACACAAGCAAATGCATTTGATGGCATTCTTTTGACCTATTAGCAACTAATGTTAGGAACAGCCTTTACGAGACCTTAGACACACAAAATTTCACCTCCATGATTCTGAAGTTTGCCAAAGGTAAAATGAGAAAAAGATTTATACTCACTGCCAAGTAATCTTAATGATAGATGCTTCTCTCACTCCGCTAGGACAGAAAGAAAATCTCTACATTGTTTATACTGAAGAGGTGAAAAAAAAAGCAGAGCAACCTTCCATAAGCAATTTGACAGTTTTAAAGGAGAAAATGTCATTTCTTTTTTGTCTTTTATGTGCCCTGCTGAATTATCCTTCAGAAATCCTGTCTCACCAAATATTCCTTCCAATAACATATTGTAAATTAAAATCACATGAAGGATGGCAGAACAAATTCTTTTTCTCTGTTAGTTTATCCATCTTACTGGCTCTATTTTGAAAGCTAATTACTAGAGTGAGTTATTATTCAATATATAGACGTTCAATTTAAACAGCAAATTATTTTTCCTTTTCCACTAAAATATCTTCTGTACTATAACGTTTGCACTGCTTTATGACCATTTTAAATAATCAAGGTAAAAGTATCTTACTAGCTAAAGCGGCCTAGAAAACACAATTTAGGAAATTAAGGCTGGTAATAAAGTACCAGAGTGAGGCAATGTCCTATAAGATGAGACAATGTTAATTCTTTGGAGAGGAAAATAGTAAGTAAATATGGTTCAGCACTGGTCTTTGTGACCATTCACTGCTCCCTGGTCAAACTCACTTCCAAACAGTACCAAGGCACTACTCTGCAAGTCAAATGATAATTCCCTTGTGATTACTCAGTGGTTTGATGATTACTCCTTGTAATGTCTTTCCAGATGACACCTGGAAAAGCCCAGTGCATTCACGTCTTTCATCTATCTATGCCTACCGCTAAGGTGTACATGTGGCACCACCCACCTACTCTGTGAAACAGCCCAGAGTTCGGAGAATATTGCATTGTCTTGGACTCCTTGGATTGCTAGGATTCTTAGATTATTTCTATAGAGAAATAAGATTTTCTTCTTTTAAAATCTAATTAAATAAGATAACTTATTTATAACTGTCCTTTAGTGTGATGAAATGAAACAGAAAGCATCATCTAGGATAGCGGTATAAGACAAAAAGTAAAATAACTTTGGAAGCACATTACATATAAACAAGAAAATGCAAAAATCATTGTGCAAATTCTTTCATGCAAAATACTTGGAAATCCTACAGGAAAAAAATATTCCAATACTTACATTTAGCACAAGGAGGGTTAAGATAATGGAGAACAACTTTGTGAAGTTTGGTGAGCTTTTGACATTTTTAGTAAAGTCCAAAACATTCACTTACCAGAAATCAACAGAGATAGAAATATACAGAATCGTACGGAATAAAGCTGCAGCACTGATGGCATTAGTAACTGGAGATCCCTAAAGACTTCTGTATAAAGAATGCTTTTTCCCAACTATGAATATACCGCACTGATTTGTGCCAATCACCTTGCTCATGATTAGGAAAATGAAAGGTTAAAATTTTTGCACACATTTGTTTGGTTAAGATACTCTGGCTATAAGTTCTGCCATTATAAAATGAAGAGTGAAATGTGTCTAACACCTAGAACACAAACAGAAAACTTTTTTATTTTTTAATTTTTTTGATTTAACTTCTATGAATTTTGACACATTATGCAAATTTATACTTTTTAATGAATTAAGGATCTGATTATCAGTAAGATACAATAATGATTTTGGGTACAGTATATAAATATCCTATTTTTATATATGTACAAATAAAGATACAGATCTGCATGTGTTCTTATTTCTCTGTAATTACATGCAAGTTCCAAAACAGCCAAAGGGGCCTCTTATATGTGAATTCAAACCTGTTTAGTCACTAAAATCTACGGGTAAGCCATTTTCTGCTGCCTCTCCCCTGTATCCAGGATGAATTTGATGACTTCACCACCAGTCTCAACCTCCTGTTTCTCCATATAATTTCTTCCCTCTTAGTTTCCATCTCACCCAGTTAAATGCTTAGTGGCTTCACCAAGGGCAAATCATGCCTCACAAACTTGGCAGCCTTCTACCATGGCATCACAGCATGGGTGGAAGAGCAACTGACATCATCTACCTGGACTTGTGCAAAGCATTTGACACAACATCCTTGTCTCTAAATTACAGAGATGTGGATTTGACAGAAGGACAACTCAGTGGATAAGGAACTGGCTGAAGGGTTGCACTCAAAGAGTTGTGGTCAATGGCTCAATGTCCAAGCAGAGACCGGTGACAAGTGGCCTTCCACAGTGGTCAGTATTTGGACTGGTATTGTTTAACATCTTTGTTGGAGACATGGACAGTGGGATGGAGTGCACCCTCAGCAAGTTTGCTGATGACACCAAGCTGTGTGGTGTGGTGGACACGCTGGAGGGAAGGGATGCCATCCAGAGGGACCTGGACAGGTTGGAGAGGTGGGACCATGCAAACCTCATGGAATTCAACAAGGCCAAGTGCAAGGTCCTGAATATGGCTCGGGGCAAACCTAAGCACAAATACAGGCTGGGCGGAGAATGGATAGAGAGCAGCCCCAAGGAGAAGGACTTGGGGGTCAGGCTGAGAGAGTTGGAGTTGTTCAGCCTGGAGAAGAGAATGCTCCAGAGGGACCTTATAGCACCTTATTGCTGAAAGGGGGCTCCAGGAGAGATGGGGAGGGACCCTTTATAAGGCAGTGTAGTGACAGGACAAGGGGTAACAGTTTTAAGCTGAGAGTGGATTTAGATTGGATATTAGGAAGAATTTTTTTTCCTGTGAGGGTGGTGAGGCAGTGGCCCAGGTTGCCCAGAGAAGCTATGGATGCCCCATCCCTGGAGGTGTTCAAGGCCAGGCTGGATGAGGCTTTGGGCAACCTGGGCTAATGGGAGGTGTCCCTGCCTATGGCAGGGGGTGGAACTAGGTGATCTCTATGGTCCCTTCCAACCCAAACTATTCTGTGATTCTATGATAACTATTTACCTATTTACACAGAATGTTGTATTACTGAACATAAACTTTAAGTATAGAATTTTTTTATGGCTATTTATTATTTTCTTTTAAAAAAGAATTGTTCGTTTAAACTGAAAACATCTGTGCTCTTTTCTGGGTCATCTTCAAGCTACCCTGCATCTGATTTATTTTTCTTTGGGGTCTGACTTCTAGTTTAATTTTTTCCCTATATTTTAAAAGTTCATGCTGTGTGACTTCAATTTAAATCAATATCTAAACCCTATGGAATTAAGTGGTTTTGCAAATGTAACCTTTTGTGAACGAATATCTGCATGCACTCTGAAGTGGATTCTGTGAAAAAATAAAATAATCTTTCAAAATTTCCAGCCAGATCTTCTCGCTTCCCTTTAGTCACTAACTTTTTAACCGGCACCATGGGTTTCTAGACACAGTCTAGCTCATCTCGAGTCAGAGATGTTAGAGATGGCAAGCCAATAATTGAGGCAATGTGGTTCCTGCTAGCAGAGAACAACCATGCTGTTTCGCAAGAACACGTGGGATCCTCATTTCTTGAGTGCAGGAGGCATCCCACAAGATGAGACAATTTCCCACAGTGCGGCGGCTTCTTTTAGCTAATGCACACATCCCAGAGATGCTCTGGCCGCCTCCTCTTAGAGATATATACCCTGCTGTTCAAACTGTGTTGGCTTTCCTTTTGACTGATCAATGTCTATCACCCCATACAGGAAAAAAAAAAAAAAAAAGGCAGCAGTTGAAATCACTCTGCCCAGAGCTTTTCGATTCCTGAGTTGTGCTTTCTTGGGTACAAACAGGCATAATCAGCTCTTTAGTTGAAAGACATACTAAACACCTTACTCCCTGTAAGTCTCCACCCTTAACGATCCTTGCCCAAATGGTGCTGAACTAAAGACACAGCAAGGAGCTAATTCCAAGTACTAGTAAACTCTTTCCTTAGAGAGTCGCTTGCTAGATTTATTTATTTAAAAAATAAAAGTTGTTGCAAAAAGAAGCATGTGAAAGTGAGGTCAGGACCCTTTCTGATCAACGTGCTGGAGGGAGACCTTTAAGAGCAGCCAGTGTTTCACATCAGCATGCTGAGCGTCAGACACCATAGCAGCATTTCCAGAAGGATGAGGTGCTTTCAACCAAAAAGTGCAAGAGACAGCCACACTGCCCACACAAGTTCCTTTTCTCCTGCTGGTGACCCCATCCCTGCCCACACAAGGCTGACAGAAAGAAGAACCTGGTGTCCAAGCCTAGAAGTTTGTCACGTTGGCTGACCTTCAGATGAATGATACTCCTCCTTTCCTGGCCTGAAAGATGAGCAAAACATTTCTAAGACCTGCTTGCGTCTTTAGGGACACCTCTTGGCAAAAGGTGGCCTGAGCGTGGCCACCTCCCACGGCAGCACCACTGACATACCGCCTGAATGGAGGAAAAAGTGAAGACCTGAGTCACTGCTGCCCTCAGAAACCAAACTTCTTTTCCCAACAGCCTGTGGGCAGCCAGCTCCTGTGTTCAGCAGGAGAGAAGCTGAGGTACTCTCTCATTATCCCTTCCTCCAGCACAGGAACTAGAAGGATCATGCTACTTCCCTCAGCCATCACCTGGTGGGGAGTCAGGGGAAAGGAGGAGGAGAGGACAGGCCCAGACCACCACTGACAAATAAAGAGTTATGCGGAAGGAAACAAAACCAAGCAAAACATTGGCTTTTTAGTTAATTACATTTTAGATTTCACCACTGCTTGCTCTTCCAAAAGAGCATCAGGCTGCTCTGGAGCCGCCGTGTTCCTCTGGTTCACAGAGGATTCAAGCCTTCGTAAGACCAATACTTCCAGACACCTCTAACCCAATGAGGCATCTGTTGTTTTCAGATGTACAAATGAGTTTAATAAGGGTCCCAGCAAGACTCTGAAACCATGGTTGACTTGTCACACCTCCAGCCCCCCGGGCTACATTTTGTTATTGATCTGTTTATTGCTTCCGCTGAGCGAACACTGTCAATCCACCTATGGCAGAACCCCGCTTGCAGCAGACAGTTATTACTATTTAAGTGATAAATGAAACATGCATTTCATTCACCATGTTTGTGGAGCAGAAAATATTTTTTTTAAAGCACCGATATGCAGGGAAGTCAGCAAGTCTCTTCCTTTTTTTTTTTTTTTCTTGCTGCAGTTTTACTGAGCTCCAGGTAAAAACGCCTGTATGAAACAAAATGTTGCTATCAAACTTTGGTGCTTTGGTTGAACCTCTTCAGAATAATTGGGAAGGGAAAGGGAAAGCCCAATCCAAGACCTGTTGAAGCCTGTGAGAGTCTCACTATGGACTTGAATGAGTGTTTTTTTATAAAAGATCAGAAAAATAGCAATATTCAGCCCAGCCTCAGAGCCTGCGTGTTGCTTGCCAGTTCCTTCCACCGCACGCAGGAGCGTTGCAGGTTATAGCTCGCTCTCCTGGACATGGAGATGGAGAGGCTTGCTCCTGCCCAGGGATGCCTGCTGAATCTGATCAGGAAAAAAGACATTTCAGACCTTTAAAAAGCTGGCATGCTGCCCACACGGCTCATCCTGGAGGATGCTAGGAAGTAGTTTTATTTTTCTCACAAGCCTATATTGTGAACATCTGAACCACCCAAGCCCTGAACCAGCCACTGACTGGCATGCACAGGCGTGCAAGGGGCTTACACCTCTGTGAAACTATTTACATGTCCAAACCTGAACACACAGACAAGAAACAGGAGCCTTGCTGAAGTCGCCTCATCAGGAAAGGAGGTGGTGGAGGGGGATTCTTTTATTATTATTGCTTCTCCAGTGGCCCCGCAGATCCCGCACTTTCAGTGCAGGTTTGTGGTCTTATTGAAGGCTTTACGAGGCAGTTGTTTGCTTGCTCTCTTGAAGCAGATGATAGCTAAGACATAAGAGAAGACAAAGCCTGCTTACATCTAAGCAAGGTTCTCATGATCATAGTCAGAAGATATTTACATCCAAGCCATACTTTGTTTGCTGCTTTATATCATTCTGAAAAACATGGATCACCTCCAGAGCAACAAATCGCCTCACTAGCTTTTGCACTTTCCAAAGATTATCAGGATGAACGAAAAAAAAAAAAAAATTGTGTTTCTTCCCACTCATCACATTCTTCCTTATTCACTAAATAATAGCTGCCCACTGGAAAAGGAGTAATTTCCCAAGTTAATAATGGAAAAAGCCTGTTTTCATTTGCATCAACTGCACCTTTTCAGGTTAACTCTGTAGCAGCCATATAAAAGATGTTTGATTTCGCCCACAGCCATGGGTTTCACTGAGAAAACGACTACTAAGCCTAAGGAGCCGGTGAGACTCCCGGCTACTTTCAGTATTGTTGGTCTATCACAAGGTATATTACAGAGATGAATATTTTCAGGAAATAGAGAGCTAGAGGCATGGACAAGTTTCCAAGCACTTACTGAATTCATTATGACAGATGAGCCACTGCTCTCCTAAAGATCAAAACTCACAGGACGCCTCTTTTTAAATCTCCCAAACATCATGTCCTGTGCTTAATGGAATAATAAAAGAAAAGGAAAAAAACCCTGAAAATTCACCCTTGGTGAGAGAAATGCTGACCCTCATCTATCAGAACTAACGAGAACCCTTGACATCAGTAAGGGGTGAATCAGACTTCAATTTCATTGATGCTACAAATTACCACTACAAAGTCTCTGTTGGGTTCGCTGTGGTCCTTCACAACACAGTGGCTGTCAGCCTGAGGTTTTGAACTGAGTTACTTTCTTCCTACGAAAAGATCCATCTAGAAAATGTGAGAGGTGACCCCATATTCTTGCCTAAATTGCTAAGAGCACATTCTCACGAATTTAAAACCTAGAGGACATAAGAATTTTTTTCCAATTTATTTCCCACAATGCTTTGAATTATGATTCACATAAAGAAGATTTCTGAGTATTAATAAATGAGCAGGTACTTATAAGTTTTCCAAAAATGCCAAAGCATTGCTGATGGATATACTTAACGAAAAGATAAGGAAATTTTTGCAGAGGCCAAAGGGAGGAAAGTTTGAACAATTCTTTTTTTTCCCCCCTCTTTAGTTATCTGTTTCTTCCATTGATTAATAACAAAGATTAAATGTCGACCTAACAGACTTTACACTTTCTGTTTTATTTTTTTGCTGACTTCTCTTTAACGTGTCTTCCAGTGTCATATTCAGACTGACAAAAACCACTAGTTTTTCCTTCATCGAGCACACATTCAAGTGAGATGACATTAAAACCCCTGTGTCAACCAGGGCTGTCTCCCACAACAAGACAAGAGCCCATGTTCCTACCCAGCGCTGGGCTCAGCGTGCTGGAGGGAAGGGTCTCAGAGCTGGGCTGCGGAGCAGGAGGACTTCTCCAGGGGAGGAAAGGAAGCTGGGATCTGACCTTTCTGCCATGGCACTCTCAAAAGCCACCTTCACACGGTAGGAACAGCTCATCTATTGCTGGCTATCAGTCAGGACCATTAGGGTTAAATATGCTTGATCCCAGGATTTAGAAGCTATGCTAGTTGCAACAGCTGGAAAATTTATTCCATAATGGTTCATTCACTCCTGAATCACGACAGACTAGCATTTCCCTCACCTTTTATGCTGAAACTATACAACACAGTTTCTCCATCCCCTAGGTACCTTCTCTATTCCTGATAAACAGTCTCTTACCTAACCTTCAGTTGACAAGTCCTTTAAGGCGTACAACACATAATTCTTCCTGGGACTGAAAATGTGGAGCATTGTCACCTGCTTAGACAAACAATCTAAACCCAAACTAAATCTGCAAGTGCTTCTTCTGCTACTTAAACCTGATTTACTTCAATTACTGACAAGGCTGCTACACTATACAGGCTAAGTACATAAACCTGAAACCGATGAAGAATCAATGTTAAACATTGTTAACATTCAACATGCCCTGCATATGTCTCATTTAATAGAAAATCAGATTTCACATGGCACTGTTAAAACTTCCCCCCCCCCCCCCCCCCAAGCAGTCCTAACCTAGTTTTCAAAATACACAATAAAAAAAGTCTTCTCTTTCAAATTGGAAGAGAATAGAGGAAGGCTATGCTGAGATTGTTCATAGGAAAATGAAAACATGAAAAAACACAAACAGCATCTAAGTGTCCTTAAACCCCCAAAAGCCGCCACTATATCTGCTGGTCCCAGACCTGGAACAGGATCTGTGACAAAACCGATTGCTGTCAGGTACCATCAAAGCACATTAAAGCCGCACGCGTTGTTTTACAGAACAAAAATGGGAAAAGTGAGTTGTAAGGTCTAAAAAGTCTGTCCATAGCCTTCTCCTTCCAAACATTTCTATCTTCATAACTTGGTTGGTTTGGGGTAAGGAAGAACAGCAATTCCACGCATGTTCTAACTAGACCTCATACTGTGTTGCGAAAAGCAGAACCTCCAATTTACACATAGCAAAAAAAAAACCCCTTGTGATTTATCTAAGGTCCGTGGAGGAGACACGAGCATCACTTTTTCTGCAGCAAGTCCTTCAAGTGCAACAGTCCCTATGCACTTTGTTCAGACACACAAGAAAAAAGCAAGAGGAAGATGGCAAGTGGCACTGCCCTCTCCTTGAGCACTGGGTAGCATGACCAGACCCCTCCCAAGGGCAGGGCAGCCGTGGGATTTCTTGCCATGCCCTAAAAGCCTTGCCCCTCCGCGTTTCCCTGGTACAGTGCGTTTTGGCCCTGGTTATAACAGGATCTGTCACTTCCCATTTCCCATTCAGTAGCTGGTTTGCCAGTAATCAACAGTCAACTTATAAACCAACAATGATTTACGGTGCTAGACAGTTTGCATCCTGCATTAAAGACAAGCAGGCAAACACTCTTCTTCAAATTCTATCTCCATACTTTCAAAACTTCATAAAATGCTCCTCCATCTGTTTCCCCTGGCTTTATTGACAGTTAGTTGGTGATAAGCAAATCTGTGCATGACTTATTTCCAGTACAATGGTTATTCTCAGTAATCACCGTATTATGGTGTAACTGAGCTGTAAAAAACCACCTGTTTCTCTTGCAAGATGGAAACGAATAATCTCCAGTTAAGGTCAGTCTGCTCTCGTTGGGAAATGCTGCGTTTAGCTTTGGTGTCCAGCCTGGGCTTGCAACTGTTCTCTGGCACCCTGATAACCTCCAGCAGCCCTTTACGGGGGGGGGGGGGGGGAACAAGCAGATGGGGAACTTTGCCTGGAGACATTTCTAGCAGAAGCAAGGGAGGAAAACAGTTATGTGAGTGGGAAAG
Source organism: Syrrhaptes paradoxus (assembly GCA_013400615.1). NCBI lineage: Eukaryota > Metazoa > Chordata > Aves > Pterocliformes > Pteroclidae > Syrrhaptes > Syrrhaptes paradoxus. The sequence goes on along the minus strand of VZTO01005731.1, from coordinate 87,379 downwards.
TCTATGAGATCTGAGAAAGAAAATGAACACATGGGTTTGGGAACAATTACCTTTAGGGAAGGACTGGAGCAAGTTAGAGTAAAGGGGGAGGGAAGGCACTAGATCCAGGCTTTGAACTTTCAAGGTTTGTTTCTCACACACTCTGTGAACAGTTTGGTCCACAGAACCACTAAATGTCCCAGAAACACTAAAGCAAAGCAGCATTACTTACTGCAGTAAATAATAGATCTCCTTCTCTCTCACACAATTCACAGCTAGAGATTTCAAACAGCATATTTTAAAAACAAATTTGTCATCTGTGATCTATTAAACCTTCTATCTACAGCAAGATAATGAAAATTTTTGAAAATTATGCCAGTTATGAGCTACATCCAGAACTACAGACAGCAAGGATTATACCCTAAGGCGCATTCATGTATATAGCACATGTTGTTTGGATTAGACAGCACAAGAGGAAGAATTTCCTGAGACATCATGGTACCATGCCCAGATTATTACTGGAACAGGCTGCCCAGGGAGGTGGTGGAGTCACCATCCCTGGAGGGGTTCAAGAAGCGTGTAGATGTGGTGCTTCGGGACATGGGTTAGTGGGTTGGGTGCTGTTGGGTTGGACTTGATGATCCTTGAGGTCTTTTCCAACCTTAATGATTCTATGATTCTATGATTATGTTGTTTTCTAAGATAAAATCAGTGAGGAGGTTAGCCTTTTCCCACAGATGTAAAGAGAAAATCTTTCACTATTTTTTTTTTAAGTAGGATTGGTCCCCGAAACACAACACAATACACAGGACAAGAAAATCCCCTTGTTTCTGAAATGAAACAGCATGGGTCTCAGTGGCCATAAAAGATCAAAATAGACATGAAAATCAGGCAATCTGGGAAAGTAATGAAGGGGGGAAGCAGAGCAGGCAAACCACAAAGCTGAAAGTAAAACACGCATGTAACGAGGCTGGGGAAACTGGCCTTCTGTCTGCCTGGGGCATGGCTAAAGGAGGAACAAAACCTCCAAAGCAAACAGCTATTAATTCCCCTTTGCTCCAAGGAGAGCTTGCTGCTCCACAGCCATGTGCTACATGGGGACAACATGGTAAGTCCAAGCCAAAATGTCAGCAAAAGCCAAGGGGCTGGTGGACTAGAGGCCAAAAATGCCTGTCTGGGACCTGCCGCAGGGATGCCAATGGAGACTCTGCCCAGCCCTCTCTTATGAGCCCACACACCCTCCTCCACACACTGCCACCGCCAGACAGAGGGACAGCAACAGCCTCTTCTCGGAGACCCACCGAGCCCAGGTACCGAGCAATGTTTAATCCTATTCTTACCCTGAAATGGTTGTTGCCTTGCTTGTAGAACCGTCTTGTGAGTAGGTTGAGAGGGCAGGAAAACAAAACAAGCAGAGCAACACATAAAACTATCCGCGTTTTCCTTAAATTCCTTTGAATTGTTTCATTCTGAAAATTGCTGAAGAGCTGGCAAAGCAGTACGCCAGAGGGGGAATCTAGCCACCAGGTAAAAATAGGAATTCGAGTCAAATTACTGGCAGCAGAAGGGGGGCAGCCCCCTTCCCTCTTGGTAGAAAATAACTACATCTGAGATGGTTCCCGGTGTACGTACAATAGAGGTAGGTTACACCTAGTCTGTGTGGCAAGCTCAGTTATCAAGACACATCTTTATGGGGTATCAAGTACTATCTTGGTCCTAAAGTAATTCTAAAAATCTACTGTTTATTACTGCATTATGAATTATATTAACTTCTAATTATGCATCCAACCAATCTCTATGTTTAGCACCTTCTCAGTTCCATTAGAAAAAAAAATTACAAAAAATAATCATAGAATCACAGGATGGTTTGGGCTGGAAAGGACCTTAGAGATCATCTAGCTTCAACTCCCCTGCTACAGGCAGGGACAACTCCCACCAGCCCAGGTTGCTCAAAGCCTCATCCAGCCTGGCCTTGAACCCTTCCAGGGATGGGGCATCCACAGCTTCTCTGGGCAGCCTGGGCCACTGCCTCACCACCTGCAGAGGAAAACATTTCTTTCTAACATCTCATCTAAATCTGCACTCTTCCAATTTAAATCCATTACCCCTCATCCTGTCACTGCATGCCCTTTTTAAAAGCCCCTCCCCATCTCTCCTGTAGCCCCTTTCAGCACTGGAAGGCGGCAGTCAGGTCTCCCTGGAGCCTTCTCTTCTCCAGGCTGAACAACCCCAACTCTCTCAGCCTGTCCTCATAGGGGAGGTGCTCCAGCCCTCTGATCATATTCGTAGCCTCCTCTGAACCCGCTCCAACAGGCCAACGTCCTTTTTGCACTGGGAGGCTCAGACCTGAAGGCTCCAGGTGGGGCCTCATGAGAACAGAGCAGAGGGGAAGAATCCCCTCCCTCGACCTGCTGGCCACACTCCTCTTGGTGCAGCCCAGGATCCAGTTGGCTTTCTGGGCTGCCAGCGCACATTGCTGGTTCATGTTCAGTTTTTCATCTACCAGCACCCCCAAGTCCTTCTCCTCAGGGCTGCTCTCAATCCATTCTCTGCCCAGCCTGTATTTGTGCTGGGGGTTGCCTCAACCCACGTGCAGGACCTTGAACTTGGCCTGGTTGGCATGGCCCCACCTCTCCAGCCTGTCCAGGTCCCTCTGGATGGCATCCCTTCCCTCCAGCACGTCAACTGCACCACACAGTTTGGTGTCATCGGCAAAGTTGCTGAGGTTGCACTCAATGTCATCTTCCAGGCACGGAAACCTTGGCTAGTCCTCCACGGCAAGGTTTCATCTGGGCAGCTTCCACACCTTTGCTCAAACATAACATGTTCCCTTCACTTGTTCTTGACTTAGACAGACCAAATTGCTTTTAATCTCTCTGTGGGGTGTGATGCTGCGAAATGTTTTATGACCACATAAGGACGAAAGAGAAGTTTGTCTTCTCTAGTACACAGCTGGGGGAAGGGCAGCAAGAAACCTTTACCTAGTGTATAAAAAGCTTGGAAAGATTTGCAGCCTGCCCCGTGCTACTTGGTGTTTTCTGTCTCTCTGCTGCTTTGGAAGGGTGGGTAGGTAAGGAGGGATAGATCTGAAATAGCAGATGGGCTCTGGAACAGACTGAGACTTCTCTGATCTGCTTGGTCTATTGCCTCTGGAAGAAACAGAGGATCGCAGGCCAGCCTGGTGTCTGCTGATGTCTCCTAAGAGATTAATATTGTTGAGGAAATAGCACAGATCTTCAACAAATTTATTACTCACTTCATCGGCTTCTACTTCTCATCCGGATATTGTAATAACGTTACTTATGTGCTTCCTTATTCCTAGAGATAGTTCTTTCTTCACCCCAGCTGCAATGTTATTTCCATAGTACGTTTCTTATAATTTAGGCAATCTCAACAAACACAGTTGTGCCCTTTTGTTGTTAAAAAAACCCAACCAAGCCACACAGGCATTTATATAAGAATAAGATATACAGAACTTCCAGACACACAGACTCACCATATGGGCTTGCAGTGCACCTTCCCCATCTAACCACAAACGCAGCCTCTACCCCCATGGATCATGGGGATCTTAGCACAGCCCAGGTTATTCTACTATAACAACGGTGGGTGCAGAGAGCCTACGCACCAAGCGTATTTCCTACAAACACAGTAGATTACTTTCCTTTTTTTTTTTTGAATAATAGATAGTTGAATAATCTATAAAATTATGAAATAACAATAAAAATTTTACTTTATAAAAGGTATAAACTTGTAGAAGTGTAAAATCAGGCCCAGTGTATAAAACTATATTAAAAAGAGATTACATTTATTATCCAACGATGATCACCAAACTCAGGAGAAGAAACTGCCCGTGAGCGTTGTGTTAAATACTCAACATGATACAGCCCACAAATATATATATATTTTTTAAGAGCACTGTAAAGAACATTTGTAGACTGCATCTTGTTTTTAATTTGCACTAAAATTTGGTTGAGAAGCCATTACAGCCATAAGGGCTAGTAGAACAGCCTAATAACACTAATCAAATATAAAAACTAAAACAATTGTAATAGCTGAGCTCTAATTTGACATTCAAATACATTGGTATGATGTATCAACAAAACACCTAATACTGCAGAAAACAGATTAATGTATATTATTCTCTTCCCTGACTTTTTCTAAGCTGGTTACCTAAAATATACCCCAAAAAATCACTGAATACCTAAGGAAGTAGTTTGAATTTGATGTTTGAAATATCCATTCTTTCTCTTAGTCTGTACATCTAAAATAACTTAGTTTAGTGGGAAACAAACTCACTAGACAATTTAGAAAATTGTTTTGCAATGGTTACAGCACTGGAACCTGAGTGGACTCTCATTTTGATCCACGACAAAATTATCACCATCTTCACTAGGAAATAGAGATGGACGAAGTTATTTCACAGGCAGAAAGTTCACCAAAACCCACAGGTTTGGAGAAAATGGAAGTATGACTTCGGAGAAATCAAACTAATCCCATATTTTCTTGCAATTCATGAAATAGTTTGAAAAAAGGGAATGGAATTTTAGAAAAGTTTCATGATGTTCACCTTTAAGAAGTCACTATGTTTTATAGTTATATTTGAAATAAACATTTCAACCTATTATTCAAAACCAGTCTCAGTTTAAAGTCTATCTACATTTTTGAAATACATAAAACCAGATCTAAATAAAGTGGAAGAAAAAGATTCACTTCATTTGAATGTATGTAAATACCAACCTACAACAAAAAGATTATTTTCTAGTCCATTTATACTATTTGAAACTGTTTTCGTTTACAGCTGAGCTATAATGTCCATGTTCTTTGGGTTTTCAGACATTTTTGGGTGATGTTTTTAAGAATACTATTTTTTGTCTTCTAGACTTATTCCTTTGCTTAAAAAAAAATTCCCAAGTAATACCAACAGCTTTCTTACATGTTAAATAATCCATTATACAAAGGCAAAAGTATGGACAAAAGTAACACTGAAAACAGGTATCACTAATGACTGAACATCAAGAAAATTTTTATAATAAATTCTAACTTCAAATTATTTCTTTCAATGTATACTACTTCGAATAGAATTATTTGCTTTTGTTTTCATCTTGTCCCATTAATAGCACAGCCTAGTCTAACATATCCACCCATAAAGCGTTCTGCAGTGGGAAACCTTTTATTGTTTCTTTTATCCTTTTTCCTCCTACAAACAGAGTTCACATTGTGCAAAAACTCATTGAGGTACTTCTAAGTTTGCTGGGAATACAAAAAAAAAAGTGTTTTATTAAGCAGAAGTAATAGGTTTAGAAGTTCAGCTGAAGAACAATATATTTGTGTGTACCAAAAGTTAGCTTTGACTCCGCCATCTATTTTTTTTTTCCTGTTTTGAAAATGTGGATAAGGTTACCGACCTTTCAATAAAAAGAAATTTCACTCATTTTGGAGTATCAACACCGGGTCCCTCCCCTCAAGCCCTTCTCATTTTTTAAACCTCAGGTTGACTGACTGTCAGCTAGCTCAGACATGCATTTGTACAGGCTGTGACAGACACCTTCCAAACATTTGTTCCAAGCTACAGAAAAAGAACTGTACATTTTATCAGAAAGGATGGATACATGATTCTTTAACTGCTGAGCTTCTGCTCCCTAAGAGGTCAAAACACAAAGCGTGACATTCCCCCCTTACCCAAACACACATAATTAAACAAGCATGTATGTTCCTTTCTTCCAAATTTTCTTCAGATCAACATGTAGAACTATATACTCTTTGTAAACATTTTCACTTTCCTTCATTATATTTTCCTTTTGAAAATTTATTTAGAATCTGCATAAAATGTACCTGTTTCACCCAAGGCTTCAGAGCTTTTACACACAAAGCATCTAAGCCAATGCATCTTTGTCAACACTCAAAAATTCCCCAGGGTACATGAGCTAATGACTCACATCACTATGCTTCCTCAACAAATATAAATTCCTGTAGTGCCTCTGCCTATTCTGCAGCTCACAAAAGGAGCTGGGTCTTGCATCGTGCTATGCTCTGAAAGCCAAAAATCACAGCAAAAATAGTTCAAAGCATAAAATATATTTTGAAGTTCATGACAGAGGAGTCCATGAGAGTTTTTATATCCTGTATTATTCTTCTACTGCTGGGAATCCAGGCTCAGCACCTCCACTGACCATAGAAACATAGAAAGAAAAAAACAAGAGCCACAAGTTTTAATTGAAAACCTGTATTTTTACACTACACCTGACCATCAGGAGGTCATCAAAGAAGCAGAATACTGGATCGATGCTCCAGCCAAAATACATACCCAACATATTGATGATACCTATCTCTTTTAGAAAGCAGGACACTCTTGCCTTATCAAGAAAATGCAAAGAATTAGCATGAGACAGGAGGGAAAAACTGTTCTTGAGAATCTCAGTTTTCACTGGAGAAGAAAAACTAGCTTAGACTTGGGAAAACCTTCTCAAAGGAAACCTGTTATCTGTGATGCAGCAGTGCTCTCAAGTCCCCAAAGACCTTGAAATGTTTATCTTCACAACAGGTTGCCCTGTGCATCTTTGAAAACATTAACTGTTTATTCAAGGCATGAAAGAAAAGACAAATTATATCAGAGCACCAGGCTTGAGAAAGGTTAGAAGAAAATGACGCAGAGGGTTAGGCAAGCAGGGAGAGATGTTATCAACATGAAGTGAGGTTGGAAGGGAAGTCAGAAAATAAGCATTTTTTTCCAGTTCTGAAGTTTGGGAAATGTTATCTAGGAGCAGCTGAGCTCTGTGCGTGCACATACACATGTACTCCAACATACATGTGAAAGATGCTGTGTGTGGCCTGATGATGCCGAGAACATTCCAGGAAACCCAAGTCCCTGGGGAAACTTCTTCCCAAGCAACCCACATATCAAAAATCGCTAACATTTTTACCACATTTTAGACAAAGACATAAGGTGAAGATGGCCTAATGCTGACCTTACAAAGGTTCTACAGAAGGGCCAAGGCTACCCTTCCCAGACTGACAGAGGGCCCTGCTCTGCTTGGCCAAATCAGGGAAACCCGTTTCAGAGAGTTTTTGGCATTTTTCTCAAAGGCGGAGATAAAAACTTCAAGCAATAGCTAGGGTTTTATGCAGTATGCGATGGCAACTCCCATAGCTTCAAAGTGGGAGATTCCCCCCACGGTTTTGAACAGGGAAAGGGCGTACATTCCAAATTCGAGTCACTGCAGTGATCCATGCAAACCACTTGAGCAAAAGGTTGCAATCTCATTCTTCATTTATGGCGACTGACTTCACTGTTTCTTATACCTGGTACTATAATTTTCTTCTGATGCAAAGATTTATTTTCTAGCATTTGTATTTTTACAACACTCTATGCTTGCAAAAATTACCGATGGGGTTTTTTGGCTCATCTGATAACACCGATCAAAGCTCTTTTCCCTCCGTGACCCTTCCCAGACTTTTAGTCCCTACGGTGAGCTGTGTTTTCTTCCTTGCTGCTTCTTGTAATCATACCTGGAGTCACTCAAAATGGTGCGGTGTTTACAGTAATGTGCTGAAGCTTTTCAAGTCCATCTGATGAAACGTTAATAATTCATAATATAATAAATTATTTACATTTCTGCAGAAGGTTTCATCACACTGTCTTGCCTGAATCTCCTCTCTTTCGAGGTCCTATTTGTCACAGACAAATACCGCTGGCAGAACTCAATTGGAAAACATGTTTCTGCCAGCCAGACCTTAGGAGGTGTGAGTGCTCCCTGATGGCAGGATGGGTTTTGTACGGCAAATTCTGCACAACTGCAAAACTTCTTGGGGAATATTTCCTGAAGTTAAAAACCCTAATAAAGATTGAAAGCTCAGTAACAGAAATATATGGGAATAAAATGGTCTTCTAACTATGGATGGAGGGGCAGATGCACAGGATCTAAACTGAGCATCAATAGCAGCCATAAATTTACACCCTTTTGAAAACATTGCATGACTTCTATCAAAAACTCAGGATTGGCCCCATTCTTTTCAATGTGTTAGATGGAGAAGTGGACTATTGCTGAAGAATTTTTAACTATTATTAGAATAAAAGACTCCAGACCACCTTTTCCAAAACAGAATAGGGGTTGTTGTATAACACCCCTTTTGGTGAGACACAAAGACTGGTCTACAGAAGTCCTGAGCAACTACAGGTCTTACTGCCTTCACCTGGGCTTATGGCTCTTTACTTCTGACAGCAAGTCCCTGAAGGATTTTATTTCAGGTTTTCTATTAAACACAGACCAGAGAAAATGTGCTTCATGGTCAAGCAATACTTTTTTCTTTCCCCTCTCTTAATATTTCTAATCAGTCCCCAGCACTGCCATACAAGTAACTGCTTTGACCTTGACCCACGCTTTAATCTTGTGAGCACTATATAGATTCCCATTAAGTCAACAGCATCTGCTTAACTGGCAGCAGTATTTGAGACAATTACTGCACTGTGAAAGGGGACAGACAACTCCCATGGCTGTACAACAGCAAAACCGAATTTCTTTCAGCAGTCTTCCTCAGCTGAAGGGGAATCAGCAAAATACAACCTTAGTTCAGATCTCTGTTTTCTTTACACTGTTAGCCAGAGCTCAGTTATTACTATTCTACAAGATCATGCTTTCTTTAAAAGAACGCTTGTTACTTCACCTCCACTTTTGTACGCTCATATTCTTCAACCTCTGTTTGTCTCATGGCCTCTCTTTCCTATTGTGGGAAAAATCAATAGTTGTCGGCATTTTGCCAGGACACAGTGGCTACTTCCCGGCAGTAAACTCAGAGCAAATTGGGTATTCCTGCCTTCCCGACAGAAGTGACAGCAAAGCGTATCGTGAAAGGCCGGTGGAATCTCCAGACTCGGTATTTGAAGGTTGAAGGTCTTTCTTAGGGATGGTCTGAACTAACATCTGAAGAAATTTTTATTCCCTTTGTTCTCACGCTAGGTAACCTTGTCTGCTGTTTGGGTGCCATGTCTTTCTTCTGTGAGCCTCCTTTCATTTAGCAGCGTGCTCGTAGGAACTGAACCAGCTCCCCGAAGAGTTGAGCACTGGAAGCCAGCTCTGGCAGGTAAGAGGAATGAAAGACTGAAAATTTCAACAAATCTCCATGAGCTGCAATAACACTGAATGCTCAGCACATTGTCATCTTGTCTGTCATTCCTCGGTCAGCAACAGAAATCAATTTCTATATGAAACCACCAAAACCTGGAGAGCTAGAATATTGCTGCAGGTGTCGGATGTCCTTTTTTCTGAAAGCCCTCTCACGCCAATTTTTAACAATCGGGGGAGTTCTCAGTTCTGCACATAAGGTATGACTTTTTTTTTGTGCACAATATGAGAATGCAATTACTGTGGGACCTATTCAAAGAACAGAACTTGAAAGCTTCAGCATAAATTCAAGTGGTGTTCAAGATGGATAATACACTTCAGTCACTACCATCTGCATATCCCAAATCCTGTGCTATCCAACAGAGCAATCAAGCCCTTCTGCATGAACTCAGCAGGGCTGCTCTCCAGTCTGCCGGCTAAAAGGTCAGATGTTAAACTGATTTCATAATATTACAATAAAGCTTAGAAACTAGCAGAAGAAAATAAGCCTTCTCTGCAGACGATAGCAAGGGTTAGAATAGTACATCATTTGAGAAGAATTAGTGACAGCAGCATTAGGGTAATAAAATACAGCAAACACTTCTGCTTGCTCTTACACCATTGATGAGTACAACTATACTGAATCCATTATTTCAGGTTATAAAATATACAAAAGTATGTCTGCATTTTATCCTATTCTCTTATCTTGAAAACATAAATCTAAAGTGCTGATCCTGATGGATTTATTTCAATGAACTGAGAAACATGAGAAAACTACCATTTTTGGCTAATGCACAATCTTGTTTCCCCCTGCCTCTAATGTAAAAATAAAAAAGCTGAAGCACTTAAACACCTTAAGAATGAAATCCCTGAAGTACTTTGGCCATTCTGCACCATTGGGGAAGTTAGCGTTGAATTGCCTTTTGATTTTAAGCCAATTAACCCAACCATACATGAAGAATGAAGTCTTGGAAAGATAACATGGTCCATTTTAAAGAGCTGTAAAAACACAAACCCATCCCTGAAACAGATTTAGCTACAACCCTTGGGAATACATCACAAGTGTTAATGAAAATTGTTTGGTTCCATCCTGGGGACACGTAACACAAAGCTAAAGGTCATTTAGCCCTATCCCAAGAGTGGCTAACCAACTCCCAAACAAATCACAGTTCAGTTTGTCATTTCCAAATCTCACTTTTTGATGGGCAGCCTGTTTATGTGTCCACAGATGCCACATCGTGTTTTACTCCAGGTTTACATCTTAAATATCACCTCTTCATCCACACATCTACAGTCTCGCTGTGCTACCTATGGTTTTGTGTTTTACCCTTCACCAGCCCTACAGATCTAAGCCATCCCTCACTGTTCACAAAAAACAAAAGCAATTTAAATGCTATTCAGACAGATACGAAAGACGTACCTGGGACTGCGAGATTCACCACTTGTATTGTCTCCATATACAGAAATGGGAGTTCACTATCAAGCTTTCAACCACAAGCAGTGCAGAAAGGTTACTGGAAGGGTAACAGAATTCAGGTGTGGCTGTAGGACTCCAAGAACTAGTCCTGCGGAGCTGTCTTTAACTAATTAAACACCACAGAAGCCAACTGAGGGTTCTAGGAACTTGAAAATATTAGTCATAATTTTAAGGCTGTCATAATTTTAGTGAATTTTTAATTAATTTGGACATTTCTCTGCCCTCCCTCACCACAGCAAAACTTGAATTATATGTGTGGCTAAAGAAAAGCCAAAGGTGTATGAATTGTGTAGCCAGAGCAGAAGTCTATCCATCATGTCACATTGGACATCATCTTTCTTTTGGTAAGTACGACATATGATGAAGGAAATATACCCAGCTCCATTAGAGGTACAGATTTGGATAAAGGAGACCATGTTAACACTGAAACAGAGAATTTTAATTCCCTCCCCAGTAGTAGTATTTTTTTGAAACAGAAATTATAGCAGGATTGACCAAAGCAACAGATGCTCTTACCAAAGATCCTTCATTTCTTTTAGCAACACCCTATCTTTGTTACAGTTCAAAAGGAATGAAGAGATGTTTTCGATATCCTAGACCCCTAGGCATGATTTTCCTTCAAGCGTTTTGCTTTTGAAAAAGTTAAGAAGCACTGTGAATACAGTTCTGATGTATTGGCTTCCCAAATATACAGGGCAACAGAAAGTAAATGTAGTCTAAGGAGAAGTCAGTCACTGCTATATGATCTTTCCCCACACTTTGTTTAGTTACGTTTATTCATTCTGTCATCAGTGAAGACAGAGAGGTTAAGCAGAACAACATTTGTTTTGCAGTATTGCCTCTTTCATGCTTGAGAGGATCGCAAGTGGTTTAGAAGGAAAAAAAGCTACTGGACTACTGTTAAAATTGTGTCTGCTTAGATATATTCAGTGCCTACTACACTTTTGCATCATTTAGGTACAAAAGTGTAGGCTGAACAACAGCTCAATCTTGCTGATCACATTTAGTGTTGGATTTTGGAGGTATTCCTCATCAGAACTGCTCTGCAGACAGCTGTGATGAAGCACGCCCCACGTTCACCTCTCACAAGGGTCAGGCACATGCAGAATTACCCGCTTTCCTCCTCAAGGACCAGCCAAACCACAGAGCAAATACCAAAAACGCTCTTTGCAACAAGCTCATTAGCCCTCCTGACTGCTGCAAACATACAGGCATCAACTGCAAAACCTTTCATCTTTTCTGCATGCCGAGATGCAGATACATAACTTTTTCAGTGTTGCTGCTATTAACTTCATTTTACCTCAACTGTTCTTCTTTCCACTAGAGTTTATGCAACCAAAATAACTTTAAGAAATATATATATGAATCTACTAGAACTGAATCATATACTAACCAAACAGTATTTGTCCAACTTATTGTTCCTTTGAGTACCATTACAATGAATGAACATTTTCTAGCTTAACCCAATGCAAGGCATTGAATAACTCTGTCATTGAAAGCTGTTCAAATCATGATTGCTACTATTTCTGATTCTAATTTGTCAAAGTGGAGGTTAACACATACTGTAACAGGCAACAACAGTTGTTACTGTTTATGGGACTGTAAATGCAAATGGATTGCACTACATGATTCTTTTTATTATATATTGCTACTGATGGTTGCTCGCTTGAAAATCCATTTGCAGAATTCCACTGGTGTCAATGAAAACGGCAGTGGTCCCATTCATCTAGCACACTGTATCTAGACAGACTAGCAAAACCCAGTAGGCATTATTGATGGACTTAGACATTTTGGTGCTGTTATGCTTGTTTATGAGAAAAATAGTGGAAGGTACCTAGTGTACAAAGGCATTTATTTATTTGCAAACCTCAAGGAGCAGTGAAATATAATAGTGACCTCAGTTGCACTGACACTCTCCAGTAGCAAAATTTCAAAAAATTAGATTTCAAACCGTAACGTGATTTTGTTTTGTATGTGTGTAGTGGGTTAAGCAGAGGGGAGCTAATTTTTTTTTTTTTTCCCCTTTTCTCCCTTCTCTTCATAAATAGCTAGCAAGAAGCTATGTTTTGGATTCCTGCTCAGGAGAAAAGCTGATACGAAGATAACATTTATAGTTATTGCTAGGATACCCTCAAGGACAAATACATTCGGTCTCTCTTCTCTCCATAGACAGAGGGAGGGGGGAAAGAGACAGTCC
>VZTO01005731.1:10344-74348 GCA_013400615.1 Syrrhaptes paradoxus | reverse complement strand
GGCAGAATTACTGTGTATCACATTGCATATTTGTATATAGTATTATTTCCAATATTATTGTAGTTTAGTTATTAAATTGTCTTTATCTCAACCCACGAGTCCTCTTTGCCATTTACCTCTTTAATTCTCTCCCCTATCATTGGGTGGGGGCAGGGACTGTGTGAGCGGGTGTGTGTGGTTTGGCCCCCAGCCAAGGGCCAACCCGCCACAACGTGTCATTGCTTCAAGATGAAAAGAGTTGTGGTTTCTGCAGCTTTCAAATTTTATTTACCTGAAAAATTAAGAACAAAATTTGCTAATTGCATGCAAAAAAGGCAGTGAATTAAGCTTTGTTGTTTAGTTTTTGATGTAAAGCATTCTGTGTTGTCAAAAGGAAGATGACTTAGCAGAAAAAATTATAAATAATACATAATGACTTCAGAAAAGCAAGAATAGATATAATCTCAATAATCTCCGATATAATAATTCTCTGATACACATGTAAGAAACAAAGCCATCGTAATGCAGATTTCCTTGCTTCCTGTTTCAGAGATGGCAGCAGAACTTCAAAAGGTTTGGCTAGGTTTCTGTCTTGGTTCTTAACGTAAAACTCTCTACCAGTATTTAGTCTAAACAAAACCAATAGATGAATACCATCCAGTCTTCGTTCTAATACTTCTCTTATCAGCTTGGATCTAGTGAAAGAATATCCCTTATTTAGTAAACAAAGTTACAGTTATGTCCATGTCCTGGTTTCAGCTGGGACGGAGTTAACTTTCTTCATAGTAGCTAGTGTGAGGCTGCGTTTTGGATTCGTGCAGGGAAGGTCGCTGGCAACATACTGATGTTTAGAGTTGCTGCCAAGACAGTCAAGGATTGTTAGGAGGGATTATTGCCCTGGTTACTAGCCTACGATTCACCCTTAAATTTAGGATTGAGACCCAAATTGGCTGATGGTATATTCAAAATCATTTACATGTGCCTGGTATTATAAATGAGGGTCCGAAAGTTCTCTCTCTCTCTCTCTGGGTAGTCTCCCTCTCTTGGGGTCATGTCACTCTCTTGGAGGCTTGGGCTCATCTCTTTTCTGGGTTTGTGGTTTCAAGAACTCTCCCTGTTACAGTACTGTTAGCCAGGAAGAGGCTGAGCCTTAGTCATTGAGTGGTGGGCAGTATCACTGTGCATCACTCATTTGTACATTCGTACATATTACTATTATTATAATAATTATTATTATTTTCAATTGTATTGCAGTTTATCTATTAAATTATTCTTATCTCAACCCAAGAGTCTCTTTTCCCTTCACGCCTTTAATTCTCTCCCCACTCCTGGGGTGGGGGTAGAGTGAGTGAGCAGCTGTGTGATATTTGCCACTACTGGGTTCAAAACCACAACAGTCAACAATTGATTTTTCCATTTGCTAGCTTAGCAAATCAAGTAACACCTTCTGGTCAACTGGAAATGGGAATGCTTTTCCCTCCTGGTACTTCTACCTCTCCACCTCTCCCCAGATATTTTGAACTAAATGAAACCATTTACCTTGCTTTGCTTTGTAATTCGCATAAGGTCAAAGTAAAACTTTTCTCAAATGCCAAAAATGAAAAAAAAGTCCTTCATTTTTTAACACAAATCATTTATTTTTCCTGGATTTTATCTTTGTGATCATTCTCCCTCTTTCCTTCTTGACAGCTTGGTGCGTGTATGTGTGTGTGTGACAGAAATGGACACTAAACTCAGCATAATTTGCAGATAGTTTCATATAATCTAAAAGCTATACATAATTTACCAAAAGAGAAAAGCTTTATGAAGCTCTGTTACAGCTTTTTAATTAAAACTGGGCAAAACAGAGGAGAGGTGAGAAAATTGAAACATGATTATTTTATAAACAACAACAACTGCGCTCAATTCCTAATGAAGATCTCACTCCTTTTCCAATTCATTTGGGTCCTCTTATCTTTGAAAGGGATGTCACCCCAAATGCAGTGAACATTTCTTTCCAGAAAAATGACCTTTATGCTAGCACACACAATTGGCATAGTAACAGGAGGTCATGTATATTATTTACTGATCCCTTGGCAGCCTAAGGAGTGCCAGTAGACGGTTTGCAGTTCACTATAAATTTAAAGCAATCCTCGAAGTTTTATCATTAAAGGTGTAGACCCTGAGCAGAGACACTTTTTGGACAGTGGGAGGAGACCGTATGTTACCAATTCAGACATACACAGGGTATGAGATTTGGGGTGTCATGGTGCCCTTACTGACCTGCTGTTGAGATACTTGGATGAAGTATTTGTTGGAAATTTTTTTACTCTCTGCTGTTTGAAAAGTGCCACTAGCCTTTCAGCAGGGCACTGGAGCATAGGAGGACGTTTGGGCAGCACGGCATGCTACGGTCAAGGGAAATGTCCCATTAAGCCATGATATTAATTATAAATTGCCTCTAAGAGGCATATGCTTTCACAGCAGATGATGTTCTTCCCCAAAAAAGGTGGCACAGCTGGAAGAAAAGGCTGTTCCTTCCAAAAGCCCTACCGGATAGGCTTAGCAAATTCAGGTGTTCTCTCTTCATGAGAATATTTCTATCCAGCAATTTAATTTGAATAAACTACTTATAACTTGGTGGCTGTCAATTAACACCATAAGGGCTCATATTGAAGAACATGCATGTACGATACCACCGTTTTAAGACATTTTATTGCAAGAAAAGAAGGCTCAGCTTCATTGTTGATATTGCACAGCATTGTTGACACAGTGTTGTGATGCTTCTGTTTGACTCAATAACAGATGTCTCCGAATATTCACTTGGAGCAATAAATGCTAATCTAAATTCCCAGCATGCATGCTTATTTTTCAGTTGTGACAAAGACCTGGGGTGCCTTTTCCAAAGGTGCCAAACTAATTTGGAAATTAAGGATTTCAGAAGACAGATGGTTAAATGACCTCTCAGACTGACCTGTGGGTCTATCCAAATCCAGGTTACTTAAGAGTGCTGGCACCCCCAGGCCCAGCTGGCTGCCTTAGTGTAGGTGTCTGGGTCTGCAAATTAGGCCCTGGATATAATTCAATACCTTGCAATTCATAAATGATAGATGAGCTTGGTTTTCTAGCTGAAAGGCTGAGAGAGTGACATTCATAAAAATAAACAAGCATTTGTTACTTAGAGAACATGTCCTGGAATATATTTCTGAGTGTCATCAGAGAGACAAGGAGGCTGATAATGAGGAAGATTTGTTTGCCATTAATCGTCACAAATGCCAAAAAAGACAAAAGTGTAAAAATAAATTTCAAAGCTGATGATCTGAGACCATTTTCTGTATTCTACCCTCTACTTTTGCAGGTTGTTTTATTTTTAGGAATTCACTTAGTTGTACGTGACAATAACAGAAAGTGTATAAAAAATCTTGATTGGTACTTTGAAGTTTTTAAGCAGGAAACAGAAAAAAGATGTATTTCATGGCAAGTGTGACCTAGCAACAAACTTGATCTTTCCCAATTCATGGGAAAGTAGAACTGCACACGGGGGTACGTACCTACGCTCACGCACACTCCCAGCACACCTGGAGGAAGATATTCTCTGTCCCTGGCACAACAATAGCAGAGTTATGAGAAGGTTTCTAGAGATGTTGAAATTTCAGTTCCTTACTTTTAAGGGCTATTGGGAAGCCCCTTGGGCCGCAAGGTGCTGCTGCAGGCTGTGGGCAAGCAGGTGGACACGTAGGATGGGGAACCTGAAGCCTTGCCTCCGTGTCCAAGCCACTGGGCAATGAAGCTGAGTGGGTGAAGGACCACTTTATGTTATGATAAATGAAGCAAGCAGAGGTCAACGGTAAACTGACACTGGCATGGCTTAACTGATAGCTTACCAATATCTACGCTACGGATGCCAATCATAAGGACACACAAAACGATGCAGCCTCCACGTCCGCTCTCCCAACCCAATAACTACTCCAGAATTCAGCAGAAGGGCCTTTTTTTTTTCCTGCCTGGAGATTTTAGTGCCACCCAAATTTAACTTACTGCACTGTCATCCACTGCGACGTGATTCTCAAAAAATCAGCAAGAACTCTACCACGATTCTACACAGAAGAAATATGGGTTTGCATCTACAAGTGATCTTTGAAAAACGGTCAGCTCTCCTGGCTCTCGCAGCTCAGCTAATGGCTGACTTGCACATCAGCTCTTGCAAGTAATACAAAACCAGACCCTGCCACCACAGAGCAGTGCTGAGCTCTTCAGTATCTTCACATTGATACAGTCCGAGTCCATATATAACTAAATATAGGTCATATTCCTGAACATATTATTCTTCAAAGATTCTTTTGTTTCTGTAAATTTGTCTGCTATGGACAAGGCAAACCTTGGAGCTCTCATTTTTTTTTTTTCATTTCTTTACATCAGAATCGTGTTTCCATAAGCACTGCTGTTCATGAAGCCTATGAGCAGCTACCACAAGAATACTGTTTATTTTTGTACAACATTTTAGCCACAAGTTGGTGGCCAGAGCTACCTAACTGAGGGATGCCAGTCAAAGCAATAGCTAGAAGTACCGGCCATACCACAGTAACTCATCTCCAGTTAAAATACCACCAAATACAGGACCCAATATTCAAACAAAGGAAAAACGTGTTCCTTCAAACTGTAATTTCATCCTATGTTATTGTCTTAGGGAAGTAGAAGATATAAAATCGTCTTCAGCTGGGAAGATGGCTGAGGGGATACCGGGGTCATGTTCAAAATACACCAATTCAGAGCGAAATACCACCAAGTATTATTTAAAGCAAGCAGTTCCTGCTGGTTTCCTGATGATGCTGATGAGAGCTAATACAAGAGAACTGACTGTGAATTATTCAAAATAACTGAAAGTTGTAAAGAATATCACACAGAGGATTAATATAAAAACCAGAAAGCTGTGGTTGCAAACACACAAAAAACTGAACCGCTGCTTGAACCTACATGTGAGAATACCCAGTGCAGTGGCTGATCTCTAGTGAAAATGTTGCAAATCAGATACAAATTAGTATGAATATTTATCAAATGTTTTAATTAAAATTATCAAGCTGTTAAGATTATTTCTCCCCCCTCAAAAAAAATCAAAAGCGACAACAACCATGAAGCAGAAACAGTGTAGCAGAACAAAAACTCAGCTGGAAGCCCCATCAGCAGCCAACTAAAAAAAACACGTCGTGTGAGCATCCCACAGCCTTAATTCAATAATACTCAGAAAGCCTGCACATCCCAAAGGGCGCGTGTTGCTTGAAAGTGGAATTCATTAATGCTCAAGCTCAAAAATCAATACAGGAAACCCACTGAACCAAAAAGCATATGCTGTGAGTCAAACTACAGATTAACTGTTTTCATATTTTTTGCTTTCTTTTGTCAAACCCAAATAAGGCATTTTTAGGGGCCAACAGCTTTTGTTCTTGGGGAGCTCAATGTTAAATTAGATTTAATAAGACGTAAAGCAGAACAAAAACCACCTCGCCCTCTGATATTGCAATGTGGTGAACTCTTTCTGCTAGTCAGCTGGGATAGAGAAGAACCACAGCATGACCCTCCTTGCTCTAGGTGACAATTTGGCACCACACCTCCCCTTCTGGAGGAAGGACATTACCAAGCCACATTTGCTTGCAGTATTAATGCAACACCACAAAGTTATCAAACAAAGCCAAAAGGAAAACCCAAGATGGGTTACAATTTCTGTGACACGCAAAAATCCCATAAAATAAAAGATGGAACAGAAGCCATTTAGGGTGAATGAATGGTTTTCTTGCATGTTCTCATGTATTTTCGCAGTGGAAAACCTCCAGAACTAGGGTTGTATGTTTAGTGCCAATCCTTTCACTTGAGAAACTATATTTACCCTCCACTTTAGATGAAAACTGAATCTAAATACAGTGTTTGCTCATAAGATTATGACAGCTCCCTCTTGTCAAGCAGGCTGCAAAGACATGATTGCCACAGAGGACACATTAGACTGCTAAAGAGACCTGAATTCAGAAATTTCATGGGTAAATTTTTCACAATAGATAGATACGAACGACAATTCATAACTTGAAAAAAAATCTAAAGTTATATCAGTAATACAAATAGAAAATCTTATCCTGAGTTAAATAACAAATTAAGAAATCAGCCTATTTTAACGAATTGTGTAAACCAGCGTTATTCCATTCTCCAAGCACTGGCCAGAAGAAACACTCGCTTAATCGTGAATACAGGGTACACAGCACCAGCCCTTTGGTTTTAATGGAAGCTGCTAATTCTCAGCACTTCCAGCACAGCCTCAGCTCTGTGTTATAATCCTGGTACCAAGAGGATTGCTTAAAAGTTCTGCTCTATTACTGTAAACAGAAGGATTCCTGATGAGTTCAGGTTGATGGGCAGTCTGTTTGCAAACGTGTCCTGCCTAAATTATAGATGCAGAAGCCGCAATTAATCACCTTCTATACTTCTCATTAAAAAGTAACTGCACTGCAAGGTAAAAATAAATTTGCAGACAGCTACCTACTGCACTGGCCTTACATTTTATTGCAGAGGCAAAAAAAAAAAAAAGGCACCATTATTCAAGAGAGTCTCTGTGTGGAAAAGATCCTTAGAATGAGAAACTACAGCAAAAATGAAAATGCAGGAAGCTCCCCATTTGCAGTCTCATTTCATTTCCCCTCCAACTGCTATGGATAACCTGCTATTGTGTTTTGTTTGTTTTCTTTATATCTCAGAGTAAATACCGTTCCAGATTCATGAACAGAATTCACAGATCATTTAAGGCTGAATCTGTAATAAGCCTGACTCTGCAATAAGTCCCAACATCTTTAATTTGCTCAGTTCTTCCTCTGGGCTCTGCAAACCTTTGCATTTTGCAACTATGGTCCTTTAGATTGTATTCTAAACATTTTATTTGCCATTTGATTATCTTGCTGCTTTTGCAATGACCACAAATATTGAAAACCTGGCTCATAAACTTCAAGGCTTTCCAGAGACTGGTCTGCTAATATCTGACAACTAAGTTCACTTTCCTCCAGAGAAGCTAATGTGTTCTAGCCCTAAGCCCTAAGGAGCGACAGCTATAGTCTACCAATTTATAACATGCTTCCTATGTGAATTTTCAACAACAGAAGAATAAGAGTCATCTGTCTCTTTCCTCTTAAAAAAAATAATCTAAAATTACTTCTCAAAATCTGGACAGACCTGAGTAATATAAAAAGCAAAGCGAGCATTAATGTCTCCAAAGTATTTTTTTCTTGCTGTTGACAGTAATACTTGACATAAATGTATCAGTTTTAAGCAAATCATCTTCATAATCACAGAATGGTTTGGGTTGAAAGGAACCTTAAAGATCATCCAGTCCCACCCCCTGCCATGGGCAGGGACACCTCCCACAAGCCCAGGTTGCCCAAAGCCTCATCCAGTCTGGCCTTGAACACCTCCAGGGATGGGGCATCCACAGCTTCTCTGGGCAGCCTGGGCCACTGGCCACCTGGCAAACATCATAGGAAAAAAATTCTTTTTTATAACTGATCTAAATGTACCCTGCGTCAGCTTACAACCACTACACATCCTGTCACTACACTCCCTGATAAAGAGTGTTTCCCCATCTCTCCTGTAGCCCCCTTTCAGCACTGGAAGGTGCTGGAAGGTCTCCATGGAGCCTTCTCTTCTCCAGGCTGAACAACCCCAACTCTCTCAGCCTGTCCTCACAGGGGAGGTGCTCCAGCCCTCTGAGCATCTTTGTGGCCTCCTCTGTCCCCGCTCCAACAGGTCCATGTCCTTCCTGTGCTGAGGACCCCAGAGCTGGACGCAGCACTGCAGGGGGGGGTCTCACAAGAGCAGAGCAGAGGGTCCACCTCCCTGGACCTGCTGGTCACGCCACTTTTGACACAGCCCAGGATGTGGTTGACTTTCTGGGCTGTAAGCGCACACTGCCGGCTCATGTTGAGCTTCTCATCACCCAACACCCCCAAGTCCTTCTCCTCAGAGCTGCGCTCAATCCATTCTCTGCTCATCATTGTGTCTAATTCTCACATAAAAACCCAGAAGTAGCTTGTGTCAGACCACCCAAAGGCCAGCAATAGAGACAGGAATAGCACCCAGGCTCCCGTGCTTTGGGACAGCTTTTGGCCAGCAGGCCATACCTACAGAGTTACGGTCACACACCTTAGGAGCAAAAGTCACATTTCCCAGAAAAGTCCCATCATGGTCTAGGGGACAACTCCTATATTTTAAGTGTAAATGGGTACCCACGCACCTCATTGGGTTAGTACCTCTTCTACAGTGGAGCAATGCTGGAACTGAGTGTTAATAACTTTAACGCAGAGGATTTTGGTATCATAAGTGCAGAAGAAAATAACATTTTGCTAAGAGCTAACACCACTATAATTTAGTAAAATGCTAAACATTTGATTTGTCATCATTGATTTTATTCCCTTTCATTTGTAACTTAATTTTGATGACTGTCTCATAATAGCTAGATAAGGAAAGAAACATCTCAGTTTATCAGGCAAGCCCTTATGTGGTTTTTTTGCTCCATCGTTATGAAATTAAAGCCAGGGAGTGAATGCTATGGGCAAACTGGTAAAATGTGTTTATTTCCCCCAGGAAAATATGTCAGCAGAAAAGTGAACAACTACATGCACACATATTAGAAAGCATTAATAGAGCTTGCAATGCTCGAGCTGTTTAAAAACTGCCTGTGGGGTTCATGGACTACTTGCATCTGAACCTGTATCTATCTGGATATACACCTGTTTTTCTGTTTCCTAATGGTATCAGGACATGGTTTAGTGAGTTGGGTGGTGTTGGGTTGACAACTGGACTTGATGACCCTTGAGTTTTTTTCCAACCTTAATGACTCTATGATTCTATAACAATAAAATTATGTATGAAGGAAATCTATTTTTATAAACAGATTAGAAGGCTGTCCACTGCATTTCTATACAATTCAAAAGGAATAAAAGACAATGCAATCATTTCCCGAATTTGAAAATCCTACATAGGTCACAACAAGGAATTTTTTTCTCTGGCAAAACTGTCATCCATCAGCTCCAACACTGCAGGAGGAGGAACAAGCTGACTGAGACTGTGGTTCAATTGGGTCCTAAATCTCTTCACCCAACAAATCCAAGAAACAAGCTGGCAATAACTCATCTGTTACTGGTCGCTCTTCATCTTCCAGGAGGCGAAAAGGAGCAGCCAAAGAGAGAAGCCCTCAGAAGGCAGGACACAAAGCTGGCAGCAGGGAGGGCAGTCCTGCTCCTGCCCCACCGCTAAAGCAGAGTGATGGACTCAAACCCAAGCAACAGGAAGGGAGAAAGAAAATCTGAGGTTTGGCAGAAGCAATCTGCTAAGCAAGCTTGGGAGTCACAATGGACTGTAGGGAGAGCATCTACATGCCAGAGTAGGTGTCACCTTGCCGGGGTTTTCAGCATCACACTCTCAACTTCAGCTGACAATGAGAGAATGACATCAGGCCCTACAACACAGCCTTGGTAAATCATCATGAAGGAGCCAAGCAGTGAATTAATAAAAGTCAGGTGGCCATAAATCTATAGAGAATGAATTCTGCAGAAATCTTTCCCTTCCTGATGGTTGCACACTCAGTCACAATCTCATGCCTGAGTCTGTTCCCAGGCATCCCACGTTCTGAGCTTGCATCACTGCAGGCACCTGTTTATATATATATAAAAATATATATATACACACACATATAGGTAGCATCCCTACTCTGGTTACTGTACTGAAATCCACAGAACTGCAGCTAGCTTTTTTTATGGAAGCCAGCCCTTGATTTGGACTGTCAAACAGATATCGGCAGCTTATGTTTGGAAGGATTTCCTCTGGTAATTTCCAGGCAAGCAAAAAAGACGTTAATTAGACATTATCATCACATATGATGAATAACGCAAGATAGCAGAACCTTGGCTCAGACAGAAAAAAAAAAACAGAATACATAAGCACACAGATTTTTTTAATTAAGCCCACATTAGTCCTAATGCTATATATCTTCAGTGCAGCAGCTGTGTATTTCTACATGAAAGACTCACAATTACTAATATTGTGCCTCTTGCAACCAAACTTCTAAAACACCTCAACACTTTCCGAATTAGCAACGCTCTAAAAAGTGATTGTAACTCCCTGCGCATGCACGAGTTCTTTTTAAGGCAGTATTTATGGGAAAATGAAAATAATCCCAGTTGCTCTCAGCATCAGTTTCTTCCGAACCCTTGACGAAGGATGTTTCGTGCACTGAAGACATTTGCAGCCAGTGTAGTTCAGAGATGTAACGCCTGCTCTGCTTTCCTTTGCAGGCAGGCAGAACCTTCCCATCGATTTGAATGGGACTCAAATTCAGTCCACAGAGAGACACAAAGCGAGGCTTTTTTAGCACTATTACTGATGGCATCTGCCGCTATAGTTCCTACGAAAAGAAAGGCTATGCAATACCTCTGAGATAGCTGAAACAAGCTGTTAATGTGTGAGCTTTCAATCTCTACTAGAATATTGTTTGCAGTCTCAAAGTCAAAACCGATAGCATATGCAAGCTGGAATTTAATGCCGGAGTACATATTGGAGACATTTAACACTACGTGTCAAAATAAGCATGTATCCGTTAAAAGTCCTATCACAAATACATCCACTCAAAGTCAGATGCCGCAATATAAAAGAAAAGTGTGCCTGCAATGTATTTAACGTCAGGATGGATAAACTAAAACTCGAGAATTCTGTTTCTTTTCCCAGACTCAAGCTATGTTCATCAGATCACTCGGATTGGGGCTAGAAGCGATGCAGTATTCATAGAATCACAGAATCATGAAGGTTGGAAAAGACCTCAAGGATCATCAAGTCCAACCATCAACCCAACACCACCCAACCCACTGAACCATGTCTCTAAGCACCACATCTACGCGTTTCTTGAACCCATCCAGGGATGGTGACTCCACCACTTCCATAGGCAAGATGCATCTGTATTAAATCAAAACAAAAAAATACCATTGATACAGCACTGATAGTCTAATCGCAACCCACAAATGCAAAGGCAGAGTTCAGACTAAGCACCTACCACTTATTTGTCAGAGCTTTACCCCACTAATTATTACTAGAATTTGTTCTAACCCACAGGTATGATATATCTCTCCGAGTATCGCATTTATCCCAATATGTGTTCATGAAGCCTATCAAAATACAAGTCTCTGGCATGTCCGACTTCTCACAAATTGCATTTGTTTTAGTATTAAAGCAGGGAATTACTCTGTCTTTGGATAAAAGGGTTTATTTGACACTTGTGTTCACCCACCATAATGCTCCACAACATTGAGGCAGCAATGACTCGCATTTCTACGGTCTGCTCAAGTCCTGCTAAGCTGCAGTCAAGTCGATGTTAACTGCAGTTGCGGAACACACAACAGCAATGTTTAACCGTAGAGCACAGCAGTACTTGCTATCTAAACCACAAAATGCACAACACATCATTGTCTGTGACAGGCAGGAGTGCACATAACAAAACCTTGATGGATGTGAATTTTATCCCACTGCTCTACATTTTGGTGGTGTCGGCTTCTCTCAGGTTGCTCAGCTGTAACAGAGAAAGGGTAGCTGTGGAAGCAGAGAGAGACACTTCTTGTCCAGAAAGGTGCCAGCTCACAAGAGTCTGCTTCTCAGAATCACACAATGGTTTGGCTTGGAAGGGACCTTTGAAGATCATCTAGTTCACCCCCCCTAAAATGCTTCCCTACCTTCCAGAAGTAGGATAAAGACGTAGTGGGTTTTTCTTTTTCCCCATTACACAGTAACCATTACACAAGGATACAGGGGAAGTCTAAGAAACTCCTATATCTATGGGTTATTCACCACAGGGTGAAGCTGCAGCTTGCCTAGCTGCATCTCCCTTCCCCTATAGCTTCTCACCTCCCACCTCTACTGCCAGCAACCTTCAGGCTTCTCCGCAATTTATATTAGCCAAGGAAGAAGTAGAGTAAATAAGCTTCGCCAAGGGAAGAGTGGGATGTCAAGCTGCCTCATAAGGGATCATCATCTCATGAAGATGAGAGCATTCACCTTACCATTACTTTATTGACCAAGTTCCATCTGCAAGCAAGTGCACTCTGGTCACTCACCTTTGGCATTGCCGTTGTCGTAGCCAACTCCTCTGTCATTTCCCACACAATTTAATTTCTGCCTCCGACTTGTGCTCTGGATTGAGGCAAACATTTAGATTATAGACAACCTGATCTTGTCTGTGTCAAATGCAATTCTCTTTCTGCTGCACATGCAAGGATTGCATGTGCTCTTACCGTTCCCAAAGGACTCTAGTAACATAACTGGGACTGCAAGACACGTAGCCAGAAACAACGGCCAACAGGGAGATTTTGAATGTGTGAGATAGTTTGTCTTCAGTTGGCTTTCAGTGGAAACCAGATGCCATTGTGCTGATGTTAACACTCTCTTGTCTTCAAAATGAAGCCCCTTCGGGCGTCACCAGCAGGAGCTGCTGCTACCTGCAAAGGGCAGTATTTCTGAAATCAGGATCTTTATGTTGTTTGGCAGGAAGGTCTCCAAAGAACAGAGCAGATAGACAAACTTCTGCCAGCCACACTCTCAGCAGACAGTGAAAGCCATTATCAGAAATGGGCTTTGGATCATTTTACACTTTGAACTGTGCAGAGAAATGTGGAACTATGATGATAAATTGAAAACACAATCTTAGGAAAAAAATGCTCATTCATTACTGTAGTTCCTACCCTAAATAAGCATTTATATTTACATTCCTGTGTATTCCCACACAATCTTCTCTACGACTGGCTCTATAGATTTCAAAAGATTGAACTAGTTAAATAAATCTACCCAGTGTTTGCACAGGATGTCTTTATTTATAATTTCTTCTCACTGGATGCTTAAATACATCCGTGCAGAACTGCTCACTCTCAGGATATTTCCAGTGCAGTTACAGAGGAGCTACTGGCTAAAAAGCCTGTAGATTCAATATTCCTCTGCCTCTTACTTCTCCTGGTTGCCAAGACCAGCTCCAGTGCCCAGGAAAGGCAATGGAAAGATTCCCACTGTTTTCAATGGGCTTTGCTTTGGGCTGCAATCCCTCCTTTAGAAAACATAAATCTCATTCAAATCAGACTGGCAGTACATAAACTGGAGAATTAAACTCCCCAGCCTTTAAAATCAACTCTTATACACATGTCATAGGTTTGGAAAGATGTTTCCTCTGCTAGCATTTACTGCCTGTGAGTCATTCTGACAAACTGGCACAGACAGGAATGCTTACTGGGATGCAACAGGGAAGCCAAGCCAGTTACTCCATGAGAATACATCTTCTCAAAGCAGCTGGTGATCACCTCCTCCTCCCTGAACAAGTGAGCACCAGGGCAGGTGGAAAAGAGATGCCTGTAAGATGCACAAATAAATGGTTAATGCACCAAACAATAGAAAAAAGAAAGGCAGAAGATGGAAAGGCAGTAAAGACAAAGGAATCAGCAAGGGATTGCCAAGATAAATGCAAAAGACTATATGGGAACAGTCCAGAACAAACAGCAAAAATCACATACATTATCCACATATTTTCCCAATAAGATAGCACCAGCTCCCATTTCTGGACATCAGATTTTCCTAAAAACACACTGTGAGGTGGTCATTTTCTTTTAACAATAGCTATACCTTGAAACCAGCTTTAGGAGAAATTCAAAGTATTACATGTTTCATCACAATTTCTTCTACTTCCTCATGCCTCTCTTGCCGCTCCCACCTCATTTTAGAAAAGAAGGACAAATCTCTAAACCTGGGCATCCGAGTCTGTGCACAGGCTGTCATTTCTGCAGTTGAGAGCATATGGACACCCTGCACAATATCAAAAGATCTTCTCGACATCTAACAACTTCTCTCATCTTCAGAGAACCATCATCTAAGTAATTTCTGTCCTTAGAGCACAAAGTCTTGGGCACCCGTCCTCGTCACTGAGGCGGCTGTTTACAGTTGGTTAACCAACTGTAAATAACAAAGTATTCCCAGTGAAGAAAACAGCTCAATATTTAACAGCTGCCAGAAGCACTGCTTTCATTTGCAAGGGTGCTCCACGCTCATTTGGCATTTGGTATCCTCAGTCTTGAGAAGAGCTTGGGAGTAAGTGTTTGGTAAACCGTAAGTTTCAGGCATCACTACTCAGAGACAGCCTGAGTGATGTCACCAGCATCCACCAGCTTCCCACTCTCCAAAGGAGGGAATCCAGTGTTCTTCAGAGCAGCCTGAAGCAGTTTTATTATGGAGGAGATTTACAAACAGAGTACTAGGGTAGGAGATGAACTGGAGCACTGGCATCAAAGAGAGGAAAATTACACTGCAGAGTGTGTGCCTGCCTCTGCCAGGCTCCCCATGCAGCCTCGAGCACAACGTGGTCGCACTCCCCTGACAGCTGCTGGCATAAATAAAATATTCAAATATAAATATATTTCTAAAAATATTTTTATTTATTTATATTTATTTTAAATATATTTCCATATATACATATTTTAAATATATTTTTAGGTTTCCTTGCAATACAAATGGAGAACTAAAAGGGCTCTCTTGGGGATGATGTCTCTCTCATTCTTCAATTATAGAAAAAATACACATACATTAATATATTCCCCACCCCCCCTTCCCTCTACAAATTCAAATGACACCCCCATTCAAATGGCATAAGAGACTGTTGCCATTGAAAATTCAAATCAAGCACCATCAGGTTTGCATTCCTGTTTGGACACTATATTTTTTACTCCTCCAACAATGTAACAGGGGCAAGAGAGCTCTCTGCCCTAAATCCAGGAGGTTGACCAAATCATCACTCTTTTGTTGTCAGCATCTCTCAGCCACCCATTCATTGTTTCTTCCCAGCTCCCCACAGAAAACAACTATTCCAGGCGTGTCAGAAGATGGCTCTGAAAACAGGGACTTGAAGTGCAGAACCTGCTGCTGTCCATTTACTAGGGGACTCTGTCACATCAACCAGTGGCTACTCAAACTGCTCACTACTTCGTGAGACAGGCTAAAATCAGATTTTGGACACTGGGTCATAAAGTGTCATTTCAAAGTGTATGTATCATCTCTATAAGCCACAGACATTGTATCTCAGCTTCTGGAGGTTCAACAATGTAATTATATACCATACAAAATAGCAGTAAAGCCCAAAGAGCAAAGTTAAAAGCAAATGCTTTAAAATTATATCCTTTTTTGTAGATCTCACACAGTTCAGATACAATTTTGCAATAGCTAGTCCTTGGCTTTAATACCATCACAGGCATAAATTAGTTACAAAAGTAATGACCCCAAAAATATTCACTCAATTACAGTGGCCTCGACATCTTCATTACCGTTAGCAGTTAGGTACGTTACTTCTTCGACCTTTAAAACCGAGTTCTTGCTCACTTTGGATGAGAGAATGGCTACTGGGATTTTGCTCAACCAGGCAAAAATGCGTATGAATGTCTCTAATAAATATCTGCTAATTCTATCTTTTTTGTAAGCCATCAGATTGGCAAACACAAAATTATACCCCTTAATTTCTCTCATAGCTCTCCCTAAGAATACACGGTTTCAAGAAGTGGGTCTTTTAGAATTAGATTTTAAATTTCCTCAGATGCCTTGTTCCTCTGGCGACTCATTTCTTGTCTTAAGAGGCTTTCTGCGGAATTGCAAACATCTACCATTAAGTCTGATGCCGCTACTCTGACCTCTGTTTTGTCTCAGCTGACCTTAGACTCTAAGCAACAGCCTTTGCTCAAGGCTACCTCATTTCAAAAGTTTCAGAGGATCCACACTTCAGCAAGACTCAGGATGCGAGATGAAGTTCCTCTTTTGTTCAAATTCGTCAATAAAATATTGTCATTTGTTTATGAGACCTTGCTTCTGCTTTCTCTTGCTATGAATGTTTCCAGAACGCAAGTGTTGAACTTCTGAATCTATATGAAGAAAACCCTTCCTTGGCTAAATAAACTACTTACTGATGTATCATAACGGCCACTATTATTTAAGACCCCTGACTCCAATCAGTTCCTGGCTGGTCCAGATACCAGAAAGCCGATCAAGGCCAGATGTGAGAGCAGCTCTTTCTGCCAATTTCATTAGGACAGCTCCCAAAAAGTATTAACCATCATGTTTCTCAGACCGGATAAGAAAGATCTCTAATGCACCCCTGAGGTCAAAAAAGGTGTGAGCAGAGAGTGCCATCGAAGGACTTGGGTCTGATGGTCTACAAAAGAGACAGCTACAGAGGGACACAATACTGACACGTCAGTTTGCAAGGGACATGGAGGAGGCCATCCCCTGCTCCTGGACCTGTTGGAGCAAGTCCAGAGGAGCCACGACGATGGTCAGAGGGCTGGAGCACCTCCCCTGTGAGGACAGGCTGAGAGAGTTGGGGGTGTTCAGCCTGGAGAAGAGAAGGCTCCGGGGAGACATTAGAGCAGCTTCCAGTGCTGAAAGGGGGATACAGGAGAGATGGGGAGGGACTCTTTATCAGGGAGTGTAGTGACAGGACAAGGGGTAATGGGCATAAGCTGAAAGAGGGGAGGTTGAGATGAGACATTAGGCAGAAATGTTTTCCTGTGCAGGTGGTGAGGCAGTGGCCCAGGTTGCCCAGAGAAGCTGTGGATGCCCCATCCCTGGAGGGGTTCAAGGCCAGGCTGGATGACGCTTTGAGCAACCTGGGCTGGTGGGAGGTGTCCCCTGCCCATGGCAGGGGGTGGCACTGGATGATCTTTAAGGTCCTTTCCAACCCAAACCATTCTGTGATTCTGTGACTCTATGTGCACAGGGGATGGGAGCGGAGGAGTGCAATTTAGACAGAAGTCTACACAACTAGGTGAGAAGCAAAGCAGGCTGCCACCCAAGGTGATGAATCCTTCTTCACTAGGAGTAACTGGAAAAGGTTGAACAAGGGTCTGTCAGTCCACGTCTATGTGCCACCTCTCTGGCACCCAAGCACAGAAACAGCCTCTCCAAAGCACCTGTGACAGAAGCTTCCTGTGTTTACTGCAACTCCCTTACGCTTTCAGAAGGTAAGCTCCTTATGTCCCCAATTTGAGATGTGCATTTGATATTAAATAGTTGCATAAATAATGATATATTTAAATATATTTTTTTAAATAGCTTACCTATGGCTGTACAGTTACGGCTGATGTTCAGTGAAAAGCTCCCTTATGTAATCTGCAACTGGGTGTGTATGTTTATTAACTAAAAAAAATGCTTCACAGCAATATGGAAAAAAGACACACACTCTGCAAAGTCAAAATAATTACCTTGAAATCAGTCATTTACTGGTAGGAATTTAGAACAGCCTGTGTATCAGACTTTGTGTGGATTTTTCACATGTTGAAATCTAAATTTATCTGATTTTTTTTTAATATGCTGAGATGTTATTTACTAGGATAGAAGAGACCATCAAGCCTTATTCTTGTTAGTACTGTGAGACCTTATCTTAAATTCACTGTGCTGTTAGGATCAATATTTCTTTGGTCAGCACATCTCTAATGGAGCATCTGAGCTGATACAGAATCTTTGAAGTGTGCCACCCTTCTTACCCTGTCCAAAAGCAAAAGCAGAAACACAGGAAGCCATTTACATTTATTGCCACATTTTCTGTGAGTAGCATTTTATCCCTCTGGAGATGCATCTTACTCTCTTTTAATTAAAATTTATTGTTGTAATTTACATGATGTATTGCTGTCACATACACTGCTGCTCTTCTGTCACCATTTTCAAGAGCTCTTTGAAAACTATCTGACCTATGGCATATCTAAATTTTTCCACAGGTCAACGTGTAGGTGTTTATAACAAGCATTAAACTCAGAAAATGGTTGAGCACTGTAATTTCATCACATTAAAAGAGTAGAAACGCAGCAGTATATCTGATGAAAATACAGGCTTCGTATATTCTGACTAGAGGAAATCCAGCACCCATGCAAGACAAGAGACATCTCACCCACTACACAGAGTGGGAAAAGGCTTTGGTCTACAGAGGATAGTAACAGGCATAACTGGAAACACAATACTGGCTCTTGGTCCCAAAATGGAACTGGACACCCATCATGCTGCGTGCTTTAAAAACACATAATAAAATCATGGTCCCTGATCCAAAAACATTTCATGGTGTAGAAACAGAGACCACCAACGACTCTACTCAACAGCTAGCAGTGCGGAGAGCATGGGATGGCGGGGAAATCTACACATGCTGCGAGGACAAACCACGGCACGTCCCTGCCACACCTGACAAAAGGAGGCAACGCTTCTGCTGTGTACCCCCCAGACCACCACCATCCCCAAAACAGAGATGGGAAAATGCAAAATGGGGGCCTAGGCAGACTTGCACAAGCAAAATGTTGCACGCATGAGAACAGAGGAGAGCGAGTACAACCAGACTGTATGCTGCCTGGCCATCACACCTGCACAAGGGCACCTCGCACTTGGTGGGGCATGATATCTTACATTCAGACCCAACTCCCTCTCCTTTCCTCCGCTTTCCACACTTGTTTTCATCAAATATTCATAGACTTCACCAGCAAACAAATGGAAGAAACACTGGCCTTGCAGTCAGAAAAATAACAGCTCAAAGAAGAACTGAGCCCTAGTCACATATCAATTGAAGAGCAGATCTGTTGATTACTGAATCCCAGGGGATTCATTTCCCTGGAAAACAACTGTTTTCCTCTCCATCTTGGGTCAGTGCTCTCTGACTTCTTTGTTTAATGTCTGTACCATATATTTCCACAAGCAGTTGCAATGCTCTTACTACCTCTTCTCCGGCACACTACGTGCCTGCACGCTGGCATACATAAATACAAATGAGTTTACATTGTATTTCAGTTAATGGCATTTAAATGTGACCATGCAAAAATCTGCACTGCAACTAATATGAATTTGTTTAATTATACAGTTCTCAGAGCTTACTTTCTTTGTGTTTACAGTCCTGTATCCTGAGTGTCTTTGTGGTCCGGTGTAGGAGGAGGGCATAATTAAACTTTAACAACTTTTATTTATTAATTTCACTTAACAGTCCCGTGGAGAGGAGAGACAATCTTATCTGAAATGGCTGTAATTTATTGCCTTGCCTGCTGCAAGGAGAAAAGCTATAAAATAATACTTGGGGTCAGATTTCTACCTGGACCTCAGGGCAGATGAGGACATCCTCATCTCCTCCTCTCCCAAGCACCCAGGAGCAAGTTCTTATCCTACAGGCAAACAGCAAAGCCTCCTGTGCCTTCTTGTCTGAATACTTTCCCCTTTTTCCAGTCCAACAAATCTTTCTCCCTGACCACTTCTGGTCAGAAGAAAACTTCTTCTAGAAAACTAGAAGTTTTGCCATACAAGAGAATCAGCTGCAGGTTTCAGTTTATCATCCCAAATCCAACATTTGTTCATTCATTCTGAACTCCCGTGCCTGAAGGATAGTTCAGGTCAACGCAGAAATACAGCTGAGCTCTTCGACAACAGGTTCCCCCCCCCCCAAGTAAAACATGCCACCATAATTACTGTCACTCCTGCTGGCCCTTAAAAAATCAGCGCAACGACAGGCAGCAAAGCCAAGCACGTCACCTAGCATATCCCTCCGCAAGCCTGCGGTTGTTCTCTACATTTCTTCCACGCCATTTGACAATATTTGTTAAAATGCCCAAAGCAATTAAGTTTCAGTGTCTTTCTTCGGGAGATAATTCCAAGTTGTAACAGATTTCACTGTCTTGACGAGCTCCCTGATAGTCTATCTAAATTTCACTTCTTAATGATTTCATAGAATCATAGAATCATAGAATGGTTTGGGTTGGAAGGGACCTTAAATATCATCAAGTTCCAACCCCCCTGCCATGGGCAGGGACACCCTCCACTAGACCAGGTTGCTCAAAGCCTTATCTAACCTGGCCTTGAACACCTCCAGGGTGTTTCCTCTCATTATTTCCTTCTTCAGCCCCATTGTCAAACCCTTCCTCTTCAACCAGCACTACATCCTTTAGATATATAAAACCATTATCTACTATTCTGTCATTATTTAACCACCATGTTCCCCACATCATTGTTGCTCCTCTTGGTAACAGAGCCAAAGAATGAATTCAGCTTCATTTTAAATCCCCATGCCACCTTTCCCAAAGGCACATTAGCCCACTGTGCCAGGACAACTTGCACTCACACGTAAGTCTGAGAGCCTGCATGAACGCTGTCATTTATCTAGATAGTCGTAAAGAAATTAATTCAAATTACAAAATATTTACTCCCTAACACCTTCCTGAAACAGCATGATTCTGATCATTGTTGGGCATGCCTCAAATTTCACCTTTTTGCAAAGAATGTAGAAATGATGCGAGAGGGGAGACCAAAATGTTCAGTTGCAGAGCTATAGCAGGGTGGAAGGTGACTCTACCTTTCAGACTCACCTGATTTCCCTTGTGTACATTATATAGTTTAATTCAGTGTTTACTTAATGTGTATGAATTCCTAACACTATAGATAGTGGATTTTAATAATTTTCAGTATTCAATATAAAAAAAAATCAAGCCAAAAAACATCGCTAAAATTTTCTGTATTTGATGAAAGACCTCTAG
Source organism: Syrrhaptes paradoxus (assembly GCA_013400615.1). Classification (NCBI taxonomy): domain Eukaryota; kingdom Metazoa; phylum Chordata; class Aves; order Pterocliformes; family Pteroclidae; genus Syrrhaptes; species Syrrhaptes paradoxus. The sequence continues at coordinate 53,808 of VZTO01005731.1, read as the reverse complement.
ATACATAACGTTCATTTATTTTCTGCCCTCCCCCAAAAAAAGACAGAGAAACAGCAGATGAGAGCATTTGCATTCTAAACTCAACAGTCAGCTGAAGTTCAGCTACATGCCTAGAAAATAAGCTCTTGAGCACGCCCTTGATGACAGAAGAAAACCCATTAGTGTATCTTGAAAGCACCTGCTAGAATATCTGATCACTTCAGCTTGGTCAGCTATCATTCATCAACTCTTTGATAACAGATGTGAATTCAAACTCCCCAGATCAGATAAAAAAAATGTGGCTGAGAGTTTTTAGGATGTAACAAACACAAGCAGATAACAAATAGACACATGATCTCGAGACCCATGTTTCTGTGACTATAAAGACACAAGATCTTGTATACAACATCCAAAAATAACTCTTCATGTCAGAAAAAGCACACAGGTGGCCTGCCTTAGTCTCAAGCAGTGGAATAACAGCGCTTTGCCAGTGCAATGCCAGAAATTAAGGGCAAAGACCACTCCAACATCATGATCCTTTCTTTTCCCATGAGCCTAAGAAATACTTTCAGCCAACCAGGGCAGCTCCAACCACAGGTAAGTTACCAGCAAATTCTTTGTTCAAGAGAGAGCAAATGCCATAACATATTTGGCTATTATGTAGCACCACAAGTGATAAGACAACCTCTGCATCCTTTCTTTTCACTCATAGCAGAGCCAGACATGATCCTGCTTTTAGAACATGGGGGGGTGGGGGCGGGCAGTGACAATACTAGGAAATGGAATTTGGTTGCACTGTGCAACATGGTATGAAAGAAGTTTGATTCTCAGAAATGCTGCAACATTTCAAGTTCAGAAAGTAACCCAATTAAGAATTTCAAATCTACATAATAAAGATCCCACCTCCTTTTTTAGTCTTCTTCATCAGCCCCACCAAGGTTAGCATGAAGCACTTCCTGTCACTGAGGGTATTACATCTAGTGGGTCAAGAGATAATTCCCCAATCTGTTTTATCTTAAAGTCTGCAAATTCAGTAAGACAGGGTAAGGGTCTGACAAACCCAGGCAGTCCCTGCATAACAATAGTAGACTTTTATGTTAGTTGATTGTCCTGGGTTAAGCTGAGACAGAGTGAACTTTCTTCCCTTTATCCCTTTAATTCTCTCCCCTATCCTCGGGGGGGGGGGGGGAGGGGGGAATGGGTGAGCGGGTGTGTGTGAGTTGGCCACCAACCAAGAGCAAACTCATCACATTGATGCTGGGAGTGCAACTTCCAAACTTGAGCGGGCAACCAATGAAGAGGAAGCAAACTATGATGAGAAACATAAAAATAAGGAGACAAATTCTACGACAAACGTCATACAGCTCCTGGTGAAGACCTGGAGGTGGCCCAAGCCTTTCACAGCTCCCTTTGTGCTCTGCTGGAGGCATGCTGAGGCTGCCAGAGCTGGGGCTAGAGCGTAGCACAAGAGCAAAGGTGTAGAGAGAAATGAGGTCTTAGTGTAATAATTTTAACTGTGCTATTAATGAGGCTTTTCTATATTCAAGTGATAATTAGGATTACATTAAAGCATTAATTATACTCTGAATAAATTCTTTGCTCTATATATATGGTGTATTCCCTTTTTAAGGGTCTTCCTGTTACACTTCTGTATTTTATAGATATATTTTTATGATATATATATATAATAGATACATACTCTATATATAAAAGATGAAAAATATATATAAAATATTCTTATATATATATAAAAAAATAGACTATCTCAAGTTGGAAGGGACCCATACAGATCACTGAGTCTAAGTCCCTGCTCCTCATAGGACTACCTAAAACTAATGTATGTCTAAAAGCGTTGCCCTGGTGCTCCTTGAACTCTGGCAGGCTTGGCGCCGTGACCACTTCCCTGGGGAGCCTGTTGCAGTGACCCACCACACTCTCAGTGAACAAACCCTTTCCTAAAGTCCAATCTGAACCTCCCCTGACACAGCTTCATGCCATTTCCACGTGTCCTGCCACTGGCCACCAGAGAGAGCATCATATATAACTCACTATTACTCTTCCTTTTACACTGTGGAAAACTTAACTGGCTCATAAAACATTCGTATCAGACACTTTTCAAATAAAGTACAAAGTTTTATTTATGATGAAAGCAGGAACTCCAGGGGAAACTTTTCATCACATCTGCCCCGTTGGGTCGTTCTACTGCAAGAGTTGTAGTGCACCATGCTTCCAGTAATGAAATAATCACATTGCATAGCTGGACACATAACAAATACCATACAATTAGTAAGGAAAGAGTTGGAAGTAAACTTGCAGATTGTTCTAAATGAACATTTTAGGAATTATTAAACAGGACTACAGTGAGGTATGGCCCCTTGCTAGAGCTAGAATACCTCAGGAAAGCTGAGTGATCTTAATCACAGCTAATGGATAAATTAAAAATGTCAAAATTGGGACAGCAGGTTAAGCAAATATACTAGAAAAAAGAGTAATAAGAAAGAACATCAGGAACTGAAAAATACGTTTCCTTATTATATTAGAGATTTTCCTGCTCTCTCAGTTTTCGTCTGTTTATCCTCCTGAATCAACCTGCATGCGGCTTCTTCAGCAGATAGATGACAGGCACTGAAAGAGGAAAACTGAGCTGGCTTTCAGCTGTGTAATGATGTACAGCAAGGAAGGGCACTGAGAAGCTAGGAGTGCCTTGTAACCACACCATTCACTGAGCAGTTTGCCTTTGTGCAATTTTATCAACTCAACCTAAAGAAAGTCTGAGCCTAGCAGGCAGGACAGCAAAAGAGGTCAGGATACATTATTCTCTGCCCATGGAAACAAGGAAGGCCATAGCTGGTTATGCACCTTCCTCTTCTTATGCTGTTTCAGAAATTGGTAAAAAGTGACACAAACCAGAGGGATGCCCCAGACCCTCAGAATCGTTTGTAAACAAATCCTGAATTCAGGTGCACACCAGGACTAGGCTTGCCACTGGACCAAACTGCAGAGATTTGATGAATAGTGCTGGGCACTGCAGGGAACACCAGTCATCCAGGCTGGCCAGGACCAGCTCACCTGGAGCAACCCCAGGGCCACACCAGGATTAAATTCCAAGTTAGAGCAGATTGCTCAGGACCTGCTCCAGCTGAATGTGGAAATTCTGCAGGGACAGAGATCCCACAACCTCTCTAGGTAATCTGTTCCAGTGCTGGATCACTCTCATGGTGAAGTTTATTCTTCCTTTATCTAACACCAGAATTTCTCTTGTTTCAACTTGAGATGCCTCAGTTTTTGTACTGCACCTCTGAGCGGGGTCTGGCTGCCTTCCCTCAACCCCTCCCTTAGCATTTCCTCCTCATGCCATCCCCTGACCACCTTCTGCTTTCCCTTGTAGGCTTCTCTGGTTCATCAACACCTCTCCCACATTAACGGCACTGCTCCAGAGGCATTATCACCCATGCCAAGCAGCACAAGTCACTGTCCTCAGTCTATACATCCCCATGCAAGCATCTCCTAAGCAAGCCTGGACAATAATACCAGTTTTAGAACAGAACAGATGTGCAGCCATCTCAGCTGTAAGGATCACTATTGCCCAAAGGGATGCCTGCTTTTGTGTTTGCCGACTACCTTAAAATAATTTTTAACTCAAGCAAGATCAAAAAGATGAGCTAAAGCAAAGAGCCATTTATAAAATGTAAAGCAGGCAAAGGTTTATAGAGCTATAGGTAGGCAAACAAACCCTGGAAACTACTCAAAGACAGTGTGCAAATGGAGCCAGGCTTATGTCGTCTCCTATAGATGTAGATACCTCCTAGTGCCAGGCCAAAGATGCAGCCCTGCGTTTGATCAGTGTTTCCATGGGAAAGCACCTGCCACGAAGGGGATACATTCTCCTCGAAATCTAACAGTGTGTACCATTCAGTTTCAAAAGCCTTCCCTCTTTCCTCTCCCCACTTCTTGCTGCATTTCCATGAAGATGTACAGGAACACTGGACATCCTGGAAGACACCATCACCTCCTCCTCTGCCTCTGGTTGCACTTACACGGTCATTGAGCTGCCTTAGGACAGATGTGGCTCACTACTAGCTTAGGTAAGTTCAATCCTTAAATACCACTCATGCTCCTTCAGCTCAGAAGAAAGTATTTATCAGCGGAGGGAAGAAGATTCATGAACAACTGTGGATGGATTTTAAAAAAAAGAGAGGGCGAGTTCCTTTAAAACAGTCTCTTTAAGTGATATGTACAGACACTTCAGCAGTCAAAACCATTTCTACAATAGCTGCCCTTTCCCAAAATTATTTCTGCGGCAGACTTTTCAATATCTGCACACTAAGTTACTTCCAGTTCTGCCTCCTCAGCCTTGTGAACATTGACCAGCCAGCCATGAGCCTCCAAAGAGCTCAGAGCACGGCAGAGAGGAGGACGCAGCGTGCAGTGACAAGGGTAATGCCAGCTGAGCTGATGCCAGACCCGACAGTTTTCAAATGACTGGCTTGTAAAGGAGATGTTTCAAACAATGGCAGACAAATGGACTTAACTGGATTATTCACATTTTGAAGGCACTCGGTGTCAGGAAAGGCAACGTGCTATGTTTGGTGAAATTGTAACAGGCATAAGAAATAATGCATTCAGCTCCCCTCGTCCTAGTTGCTACTTGGCACGGTGTTGCTGCCACTAAGACCGGAATACAAACAGCTTTGCACCACCCCTGCATGCAGATGCTGTATTAAAAACAATCAGAATTCACTGCTACTGGACTTCATGAAAAGAGAGGTGCAGAAATCATGCCATGGTATAAACTTGCCACTGACACGGAATCAAGCACAATCCTGGAGCAGTGCGACACATCCGTAATGACACACTGCATATTTTCTTGTCTTAATCCTCCTCTACATCCTCAAAATTCAGCCCATTAAATACCCAAAGCTTTCTGGTAAATCTAGGGTCAGTTTTAATAAACATGGGGTATTTTTTGGTCAAAACCATGCAATGCTCGGAGTCAAGATGAAAGTGAATGAAGCATGGGAACACTGAATGAGCATTGCTTTGATTTTTTGAAAAAAAAAGTCTCTTGTTTATAATATTCCTCATAATAAAAGGAAAAGGTAACTGTGCATCCCAGTGAATTTGAACTAAAAATGCCGTGCAATTCCTACAACTGAATACCTCCTAATCTTGAGAGGAAACCACACATCCCTAAATGCTTACAGTCACTTTAAAAAATATTCTATTTACTATTATAAGATTATTATTTTATAATGGCTAAGGTATCACATAGGAAAGGCCAGTATTTCAGCTTCGTGGTCGCAGATTGGGTTCGAAAGAAGTCTGCAGAATCATCTATAACGCAAAGGGGTTTTAGCCTGTTTTTAGGCTCGATTTTCAGCACTCAGCAGCTCCGGGTGCCCGACCGAAAGAGTTGGATTATCAGCCTTTTGCAGTGCTACTCCTGGACAATGAAGGGGAACCTTGGAGAACTTTTGAAAACCTAGGAAAAGAAAAGCATACTTAGCAAGTATTGTCTCTAACTATGAATATCAAGGTGGGGGAGAAAAATACCATGCTCTACAACAGGAAGTTCATTTGAAGAAGAAACAGGAAAATCTTTAATTTTTTAGCATGTTTTTTTAAAAATCTAAAGTTTTTAATAGCCCGCATTTAATTAAACAGCTTCCCATTCCAAACTCCTGTTCTCAAAACAATATTACACAGCTCTTAGTGACTGAATTTTCAACTTGGTATTTTCAGAAAAAAAATGAGATATTTTCACATATAAGCTAAAAGTGCATTATCTAATTATATTTGTGCACCATGCACGAAGCTTCTAGATTAAAGTAGGTGCGCAATGAATATTTAATCAATCGAGTCATTCACCCTCTGAGGTTCATCATTTGACCTATTTCACCAACAGATTGAGTTCAAACTTTTTGTTACTATTCTTGTTCTGAGGATTGGACATTGATAGTAAAACCCTGAGAAGTTCTTGGAAAAAAATAGATTATCTGTACAAATTGCAGAAAAGTAAGTAAAGTTCTGAACAATCTAATATTTTCTTGACAAGAATCTTTCGACATCCTGGACTCATATGTTTTCCTGTGAAACACTTTCCCTATTATTCAACCTCCTGAAGGAGAACACTTAAAAAAGAAAAAAAAGTCTTTCCACTGGACTATAATAAAATGTGAAACCTGCATTCTCTTAATGGAATATTAGATAAGATAAAAGCTTACTGTCCCCTGTGTATGTTCATCTCATGCAAACAATTTAAAAAAATTCAGAAAATGCGTCAGTATTTTCATTGACATAGTATCTGTAAGAGAAAAAAAGCTTTGTGGCCATTAAATCAAAGTACTACAAATAATAATTCCTAGCAGCACAAGGTAATTCATAACCTTCAAGAATCTGTATTTTCGATAGCAGGGATGTTATCTTGCTTGTAATGATGTTATTTGCACTGGTGAGAAACACATGTTATCATAGAGATGACAAAAGAACAGGGACTCATCTCACAGAATCACAGATCCTTAGCACCCATGCATAACATAACGTAAGACCAATTAGACTCAGAAAGGAGCATTTCTGGAGAATTACACATACGCAAACCTGCTAACGCAATCTTACACGGTTTGAGTATGAGCCATTTTTATACGTCATCAAAGGAATCAAAACCAGCACACAGAGCACACTGTTGATGGCAGCCTTGGCCAGCATCATAGAATCACCAAGGTTGGAAAAGACCTAAAAGATCATCCAGTCCAACCGTTCACCTATTATCAATAGCTCCCACTAAACCATGTCCCTCAACACAACATCCAGTCTTTCCTTGAACATACCCGGGGTCGGTGACTTTACCACCTCCCTGGGCAGTCCATTCCAGTGCCTGACCACCCTTTCTGAGAAGTAATACTTCCTAATGTCCAGCTTGAATCTCCCCTGGTACCACTTCAGATGGAGAAGCGCAGGTTGGAGAGCGTCATTGCTCAGTGGCTGTTACAACATGCGTGGCGTTTCGTAGGAGAGGTCTGACACTGCAAGGAGACCTTCAGCAACGTGTTTGCCACTAGTCAAACTCAGAAGAGAAAGCCTTAAGCAGCTCACGAGTCCCGTGCTGTTCACAAGCTCCAACAATGTTTTTCCCATCAAGAGGTCAAGGTCATTTACTTATTAAACATATGGTCTACCAAAAAAGGCACACTCTTCCCAAGCCCAAGTATGTGAACAGAAGGAACTGCCAACATCATACTGTAGCATTCAAACCGTTCAGGAATTACTTTATACCAAACCTTTCTAAAGCACAAACTACATGCTGAAGCAGTACTTCACCACTATACTGTTAAGCAGGTAAAATAGGTTCTGCATTAGGTAAAGAGAAAAACAAATGCAAAAGAAATAGCATGCTCTAATGTAGCCTGGAAAAAGGAAGGAGGAAGCCGACCGTGAAACACTGCTGAATATCAAGCTCTTGGTGAAAGATTAATCAGAGGAAGACCGGATTTAGAAATATATTCATATATTTAAAGAACAAAATATTAATAGCAAATTATTCCTTCTTGCTGGGCTATCTATATATTATAACCTGATTTCAGTACAGCTTTCAGGCCAAGATTCCTCTCTTTACTTTCACGTATATACATTTTGACTACAGTAAGTGAGAAACGCTATAGGAATATTTATGGACTAGCGCGTGCATCTCAGACATTCACTCACATTTTTAAATCAACATACCCTTTCATTCAGATCTGGACAACCCTTTTTGAAATCTACTTAACAAAGATTAATTCAGTTTGCAGCGGTGGGCAATGCACTACGCTCTTTCCCTTGAACATCCCACTAGAAGCACTTTATTAACTAGATCAGTTAGAGAGATCCCACAGGGCATGAAAAAATACCTATTACACAGCAAGAGCACCCACAGGTACCTTGGGTGCCGGCTTCAGCTCAAGTAGACACTTTTCTATCGCTGACGTTTCCAGGTTCTAACCATATTCCCAAGTTTTCTTCTTAGGACACACAGGGGTTTGTCAAGCTGCTGACAGATGTACTCTGCCTTGCTGCACTGCTGCAGGCAGCAACCTCTAAATACACATTCCTTCCCATTCAAACTCTTTTTAAAGCTCTATATATCAAAGGCATCAGGAGGTATTTGTGAATTCTGATTCTCATTCAAGTCGTTTCAATAAGAAAATTCAGAAAAAAACCAAATGACTGATGGAGGGAAGGGGGAAAAGGAGCTGGGGGTTCAGGAGGACTCAAAAATTTGGCCAGAATGAAGCAGTTTTAGATTCAACCAATGGGAAAAAACTAACACCCCCCCAAAAAAAACCAAAAGAAAACAAAAAAACTGTTGCCTGTTCAGGTGGGTAATTTTGCATCTTCCTGCTTTTGACAGAAATTTGAACTACGTGGGCTTTCTACCCACACAGAGACCTGCTGTGATTGTAGCTGCTCTCAGACCTTCCAGACCTCATCTGCTCTTGGTCAATGCCGTGTGTTTTCAGCAGAGGAAGCCTGAATACCAAGTCTGGGGACTCCCCAGCATCCATTTACAGGTGGCAAACACGGAGGTTTTCTCATTTAGAAAACGCTGCAGCTGCTCCCGACGCCGGGGTAACTTCTACCAGCAGCAGCAACTGTGGTGTGGAACGTCAGCTCAAGAGAAGTGACAACACTGAAAAGCAATCCTCTGACTCCAAACCCCCCTGCGCTCCTGCCAGCCCTGCCCTGCCCTTGCAGCGATGAGCCCATCAAGCAGCCCAGCCACAACACCAGTTGGGTTTTGCAAAAGCGGCAGGAAAAGAGTCAGAGAAGCCAGCAGGAGCAGGCTGCACAGGGCCTGCATCCACTGCAGTACCTGCATAAGGCAAGCTAGAAGTCCCCTCTCCTTCTGCAAAACACGGCTCGCACCATTTTGACCTGTCCCCAGTATTATGCCAAGAGCATTTATAAGCTTGCCTTTCCTTCAGCAGCCGTCTCCAAATTTGTATCATCTATGTCCTACCAGCCCTGCAGAATTTGACATTTAATTCAATGATTTATTTTTTTTATTTTAGTGAACCATTTTTTTTTCCTTTGGCAATGCTATTTTCAAGGCACCAAGAATTACTTCCGAATTTTGATCTGCATTTGTCAAATGATTTTGGGGTGGGGAGAGGGAAGGACAAATTAAAGGAGGGAAGCAGAAGAGGGAGGGGGATAAAAAACTGTTATATTTGGTCAGAAGGAGGTGGATTCAGATTCGAAACCTCTTCACACCTGATGGGATCTGAACCCCAACAGCAGCTCCTACAAGACTGCCTCATCCCTGGAGGGGTTCAAGGCCAGGCTGGATGAGGCTTTGGGCAACCTGGGCTAGTGGGAGGTGTCCCTGCCCATGGCAGGGGGGCGGGACTGGACGATCTCTAAGGTCCCTTCCAACGCAAACCATTCTGTGATTCTATGATCCTCTGAAGACTGCCATAATCATCACAATGTGTGGACTCAGGAATCTGGATGCACTGAAACAGGAAATGGAAAAGGAAGTTCTGCTTCTCAAACGAATGCCTTGTCACCAGGTTTAATGCTCTCAGCTTTTGAATCTGAAAAAAACATAGCTTCCAATTTTTTTTTTAAGAGAAAGAGGAAGTTAGTGAAAATGAAATAAATTAAAACATATTCTACTGACTAGATCGTGTCTCGCAGCCCTGGATGAAGCCTTACCCTTTTGATTCCTTTGCTGCCCAATTCCAATTCTGTCAAACTCGGTCGTCGGAAAACACGACAGACTGAGAGCTTTAAAGCTCTGCAAACACTCTACGCTTCCTACCACAGACCTCATCATTTTGCAAAGTAGTTCTGTGAGTTCACCTTGGACAGTTTACCAAGTTTAATGTAACTTATTTTCTTTAACTTTACTGTGTATCTAGCAAAGACAGTACAGCACCGTGACCTCAAGGGCTTTCTGGTCTTTCCAATTTACAGAAACAGCTCCAGAGAACCTTAGAGTGGAGAGTGCTCGAACGAGGGAGTGCTTCTTCCAGACACGCTCAGCATCACCACGCATTATTGCACACATCCGAGACATCTCACTGGATGAGATCACCACCTTCATCTCTTGTTTTATCAGCAAGTCAGTCCCAAGGTGACAAGCGCAACAACTCATTTCAAAAGGAGAGGTAGTCAAGGAAGAAGAAAAAAGGGTTGAAAATTAGAACCCAGCAGGAGTGTTTAGAAGCCACAGAAGATAATATAATATGGTGTAAATGTTGCTTAACATGCCTCCTGCTTTACACAGCGGGGTTTTATGTGTTGTCCTCCTTTGTTTCAAAACACACTTAGCAGTGTCACAGACTTCAGCTTTGCAAAGTGGTTTTACTGGTGGGGCATGGAGATGTATAGGGGCTTGCCCAGTTCATCAGGTATAGCTGGTGACAAAGCTGAGAGCACGTCCACTGCACCCTGCGCTCCTGGCCAGCATCCTGGCTGCCATTCTGCAGTCGATGTCAGTAAAAGTGGCAGGGAACAAGTGGCAAGGTAAGCCTTATGGCCCTTGCAATAATCTCCAGCCCACGGGAAGGAGGAAGCTTGCTGAACCTAAAGGCTGAGCCCTTCCAGGTTCATTGCATCAGTGTCAGGAACAGTCCCAGCATCTCGCTAACATGGGTGGGCTGCTAATGGAAGTCAGCACTGCTAGCAGAACTAACACATTACAGAGTGAAAATTTAACAATTCTACAAAATATTTCCAAGGAAAATGATAGCAAAAAAACTTTTTTTTTGGTTTTGAGTCTACAGAGGGCTCTAAGAATTATGCTGATATATTCATTTAGATTTACAATACCTAACAAGTTAGAATATTCTAAATACACCTACAGACGCAGCCAGGAAATATTTCTTTGAATGCTTATATATCTCTGGGTGCCTCTCAAATCTGCACATCCTTGGATTTAATCTCCCCCATACATCTGCAATAAGTACTGGCTACATTGTCACCATCGTAGCATTAACACAAGCTGCAAAACTGAACCCAGCAGCACAGTAAATGCATAGAAGGCCAGTACATCAGCCCTGTGCTCCAAGGGGCAGGCTGGAACCAGGAGAGTTGATTCAATTCCGTTTAGCAACATCCACACCACACTGCAATCACAAACCAGATACCCTGCTACACCACTACTTGTGCTGTAAACTGCACGTGCATCTTCTCTAACATCAGGCAAACAAATCTAGATCATGGGAAGACAAAAAGGATCAAAACACTTGTATGGTGAACAAATTTACACTACGATTTCCCCATGTTGCAAAGGATGAGATATACGGTACAAGAAACACTCCTTTTCTCGCAGGATGTGTTCCTGCAGTTAACTTTCTTCTTAAGTGTTGTGCTCTGAAGGGCACTAAATAATCTCTCTTTTCTGACAGTGGCACACGCTAACAAGGAAAATAACAGAGGAATGGCGCCGAAAGGCTGAGTGATTTAGATGGTGATTCAGTCCAACAAGAACTGTAATGAAATTATTTTCACTCCCGGTTGCCTTCTGTGACTGTTTGAGACTGAAATTTCAAAAGGTTAAAAGCTTGCACTTGGTATCAGATCCTCATATCAGCCCGAGTCCCCAGCCTGTGTGCTCACTAGGTGATAAGGGCACAAAGGATTGGTCCTTCCTCGCAGACCAAACTGCGGAGGGGCTCCACCGCCGATGGGTGGCTATGGCTATAGTGTCCTGCTGCAAGAGCTCATGGTGCTCGTCTTCACCGCAGGACCATAGGTTGGTCACCAGCAATCCTTCCAACTCACCCAGACCTTCTCCTATCTTACCATCACCCCATGAAGTCTTTGGATAAGAGCAGTGTGTTAAACCTTTCCTCTAATTCTTTAACATTTTGTTGGCGCTACAATAGGGCAGGTTGGTTTTTGGTTGGTTTGTTGTGGGGTTTTTTATAGCAGAGTTTCCTCTAAGGCCTCTGAAAACCAATGCGCCTGAAAGCAAGTTTTGCACTCCTTTTCTAATGGCATTTTATACAGAAGATTTGTGAACTGGAAAATTATGCATTTGTGTTTGCTTATCATCATATCAATAGGAGGCTAATTTTGTCGTCTTCTCCATAAGGTAATTTGATGAATACCTAACTAGCTTTGACTTGTCTTCCTTATTAGTATTTTTTCTATTAAAATTTTATAAATTGAAAAACAATAAGTTCGTATTTGCTTATCTTATTAATGCACATACTGAATCCTGAAGGCATTTTGCCCACTTATACTACATTATCAAGGCTGGTTTTTGGCAATATAACTGACTGATCATGCAGCTCTACTTTAGTTCTAGCTTATATTAAAATTCTGACGGTGAACGTTAACTCCCTGTCTGTCAGCACACATTTTCTGTTTCAGAAACACTTGGTAAGTTGTCTTTAGCAAGTCTTCTGTTTGTGCACCGGCAATTTAGAGAATGTGCCACTTCTTTCAAGGTGATTTCTTGATTATATTTTTCAAAATACTGAAAAAAATATTACAAAGACTATTTTTTGTGCGCATTCCAAGTTCAAGCTCCTGTAGAAGAAAGGAAGCAAAGCTTTTTCAGGCAATCTTTACACACCTGCCCAGTTCTGTGACACAGATTCAGGCAGGGTTGTATCACCAGTCATGGAAGTACTTAACTGTGTTCATAAATTCTTCAGTTTCCAATGGGAATTCAACACATTTAATTCCTGTCCTATATTCTGATTTTCATTTCACAGTCTTTTTTTCACCTACCTCTGTTGAAATGTTATAAATCTAAGGCTAATTTTTCCTAAATCTTATTTCTTTCTGTTAATGGGGAAACTAATCTATGCTCTCTATTCACATACCACCGCTTCACACTGTGGAAGCTTGCTTCATTTTTTCTTGCTTCCTGATGGGGAGAAGCGGATCTACCAATGAAAAAGTCATTACAGGAGGGCCAGATTTATAAAGCTCTTACAAACAAACCTTTGACACTTAACTGATTACAAATGAAGTGCAATGGCTTTTACTGCACTGAATAGCACCTGTTAAAGCTCATTTTCCACAGTGACATTGCATCATACATAAACAAACTTGCAAAGTTCAACAGGTAGGAGGCAACTTGAATGTGAGTGGCAGAATGTAATTAATCATTATCCAGATGATCTCCAAAAACATTTTGGCTCTGTGTTGGGAACTTGAGTGAGCACAACAGACGTGCTTGGTCCTTCTCCTGTAGCAAACTCCTCAAAGACACAAATACCCCAAAGGGGTGCTTTTCATTGTTTCCCACCATCCAAATCTATTTCAATTAGCAATAAATTAACTTAATTTTCCCCAAGTAGAGCCTGTGAGTCTGTCTTGCCCATGATGGTAACTGGTAAGTGATGCTCCTATCTTTATCTCAACACACAAGCTTTCTCATTTTATTTTCTCCCCTGTGCTGTTAGGAGAGGAAGTGAGAGAGCAGTTGGGTGGGCATTGAGCAGCTGGGTGGGCATCGAGCAGCTGGTCTACGTCAACCCAACACACCCCCCTCCAGTGCCAAAGAGCTCCCCAACGGCAGGCTGTCTCTCCCCTTATCTCCAGAGGATGCCACCCTGCTCCAGCCTTCGCAAAAGAACATAGCACAGGTATGAACACTGTAGTAAAAACAAGTCCTCTGCATGAGTCCCAAATAAGCTGCAATTTGTGTAGTTAAGAGTCGGGAACAGGGAGCAATGATACAATTATTCAGATCACGCAGCTGCAACTAGTCTCAGGCAGAAGGGCAGTTGTACACGCCACGCAAACTTGGAAACTCCCTGTCTAATCCCCAGGGAAATGGACAGAATACTCAAAGGTAAGCAATAGTAGCTAAAATTTGTGGCCTTTCAGTACTTGAAGGGGGCTTCTAAGAAAGATGGGGACAGACTTTGCAGTAGGGCCTGTTGTGATAGGACAAGGAGTTACGGTTTTAAACTGAAAGAAGGTAGATTTAGACCAGATACAAGCAAGAAATTTTTCACTGTGTGGGTGGTGAGGCAGTGGCCCAGGTTGCCCAGAGAAGCTGTGGATGCCCCATCCCTGAAGGGGTTCAAGGCCAGGCTGGATGAGGCTTTGAGGTGTCCCTGCCCATGGCAGGGGGGTTGGAACTCTATGATCTTTAAGGTCCTTTCCGACCTAAACCACTCTGTGATTCTATGATTCCACAAAATGCAGGATTGCTGTGAAGAATCTCACTCACGTGGAAATTTTGCCACAAAAGACTTAAGTGGAGAGGACATCTTATGAATTTTAAATGGGTGTTTGCTGTGCCAAAATGACTGTATAGAATAAAGACAGGGGCAGAAGGAAAAAAATGGAGAAAATGAGCCAGTATCTGACTGAAAAAAAAATGCAGAAGCCAAGCCCTTAATCACATGGTTCTAAACTGTGTCAAAAATCATTACATCAAACAGGCTATGCATTTTGCCTTTGGGAAGATGAACAATATTGCTTTACTCTAAACCTTTAGGATGCCCCAGTGACCAAAGAGCTATGTTACAATGCCATTTGGGTGCCTCAGTTCCTTAAGGTTTCTTGAAAAATACCGAGCAAAATATGCAGATAGTTCCTTGAGGCACAAAGGAAAACAGTAGCCTCGCAAATCAGGTTAGGCTCCAAAGGTAAACTCTGCTTTGCAGCTGGGGATGAGGGACTCTTCATGAGGAACTTTTGCAAACCTTCCCACCTCAGCGATCCCATGATTTTGTGATCCCATTACCAGACCAATATATTCATTTGAGACATATGCAGAATGTAGACATTTTTACTCATTAAGGGCCATCTTGTCACTTTCTCAAGGGCAGTAACTACTGAAAACAAAGGATGCCAGCTGAGAAGAGCCCCAGGGCACTGTACTAGCCTTCACCATTATAAAATGGAGACCTCAAGCCTGCTCAGATTTCCATTTAAATTGCTCCAAAAGAGCTTTATTAAAACAAAAATAGACTCCTCGATGGACAACTCTTTTGACTTGTCCCGTTCTTATGTTTCCAGAAATTAATAGCCTTCATTTTAACCTTGACTGCACAAGGGAATTGCTCGTTTTGAAGCTGAACTGTTGGAAGTACAAACAGTCCCAAAAATCCACTCCAGCCTTGCCAAATCAGCCGGTTTTTTTCCATGTGTGCACTAGCTCCACCGTGAACCACCGTGACATGAGAGACTGCGTACAGACCTGGGAACAACCCATTCTCTGAGGCTTGGAAAGATCAATAGTCCCCTGAAAGACAGCAAAATAAATAAGAGCAACCTATTGATAATCATATTACTTCAATTCATACTGACAGCATTACTCAACTTACTGAAACACTGTCCATTCCAACTAGCTATTACGCATTTCTTAACACTTAAAATGTAGAAGCAAGACAAACCTTTAGAAAGCTTCAAACTGGATTAATACATCTAATAATGGCCAAACTTTTAATCCACCAACTATCAGATTTCCAAATGCGATTCCTAAAACAATACCGTGCAAAGGGAGGTTGTTGCTTCAGTGATTTATTTTTATCCAGTAGGGGACCTTCCACAGATCCTCCGAAGAGAGGATGTTGAACAGTACGGGCGCACAATGGTAGCTGAACAGTAAGCATAAACTCTGTCTCAGCCAGAGATGCAAAGCTGATAAAAGCCAACAAGACTGAGAGATCACATTAAAGAGAGCAGACTTTTAGGAAAGGTACAAATAGCTCCTGAAGCTCTGCACTGAGCAACCAAACCTCGATCACATGCATTGGTGACTGCACAGCTCACCGTAAACAAAACCCAGTCTTCACTGACATTCCAATTAACAAGCCAGCTTGCAGGAATAAAAAAAAAAACCCAGAAGAAACAAAAAAAACCTCCCCACAAGTCTGTATATATGTGTGTGTGCTTATGTAAGACACATGAAAGAACAAGCAGAACAAAGCAGTAACAAAGATTTACACTCTTTTAGACAGAACAGTGAAGCTAATGCACCCAGCTCTGAGGGATCCTTCTTGATCCATTTAAAATAAACAAATTTTATAGAAAAATATTTTTATAGAAAAAATTTATAGAAAAATACGTAAAACATCTTCACACATAACGCAAGTAACTTTCAGTCATCTCTTTAGAGTTCGCTAATCTCTACAGTTTCACTCCTGCTTTTATTGCTGAAGGTCCATAAAGACAAAGGAGTCTATAAGGCTCCAAAAGCTACATAAAGAGAACAATCCTTCTGTTCATCTAAGTGGCAGGGTTTTTTTCCTTTCAGCTGTATGTCAGACACACCTTTCAGCAGTGTTGGGTCAGTGGGGAACAACATACATTTTCACATTGTCTTATTAATCTGGCTACTTTCACCTGGCTTTAAATGATCAGATGGGTAAATCTAGTGCTGGAAATTATTATATACTTGGGACAAAGTGATAATACTGCTAGCTGTTAGCAGAGACTTTGTAATCATACCTACTACCCAATACAGCTTAGATAATTGCACATGAGTAGATGTTTCCATACTATTGCAGTTGTTAATCTATTTGTGCATAAAGCTATGGGGTTTTAGAACAATAAATGCTAACAAATACGATGGAAGATATCATTGTGTTTCATAAAGTTTCACCAGTGCTGTAAAGTAACCCCCTTTAAATTATTTAGCCGAGTATATCTTATTCATATATTTGAACATATTGCAGCACCACTGGGAAACACTTACCTACCTTAGCAATGCTCCCGAATTCTGAGCGCTTGCTAACCTGACAGCCTTTGGGACTGGCACTGGAAGACACGCCACTGGTCGGAAATACACCTCTCGGCCCCTCCATCTCCCCAGCCACTTTAAGAATCTCATCCACAGACCTGAATTCATGTTTTCACATTGTAAGCTATCATGCCTTCCAAATGGAAATTCAGCTAAGACAAGAGGCTTACACAGACTAAATCAAGTATTTAAAACATACACGTGCTTGCATTTTTTTCTATGTCCTTGTCCTTTGCTGACAAGAACTTAATAGAAAACAAAAACCACAACTGTCCCAACGTCAAGGACCACAACATATGTAGGAGGAGAAAAGCTGCGCTTCCATGGAGGATGACTCATCATCATGTTTCTGCAGTCTGCATTTCACTCAGAAAAACAGATCCTGATAGAGCCAGGTCTCCTAGATTCCCTTTCTCCAGCCAACCTAGGCCATGCAAAGAAGACAACTATGGAGAAGAAATCCATTCTTTAGTGAGAAGGTGCTTAAAAATTCAGTGGATTCTCAAACACCCCAGTTCTTTAAGAACCTGCATCCCGCCTCTCTTGCAGACCGAGCAGGACCTCTGCAGGTCGAGGCAGAAAGCCCCCATCACACCACACATGAGAGGAGCAAGGCTTCCAGAGAAGGGAGAGAGGATGCTATCTTGAGTCCCTTTGCAGATCAGGGCATTTTGCTTGTTCACTGTGCATACATGCCCACTACTTTCTACTTCTTGCAGTAGCGCCAGTCTCCTAACTGACTCCCTAACCATTTCAAACCCAACAATGCCCAGGCCATCTCACTGAAGGTGCTCTGCTGCTTCCTACACAGGCTGATGAACATGGAAACTTCCAACTTCTAAAGAACCCAGACACCACAGGTGCATACACAATCTGTTTTTGGAGCTCCATAAGACATAAAGCAATGGAAAACAATGCTTCTAATGCAAATCTTAGGGGGTCTGCTAATAACATTTAGCTTCAAATTGAGATTGTGTGTGGCACAAATTCAGGCCAAAAGCCTTTAACAAGAGAACACAATGGATGTAGAGTTTGCTAGTAACTTTTTCATTTCTGCTTAATCCTGACCTTGCAGAAGCCAAATTACACATTGATGGGTGATGAGAAGCTGAACATGAGCCGGCAGTGTGCGCTGACAGCCCAGAAACCAGCCGTGTCCCCGGCTGCATCAAAAGAAGCATGAGCAGCAGGTCAAAGGAGAGGATTCTCCCCTTCTGCTTCGCTCTTGTGAGACCCCCCCTGGAATACTGCATTCAGATGTGGGGCCCCCAACATAAAAAAGACCTGGACCTGTTGGAGAGAGTCCAGAGGAGGCCACAACGATGGTCAGAGGCTGGAGCACCTCCCCTATGAGAACAGGCTGGGAGAGTTGGGGTTGTTCAGCCTGGAGAAGAGAAGGCTTCAGGGAAACCTTAGAGCAGCTTCCAGTGCTGAAAGGGGGCTACAGGAGAGATGGGGGAACACTCTGTATCAGGGAGTGTAGTGATAGGACAAGGGGTAATGGGTATAAGCAAGGTAACAAGAATTATTTCTGAATTTTGATCTGTATTTGTCAAATGATTTTGGAGTGCAGAGAGGGAAGGACAAATTAAAGGAGGGAAGGAGAAGAGGGAGGAGGATAAAAAGTTGTTATATTTGGCCAGAAGGAGGTGGATTCAGATTCAAAACTTCTTTACACTTGGATGGGATCTGAATCCCAACAGCAGCTCCTACAAGACTGCCCCATCCCTGGAGGGGTTCAAGGCCAGGCTGAATGAGGCTTTGAGCAACCTGGGCTAGTGGAGGGTGTCCCTGCCCATGGCAGGGGGGTGGGACTGGATGGTCCCTAAGGTCCCTTCCAACCCCAACCATTCTGTGATTCTGTTTCTACGCATTTCTGTGGTCTCACGCAGCTTCCACAACACATCATTCTTTAAATCCATGTTTTGAGTCACTCCCTGAGCTTAGACTTCCACTGTATACCTTTGTCAGAAATGAGATTTCACAACCAAGATGCCTGAAAATCACATCGGTGTCCTGTAAAACACCCAGGGAGCCTGAGCAGACCTTTCTGCAAACCTGCAGTTTGTAAGATTTTCCCGTTAATGCCTGAGCCCTTTGTGACCACCAACTACTTGATGTAGGACAGAGACATTTTAGCAGGATTAGTAAACCAATCATTTTAATTTTGCATCAGCACAAGTGATGCTGATGTAAGACAGACATGTAGATGCTGAACCCTTTCTCAGTTTCAATGTGTGTCTGTTACAGACTCCTGAGACATGGGATTTTCCTGGCTAGGAAACAGTTAGCTCTTTGTGAAAGCCTTGTCTGAACGGGTGATTCTCAAGGCTTGACAGCCTGCTGTTTCAGTGCAATGGGAAGTCTCAGTGGAGCCTACAGCAAGGCACAGGACAGCTCTGCAATCAAAATTGCCTTTACAAAGCAAAATGGAAGGAACAAATTGATCCAGCTGCATATAGATTTGTCTCCTAATCTGTCACAGTTTTAAAAATAAGAGTGGATTCCATTTGGTTTTATTGTCAACATCTCAGATACAGAATAACACCACTGTTAGCAATATGTTGTACTTAATGGGCCTTATTCTCTCTCCTGAGCTGCAGTAAACTCTCTTGCTATTACCTATTCATTCAGACTCCTGAGCACCACTACGGGCCTCCAGGCAATGCTACCAGACAGAAAAAAACACAAGCACTAATACCTCAATAAAACCTCCTTCCTCAGAGATCATCTTTTGAACCAACTCCTGAATTAATATTTACATATTTTTACACAGCAAAAGGCCCAATAGCCAGAGGTTCCAAGTCCTTGCAGGTCCCACCAGAACTGCGGTGGCTTAGGACATGAGGGAGAAAAAATCAAATCTCCCAAAGATCCTTTTATCAGAGGCTCCTGCATGCTTCCTACTGCGATGGGGAGACGCCCGACATGCATTCATTTGAGTAGCGTTTAATTTCAGCTGCTGAACAGTTGTTCACATTTAGAAAAAGAATAGGTCTTCTAGGAATTTCACATCCCCCAGGGCAGACGCGTCAGGACAAATCTGGAGCAGTATCCCACATGTGTGTCAGAGCAGCAGCTTCTCTGATGGTTCCCAGGAGCTCCAAGCAGAGGAAGACTGAGCAGAGAGAGCTCTGCTACGCTCAGCAGCTCTCGCCTTTTGAAGAATGTTGTAAGCTATCCTAGAAGATATCTCTCATCCTTTTCAAGGCAAAGAAAATGTCTATTCCAATAATAGCTCTGAAAATCTTCCTGTAAAGAGGTAACTTTGAAGGACATTACTATTTAAGATTCCACAAGTGGTATGCTCATGTTTTGTCTTTATAAAGGTCTTTCCCTTATGCAGAGTCCTAAGGAGTTGTCCCAGTAACAGGTGGAAGCAACCCTCTCCTCTGGATTTCAGGCTGATGGAGAAGGTAATCCTGTTCACCAACATCCCTATTATATGGCTGTCTGAGTCCAGACTTCTGAAGCCTACAACCTTGCTGTATTTAGTCATGAATTCCCACACCACGTTCCCCTCGTGCTTCCTTTGCGCACAGGAAGAAAATAAGCAGGTCAAGTCAGAAAGCCCAATAGTACCAGACAATCCAGCGCCCTTGGGTATGATTTCCAAACAAGCACAGGAAGCCCAACATGTCAAACCTGTACATTACACACTGGCAGAGGTGAAAAACTCTAGGCTGCATGCTCAGTGAGTACATTTGCACCATAGACACAATTTAAGCCAGTCTGTACTCTGAACGCGTGTTGGCAAAACATCAGTGGATGTACAGAACAAGCCAAAAGATGGCCTGGAATAAACCTTGAGAAGCTACAGCACAATATGAATCATGGATTGCTGAAGCTGAAAGGCAATAGGAAAAAAATCTAAAGACTGAAAGAAAGAAGAGACTGGTGACAGACACAGAGAAGGCTGAAGCGTTCAATACCTTTGACACTTCCATCTTTGCAGAAGATGTTCAAAACGCTCAGCACAATTAGCTTGAGCAAGAGTAGAGAAGCACAGGCAAGAACAGGGATAGAGCAGGGTATTTAAATAAGTCAGATGAATTCAAATCAGCAGGGCCTGGTGACACTCGCCCTGGAGTGCTTAAAGAACTAGCTAGAGCAATCTCCAAACCATTAGTGATTATCTCCAAGAACTCATGGAGAATGGCGAGTTCCCAGAGGCCTGAGGAAAGACAAGTGAACGGCTTTTAAAAGTCAAAAAGAGGAACCTGGGGATTTGTAGACAAGGTAGCATTGCATTGACACCTGGACAGATACTGGAACAAATTATTAATAATCATGTGTTAATCCTCTCAGGCATAATAAGCGGAAAAGATACAGAGAACTCACAATTGCCAAAAGCAGATCACATCAGAACAAACTCATTAACTTCTCCGACTGAATAACTGGATTTGTGGAGGGTGGAGAAGCTGTAGATGTGATGGACTTTGACTTCTGTAAGGCTTTGGAGACAGTGTATCACGGCACTCTCCTACGCGAAGGAGGAAAAGAGTCCTTAGATTAGTCTGCAGTAGGTGCATTATCCCCTGTCCTCGACATTATCAATGTTTTTTTCTTTGGGAGAACACTTCAATAAAGGTCTAGCTGAGGCTTGCTTCTATTTAATCATCTCACTAAAGACTTGCATGATGGAATACAGAACGCAGCTACAAAATCTCTGGGCAACAGCAAGGTGGTTGAAAGCACCTTGGATGCAAAGCCTACAGTTGGTAATGATCCTGGTCAAGTGGAGAAATGGTTTGAAATCAATAGGATGAAATTCAATACAGACTGCAAAGTGGGTGTGCAAAGGAAGAAAGAATGCACAAACACAATGTACAATAACTGGCAAAGGCTGTGACAGACTCTGGGCTAAGCGAGAGCAAACAACGTGCTCCGAAACCAGCAAGCGTCTTTCTGAGAGGTGCTAACAGGAGCATCGTGAGTACAAGAAGGCCCATCATTATTCCACTCGTCACAGTACTGACACTGCCTTACTGAAGTACTTTGTCCTGTCCCCCACACTTTGGGAAAGATGTAAACAAACTGGAAAGATCCCAACTGAGGGCAAAAATAACATGAGGTTTAAAAAAAACGACTTATCAAGGTGAAAGGAACTGACAAAGACTAAGGAAGAACTGGCTTAATTTCCTTTTTATAGCAAAGGCATTATAAACTTGATGGCTATTATTGAGTAGGCTGGTAAGCCATACCCCTTTTCCGGGTTAAGTGACGGTGGCCCATCCACCGAATGTCAAATTGGTTATAGATGTCACACGCGCCAGGATACATCCCTTCCCACGAGATGGTTCAGACCCAGTGCCGCCACCGCTAAGACAACAGGCTTAGACGCGACCGGGACAGATGTTACCGCACAACTACGGGGCTTGAAAGGATCGTATAGTCAAGCCGATCTTATGCGGAATGATCCCGATGCGAAAAAGCTGGGACAGTTACATGCTACATAGGAACGCTACAAACCCGAAGGTCTACAGGCCCCCCAATAACATGCTCCCAATCCCAGAGCGAACGCCCGTGCCACCCCCCGTGCACACGTGAAGCACACCGCAACGGACGCGAGATTCTTCCGGACCCGTGACATCCCGAACACCGGCTTTAGGTGAGCCCAGTCCCCCCAGGGACCCTTACGCACGCGCAGGATAAGAACTGGGGGCAGTTGCATGGGCCCACAAAATCGTCGGCTGGAGTCTCTGCAGTACCAGAAGGCTGCGACCGCCCGTGACGCAACTCGGATTACACGCGAAGCGCACCGCGACGCACGCGAAGATCTTCCGGACCCGTGACAACCCGAACGCCGGGAACCGGCAGGAGTCACCGCAGTACCAGGAGACCAGTCAAGTCCGATTACATGAGGGAAAGAATCGACCAAGCAGCCCCCCTCAAGACTGCAAGGCCGTTGCTCAACTAATTATCGGCCCGTGAGCAAGGCAAGACAGCGGCACGCGCCAACTGTCGGACAGGGTTCACCTTACGGATACTATCAAGTGGTCGGTGAAGCCACTCGATAGGGCGCTGGGTAAGCATAACTCCCACTGGGGCAGGGGCCGACATGGTCATCACTTAGGGTGTCCGGCGGGAACCACGTGGAGGTGCGGCCCCCGCAGCTAAGCCCAGTTGTAACTTGCCCTCCTTAAGAGAGTCATAGTTACTCTATCGTTCTCTGCATTTACCTGCAAAGTACAGAATTTTAGCAAGAAAAAAAATAGGCTAGATATGAGGTAATCACACTGCAAGATAAGCATTAGAATAGGTTATAGGTGGGGAGGTTGGGGAGTATCTGCCACAAAAAACTTCTAAATGTGCATCAAAGAAAACACCTCTCAGTGAATATTTAGACAAAGGCTAGACTAGATGTGCCACTGAGGTTCTTGCCTTTCTGTGTGGCTGAACCATGAATCCCTCTGAAGCTTGTCCTTGGCACAGACACTGACTCCACCTACGGCAGTCTCAAGTCACCCTCTCATCTCCAAAATACAGGCGTCTTGTTTTCTGGAGATCTCCACCAGTAGAGAAAAAAATAGCAACAGATCATCTAGAACAGAAACCCTATCCCCATGCAGAGTAATGCAAACATGATGTTTGTCTGTTTTCCTCCAAACTTGTTGAAGCTTTCGGTTGGTTTCGTTTTTCCATTTACTCATTGATCCAATGAAAGACATTGCTTCTTCCTACCATTTTTTACTCCCTTGATGTCCTTTGACAATCTTACCACTAACACTGAATCTGAATTGTTAAGACATGCTAAATTACTGCAGCCTCCACAGGTTCAGACATCTAAACGATCCAAAATGAAAGCCACGCCACACGCATAATTGCGCTGCTGTGCCTTGAGGAAAAAATATGCCATGCCTTTGCCATGCAAGCTTCTTATGGGCCAGACCAGCAACGTAATATTTTCTTTGCAAGGAGTAGCATCTCTTTCTTATGCTGCTGCATCCTCTAAACTGCTGCAACACAGTATTAGAGGCAATTGCTACCATTATATCTGGGTTATCAACTACTTACGATGCTCTGGCTGGAAACCAATGCTGCATTCATAAGGGCTAACAGTTAACAATAATATTTTATTAGAGGATAAGTTCAAGGATTGGCAGCTTACTCTGCCGCTGTTATGCAAGACCAACCTTCTCAATTAAAGCTCTGTTAAATCTAGCAGATTTGCCTCATGTCTGTCATTTGTTGCTACCACTAAAACATCCTTTTCTCTTGTTGTTATCCACGCATAGAGTATAAAGGAAATTCTGCCTTGGAGAGAAAACCACATACGAGCAGCTGAAGACAGAATTTGGCCCTCTATTTTCAATCTGCCCAAAACCAGATTGTTTACTTGATTGACACTTTGTGAATTTTATTAATTACACAGTTGTTCCTCAGTCCTATTTTCTGAGCTGGGAACTGTATTTTTAATTATTTTCCCACTTTTGTGTTTTTCCCTATTGCAGAGCATTATTGCAATTATCGTTATCTGTATTTTCCACTACTGATCTGTTTCCTTTTCAACCCCAGTTTTGATATGTAGCCAACGGCAATGAACCAGCACTTTGGTTAACTTTTGAGTCGAAGTCCGCAGCTGGTGTAAATTAGTGTTACCCCATTATTAATCAGAAAAGCTTCACTGCGGAGATATTTGATATTACCTATCCAACGCTATACAAGTACTTGAATTCTCAGGATCTGGAGAGCTCACTTCTTGTTTTTAGCCCTTATTGATGCCATATCCCTTTGTTCCTACCACACTGCTCTTTATAATTAGAGTTGAATCCTTGAGCAACAAATCTAACACCATACCACATTTACCTTTACTTCAGACCAGAAAAAATAGACTAGAGCCACTTTTGTCATTTTATCCCACTCTGAGTGATGCAGACGGAGTTGGAACAAAGGCAGTGCTCCAGCCTATACCTCCCCTTCCATCCCGACCTCTCCTTTCCTGAGAGGAAACCAGCTGACCTCTGGGAAAATAATTTGAAATCCATCCTATAAGTGACAAAAAGAAAAAAAAACAAACACACAAGTCTTTCCACTGTATACCCATGGACCACCACCACTATACTCAATATTTTATCTTTGTATACTTCCAGAAAGAAACAGAACAAAAAGGGTGGAGGTTTTGTTGCCTGGTCTGAGAAGAGGGCATTTCAGCGGTGATAATGTAAAATAATTACAAGTGACCATCTGGCAGAGCGCTTGTTTAGATAAACTTAATTGAAGCTGCAAGCAAACGCTAGTACATCCTGGGAATGCTGCTTCAACATACCACGCTACCACCTTTGTCAGAGTAACCTGCAGGGCGTTCAGCATCTCAGGAAAAAGTAAACCTCCACAAGACTGAGGCATGTGAGTCCTGCAGAAATCAGAAACACAGAGTAAGATGTAAAATGTAGGCTCTGAAATTCTTTCCGCCTACCCCGACACACAGGGCTGCAGACACAGCAGGAGCTGTCGTGCTTTGGAGCAGTACTTGACTTCAAGAGAAGAGCTCCGACTCTGACCCTGAAGCAAGTGTTTCCACTTCCCACTGCCCCAACTTTCTCTGTCTGTGAGGTGGGGAAAAAAAAATGGTGACATTTTGCTTTAAAAATCTAGAAGCATAAATTACTATGTTGTGGTTTGTTGGGTTTTTTTTACATAAAAGTACTACAGCTTAGCAGTTTGCATGGTGGAAATAATTTTCAGAGTCCCTCATTAGTCAGAACAAGACAATCCTCTTGCCCGGTGTAGAAGTACATGCACAGCTGGGGCTGGGCTGCATCAGAAACGTCCTCTCCATTCAGAACCCTAGGAAAGGCCATCTCTTTAGGGTTTTGATGAGCTGGTAGTCTGGCCTGCACAGCCTGCTTAGCTGAGCTCAAGGGAAACAGCAGTATCACGAGGACTCAGGATGCATTCATCACCCTGAACGCAGACCACAGTCGGGGCACGAGAGCACAGGGGGCTGCTGCTCCAAACAGCAAAGGGAAGGTCTCTCCACCTGCCGTGCCCTCAGTCGGACACTCAGATGATGGCCGAGTCAATAGTAACTCTCTATTATTTTGGCCTTCTTTCAGAGGTTTTCCCACAAATATGTCACCACCTACTTTCGAACATAGCGTTATAGTAACCACTGTTCAAGACAGACAAGAACTGAGTTCAACTGTGAAGTATGCCAAAATAGCCCCAAAGCCTCTGTTTATACAAAAGCCAGGCAACAGTTCTCTGTATCAAGCTACTCCTGTTTCAGAAATAAGTAAACACCCCAGGAAACAGATCCGCACCAAAGCTTAATTCCCACATGGGTAACGTTTGCTTGCAGCATCCCCAGAGTGATACACCACGGAGAGAAGTGCTGAATAACCAACATTCACTCGCCTCTCGTAAATTTTTAACCACCCCTCCCAGCTTCTGTTTACCCGTGCTCCTTCAGCTGCATTTTTCAAGATGCAAATCCCTCGCAACACTTCTAAATAGCATCCACAGTCCAACCAGAGAATCACAGAATCACAGAATGTTAGGGATTGGAAGGGACCTCGAAAGATCATCTNCAGTCTCCTCTTTTCCAAGCTAAAGAGACCCAGCTCCCTCAGCCTTTCCTCATAAAGGAGATGCTCCATTCCCTTCATCATCTTTGTGGCTCTGCACTGGACTCTCTCCAGCAGTTCCCTGTCCCTCTTGAACTGAGGGGCCCAGAACTGGACACAATATTCCAGATGCGGTCTCACCAGGGCAGAGTAGAGGGGGAGGAGAACCACCGTGTTCAAGCCAACATGCATCAAGACTTCTACTCCCACCGTCTGCAAGGGCAAAACTGCAACTTCCAGTCCATACCCTGGTGCTCTCTCTGGCACTGTAC
Organism: Syrrhaptes paradoxus; assembly: GCA_013400615.1. Classification (NCBI taxonomy): domain Eukaryota; kingdom Metazoa; phylum Chordata; class Aves; order Pterocliformes; family Pteroclidae; genus Syrrhaptes; species Syrrhaptes paradoxus. The sequence goes on along the minus strand of VZTO01005731.1, from coordinate 27,292 downwards.
GTGCATTAGAGAGTAGCACAGATGTCAGCACCCACAGAAAACTAGCAAATACCTGAACATCCCTTCGGTAACGCCCTCCCATTGTAGAAATTCTGCCTTTGAACTCATTGCCAGAAATGAGAAGAGTTTATGCAGCCGCAAATAGGCAGGTGAGAACAGGGATAAACAGCTTAGTGTCACGGAGTATTAAGTTAAATGGAGCATTCAGGCCAGTTAGATCAGTTTACAAGCCACCGCATATTAACTGCTTTGGCTAGACAGCGTTATGCAGGTAAAGGATTTGATAGGGAGCAGAAAACTAATCTTTGATCGTAATAAAAAAAAAGACTCCTAAATGACATCCAGATTGCCACTTAGAGAATTCTGATAACCTTTCCATTTTTCCCTCCAGAGTTAAGAGGCTTGAGTTATGTATTGCCAACAGAAAAATATCTCCCTAAAGGAAGACAAATTAAACGCCACAGAGACAGTCAAGCAGGGATGCTGTTCAAAACCAGACTGAGACAATTTTGACCACAGCAGATGTTGATGAAAGCTTGTACCTTTTAAAGGACTTTTTAAGAATGACAGTCAATATAATTGGCATAGAAGTGCAAAAACTTGCAAGTATTTATTGAGAATCTTCCTCTCCTGGTTTTTCTAAGCTGTTCCTATCCTTGATATTTTAGTTAACGAAGGAAGATACGCAGCACTGAAGCTACTCATCTTAGTGAAAGAGATACAAGAGGTTTCTTGTAAAACATTTCCCAGTTTCCTCTCAGTTTGTTGAGGTCAGGCTTCTGCCTGGCAATTGGTTACAAGAAAACATCTCACATGAAGAAAGCCTCTGGAAGCCCACAGGATCACACATGGATGATTTCCCCAAAGCTGTTCTGTGGCCGTAGCCAGGAGGAGGATGGGGCTGAGCCGCGGCAGGCTATGGGCAGGGTGTGGATATCCCACTCCTTCCAGGCCATTACTTTGAGGGGCGTGGGAAGCCCCACACTCAATTTCACACCATGCCACTCGCAAAGCACAGCCAGCTCCTTCCTTACACAGACATTGCCACCAAATGTCTTCCCCTGCTGAAAACAGATAAAGGAATGGGATTTTGCCAGTCCAACTTTTACAAAACCAGTTGTGCTGGTCCTGAATTTGTCCTTTTCTGACCCAACAGAGCTGGCAGCTCTGCCACAGTGTTTGGCACTAGCTGTGGACAGAGCAGCTGTACCAAGCACAACCTCAACAGCTCCTAACAGGGAAAACATGGTTGATGGCTCATCTCTGATTGCATTTGAATACAGAAACACGGAGTTTTATCTTCAGTTCCTGGTAAAGCCAACACCTGCCAAAGACCAGCACAACAGAGCCGTAACCCACAGAGCCTGCGCACACTGCAGCGGCGACTCTGGTTTTGTGGGTTTTTACGTTCCTCAACCAAAAAAAAAAAAAAAAAGAAGGCATTTTGAGCTTCTGAAAGTAATTTTAGGAAGCATGGATTTAGTTTGCTGTTTTCAATAATGTTCAAAGCATTGTGTGCTCCTATACTTACCCACGTGTAGGATCCTGTGAGTATACAGGCTATGCACTAACTTTACAGGATTTCAGAGGGACTCGGCTGCTATCAAAGTACACTTCTGTCCCACCAGCCTGGGAACTCAACACCCATGGATGCTAAAACAAAGCTTCAAAATGATATCACTAAGGGTTCAAAAAGTAACCTCATCGCCCACCTCCCTTCAATAGATACCAAGCTGTGAACAGCAAGAGAAAAGATGCCATGGGTGTCAACTGTGGTGGACCTGTTACTTCGGAAGTGAACTGCAATGGCCAGCTTCTCAATTCTTCCCAAGTCAATTCTGTCACAGCTGAACACATTAAAAAAAAAAAAAAAGCTATTTCTATCTAATTCTGCTCTAAAGACCTGATCAGTCTCTCTGCTGCTCTCCATGGGATTTAGATTGTGATATTGCATAATACTCACAGTTTATATTTTAAAGCAAAAATAAATAGGTAAGCTTTATCATTTTTATATTGTTTCGATTCTTTTATATTTGGATCATTCTTCTATATTATGCCCATTATTTTATATTAGATTATATGGGTATAATATAAATGTGTCTAAAATATGAGAAACTGCTCACTCCCATGAATAACTAAGCCTAAGCATATATGATAATTTAAAACCGAGTCCTTCTAGGAATTGGATAATACAATCAGCTCAGTAAAGCATTCTTGTGCAATGACTATGTGCTGGAGGAATAGTGTTTACAGCCAATAAAAGCCACAATCAAGGCAAAATTCATCCTAGAGCTTTAAATCACCTTGAAATGGTTTTGTCTGAAGTATCAGCTCTATTTGGGGAAAGGACTATTTCAGGTCTTTTTTTTTATAGGTAATTATTTCATGTTTAAATTAAGAAAAATAAACATATGCTCCTTAACAACATTAATCATCAGGAAAAAAAAAAGATAAACAGCTTAATCCACCCATTACCTAATTCAGCTGCATGCCACACTCCCTCTCCTTTTGAAAGCAATCAGAGTGTGTGTACCAAAGTTAACGGATTGCGTAGCATTCTCCAAAATGGTGAGCTACACCATATGTGTCTTGCTTCAGAAACAGAACGGCTTTCGCTGTTTTCCATAAGGCAAAGAAATGAAATGAAATGCTGACAAACAAATGTCCTCTTTGAAATCTATTTTATGTGAATTACTTAAGGCATAGCTATATATAAAATACCTAGCAAAGGTTTTATCACAAAGAACCTGTAATCTTTCACGACGGATCTTTCCTCATAAAAAGCATCTGTTAATGTGCAGATTTCAATGGCAGCACACTAAATGAGACACAGACACATTACAGTCGATGCACTCCTGATACTAAGCTCCAGGTTACAAGGATATAGAATCACAGAATCACAGAATGGTTTGGGTTGGAAAGGACCTTAAAGATCATCAAGTTCCAAACCCCCTGCCATGGGCAGGGACACCTACCCCTAGCCCAGGTTGCCCAAAGCCTCATCCAGCCTGGCCTTGAACCCCTCCAGGGATGGGGCATCCACAGCTTCTCTGGGCAACCTGGGCCACTGCCTCACCCCACACACAGTGAAAAATTTCTTCCTAATGTCTAGTCTAAATTTACCCTCTTTTAGCTTATATCCATTACCCCTTGAATGTTGTTCTCAATAGCAATGCAGGCTGCAAAGGTAAAGAAATCTGCACAACTCTTTCCGTGAGCTGAAGGGCCACCCTTTAGGACCTGGCTATACTGATGCCACACCACAATTTAACTGCACTAGACCCAAGACGTGCTATCGTGTTCCTGAAAGGCGTTATTACCCTGAGTATGCATAAAAGGGTTTCAGGGGAATCCAGCATCACATTACCCAATTCTTTTTGAAATTCCACTGGAGAGGAACAAGTTCCTTAGGCCCACTTTGCTAAGAACAAGAAAGTACATTTTCATGCACAGCTGTTTATTAAGTTGCATGGGTAGAATTTGGCAAATAAATCCTAGCAGAGGTTAAATCATCAAACCGGCAACTGAAATGGTGTTTCTACATTGAGCACACAGTGCTTGAGTATCACAGGTATCACTTTTATAATCGACTAATATAATTACGTATCTCTATTACATACTGATGTAATTACACATGTATATTACATGCAGGCTTCGTATGCAGTGCCGAGGAGGCAGTCTATTAACATATTATTTTTAGACACATTATCAACCTTTGTGCAGTTCAACTATCGGGACACATCTCACTTGCATAATATTTCAAAATGAATAGTTTACAAAGGACACTGATTAGAATTCCCTGGATCTGAAACACAGAAAAATTACAATGAGAAAGTGATACTACTGAGAAAAATAACACACAGAAAAGCAACAGCATGAGAGCTTAAATCACTTTGTATTATTCAAGTTTGACGGCATATATCGGTGAGACTGCAAAAAACACAGCTTTCACCTCCTATTTGTTTGTTGCACTTTGTGAAGAGTATGTGGTAACTGGAAGAACACAAAAGAATCTCGCCTCATTGAAAGTGCCTGCTGTCTCCGTTAGATGCTGGCATCCATCCTTGTAATAGTTCGTGAAAGCAAAGACCTTCCAGGATTTGGTTTGCTGGTAAGTTTTCATCTTTTCCCTCTGCGACCTTGGCTCAGCACTTTTGCACTAAGTCAGCAAAAATCATAGAATCACAGAACAGTTTGTGTTGGAAGAGACTTTAAAGACCATCTAGTGCGACCCCCTGCCATGGGCAGGGACACCTCCCACTAGCCCAGGTTGCTCAAAGCCTCATCCAGCCTGGCCTTGAACCCCTCCAGGGATGGGGCATCCACAGCTTCTCTGGGCAACCTGGGCCACTGCCTCACCCCCCGCACAGGAAAACATTTCCTCCCAATATCTCATCTCAATCTGTCCTCTTTCAGCTTAAAGCCGTTACCCATCATCCTCTCACTACACTCCCTGATAAAGCATTTCCCCATCTCTCCTGTATCCCCCTTTCAGCACTGGAAGCTGCTCTAAGGTCTCCCCAGAGCCTTCTCTTCTCCAGGCTGAACAACCCCCAACTCTCTCATCCTGTCCTCTCAGGGGAGGTGCCCAGCTCTCTGACCATCTTTGTGGCTCTCTTCTGGCCTTCTGGGCTGCAAATGCACATTGCCAGCACATGCTGAGCTTCTCATCAACCAACACCCCAAGTCCTTCTCCTCAGAGCTGCTCTCAATCCATTCTCCACTCAGCCTGTGTTTGTTCTGGGATTGCACCCACCCATGAGCTGGACCTTGCACTTGGCCTTGTTGAACTTCATGAGGTTCACACAGGCCCACTTCTCCAACCTGTCAAGGTCCCTCTGAATGACATCCCTTCCCTCCGGCATGTCCACCACACCACACAGCTTGGTGTCATTGGCAAAATAATGTGATATATAATACAGAAAGCTTTGTGGTATAAAAAGAGTACTCAACAAATCTATGACACCATCCTCATGGATGCCAGTGGCAAACACCAAGGACTTATTTTCAGAAAGCCAAGGACAGCTCTTTAGTGATCTAAATGAGAGTGTTTGTTGTGGGTGAACTCCTGCTAACACAGATCATGCACATTAGCCATCCTGATGCAGGTTCAAGGGAAAGATGCAATGATGCTGACAGCAGACTGGGGTAAGTTCTTCCATGTCTAGTGGATAGAGACCTAAGAAAGGAGAGCTGTAGCATCTGAGTTGTACTTTTCAAGTATTTCACACAACTTTCTTCTACCACCTATGATACCAGGTTGAGAAAGAAGCTCAACAGAGAAAAATCAAGATCCTGGACAGACGTATTCTGCTCCACATTTCTGAGCATCACTCAAGGCCAGGTTGTGCTTGGAAAGGCAGTGGCTTGCAATAGCTTGTGGGAGGGAGAACTGTAACACATTCCTGTGCCCTGGTTATGTGACACTACCCAGGCTGAAGGCAACCTGCACCACAGCACAAAACACGTTGAACTGTATTCCCAACAACAGCTCTAAGCCTGCACCTAAGTAATACTTCTGAAAAAAAAGAAAATTTGGCTAATCTAGATTTAAAAACAGGCTTTTACCCCTGTTTGACTGACAGGGCAGACAAACCCCAAGGATATTCTCTGTGCAAGCCAAATGAAACAGAAATAAGGGATGGGAAAGGTCAATGCGGTGGCACGTGATATACACACGAGTACTAAATGAGTAATACATGCTTCAGAAAGACTGCATTGCAGATACTAGCATTCACACAGAAAGCCATAGACAGAATTTAGCCCCATCCTGAGCATTTTGGGAAAAGACTCGGTACCTCTCAGAACTGCAGAACAACTACTTGCAGCAAGCTCAGATGATGGATCTATGTATTAATAGCTACCTGCTGCTGTAGGGCATAACAGTCCCCACTAAATACCGAGCTGTAAATTGACTTTACCAGTGCAAAGTAACAGTAGTATTTAAGAATTAATAATTCATTATTAATTACTAATTTTATTACCTATAATGTAATTGGGCTCAGGAATATTTATTTCCCCACAAATACTCCACCACCTTTCCTTTTTCCTTTTTTAATTTCAGTATTCCTACAGTGATTATATGTCTTTTTATTATGCTAAAAGCGTTCTTCTGGTTTGAAACATTCACCTCTCAATAGCCATATACTCAGCCTGTTATTTTTTCTTTTATGCAAAGCAATGCAAAAACATGTACTCACTTTTACTTTAAGGGAGAGCTTCTAGCTTGTAACCCCTCTGTGAGTTTTACTGAAATGTTTCATGTCTGAGCACCTAAAAAGTAGGGCATCCGAAATCAGTGGCCCCTTTGGAACACATGGCTCATTATTTCATCTCAACCATCTCACTTTTCCAATCCCCAGTCAAACTCCTCCTCCCGGATCAGTATACGCTATCCGCGCCACTGGCAGCATTACAGCTCTGACCAAGGGCACAGTTGTGCAGAAGATGACTTCATTATCTCCTCATAAAACCAGGGCTACAGATGCTGCGTGAAGCTTTTGTCCAGTGGTTACCCAACATAAGCTCCCCAAGAGGTGGTGGAGCTCCTTCCACCCCAACACACCCAACCGGAGCTCTTCTCCCAGCCACAAACGACAACGCCATCTGCCACCCTACTGCCATCATACGAAGCAATGCACCAAGGAACCAGCGTAACCTTACAGCCTCTACCTCAAAAAAAAACCAACCCCAGACTTAGACAGATTTGTAATAACCAAGTCCTCACCCATCTCCCTTCCTGCTTCTCTGTTACCCAGCAAGGGCAGCTGGCATTAGAGGCATATAAGCTGCTTGGACACGTATGGAGACCTCCTCCCATCACTCCCATCTCACCCTGCTCAATGTTCAATTTTCTGCTTTAATTCAGCATTTGCTTTTCCACCTTCTGCTTGCACACCCTCTCCATCAGACCTAGAGGCTTCCATCCTACCTTCACGAGAAAGGCCCTGGGACCTGAATGTCACCTAAGTAGCAACATGCCACAAGAATCAGACCATTTCCTTTGCACCTTTTGGAACTACTTTTGGTTTACAGGTTTACTTTTCATCTAGTCACCTTCCTTCAGTGTCCAGCACCAAACTTAATATATACTCATTAATACACTAAGTCTCTAAAATGATGGTACAGCTTGTGCCAAGCTGGGATATACCATCCAGACATACAGCTCTAGCCTAGGAACCCCCTGGATCTTGTCAGGAGGTCTCTCACACTAATCAAAATGGTAAAAGAAATCATTTGTTACACTAAAAAATGTGAAATTCATTCCTCCAGGGTACAGAAACCAAGCAGGGTATAAAAAAAAAGGGGGGTTTGCAGGAAGTAAAAAAAAAATAAATACATGTAACAGTGAATATTTCTGATTTGTGTAAATCTGAAAAACATGCGAGGGAATTTCGGCTTTTACCTAACGACATCTACGTTAACTGTGTTTAACTTATTATCCCATGAACAAATTCGCACCAAAGAGGATACTTAGATCCATGGGCGAATACAGCAGCAGAATGCCTGTGCCAGGCTCTGCCCAAACTGGAGTAGAGAAGGGTGGCAGAGAGGAAGCCATGGGAATCTTCTGATTAAATCACATGAGAGAAGTTCCTTCCACGCCTGAGAACATGCTCTGTAAAATAGCCATCTACTAACGTGGCAGCAGTATCTTCCCACTTCTATAGTCTTGTAAATGTATGCTGTTTAACGCACGTGAAATGATGGCTTGCGACCACGACGACTGCCAAAGAAAAGCCAACTAGAAGTAGTTCACAACCTCTAACAATTTAAACAATCTCAGTGCATTTACTAGGACTTTACTACAATGCTACACATTAACCCAAAATCATTCACTTCCCATCTTTCCATGGAGCTTACTCTTCCTCTAAGCAGAGTTTCCATGCTATGGGTAAAATATGCCCAAGAAAGAGATTCAAGATTAGTCCCTGGAATTTCATCTGCCCTTTCGGAGGCTGAGGGTGCCAACTTCTGAAATAACAACAAAGTTCTTGCAGAATAAACTGTACTGCATCAGCAAATGCAAAAGAGATCCCAATTCCATCATCACATCTGTTCAAGTCAGAAGGAACTCAAATAAAACTGAAGTTTAGAGGCTGGAAACAGAGTCCTCTCAATATTACTAATGTGGTTTAGTTCTCATTACAGAGATCTGATATTGCTGGTGATACAGATGTTACTGCTTATGCTACAGGACCCACCATGACTCTCAGTCTGTTATTGTAGCATAAATTGATGGTTTTAAATTTTGATTTATGCAAAGGGAGAATTTCCCACATATTTTGTTCATTTTGTTCATTTCTTGGTCTTTTGCTTTTCTGTTCACTGTATTCTGCTCCCATTTCTGTCTTCATTTACCTCCTACACTCAATGTATTTCTAGAAAAATATTTTAAAATTCAGGATTTTTATTTTTGATAAAATAGAGGAAGGTAAAAGAACATCATCATGGTGAAGAAAAATTATCTGACAGATCTTGAGTATCGTTTTGCATTCATTCTCTATTTTTCCTTAATAGGAAAAATGCTGCTAGGAGCTTTTTCCATTCCCATACACCAACCATTGCTAATCATACAGGTATTGATTCAGCCTGTGAAAATATATTGCAACGAGAAGTTTACCTTTTGACCTTCAGTCTTCAATTCTTTTGTGATGAGCAAGAAAATACTTATTTAGGTTCCCAGACCTAAAAGTGTTTATATGGAAACAATTTGAGGAAAGAAAAGGTACAGAAGGTGTCTCCTAACCCTGTCTTGTCAGATGGCACTTTTACTTTTGCAGTAGGCACCTTCCCTTTCTTGATCTTTCCATCATTTCTAGTTGGGATTTATCATCTCTGCTACTGGCACAGGTTTGTTTGTGCCACCTCTTTGTGCACATTCTCACAAACGATTCTCAGGAACAACTTGCTAAATAATTTAGCTAAATTTGCTAAATAATGAAGTCAGAATGCCTGTAGTTGCAAATGTCTACAAAGCTGTGAAGGCTGAGAGAGAGCAGTAAGAAACTCCTGAACATCGTCTTTTGCACCAGCAACAACCAGGGCTCCCACGTGCCCGCCCCAGGCAGCCTGCCATGCGGAGCTGTCCTGCTTCTGGGGCTATTGCGGCACTGGGTTCTTCAGCCCAGCAGGCTTGCAACTATCGCAGGCCAGGCTTGTAGCTCAGCCACAGACTCCAGCCACTGCAGTCTGAATTCAGACAGTCCTCCTGGCAGCATCAGCTTGGGGCAAAAGGGGCTACACGGACACAAATAAATTAAAGGCATCTGAAGAAGTTTCCTAGCAGTAAAACACAACTGCCACAAACCTGACACTGTCAAAAGGGTCCCTGGCATGGTTTTGGTCCATACCAATTAACATTAGAGAATCACAGAATGGTTTGGGTTGGAAAGGACCTTAAAGATCATCCAGTTCCACCCCCTGCCATGGGCAGGGACACCTCCCACCAGCCCAGGTTGCTCAAAGCCTCATCCAGCCTGGCCTTGAACCCCTCCAGGGATGGGGCATCCACAGCTTCTCTGGGCAACCTGGGCCAGTGTCTCACCACCCGCAGAAGAAAACATTTTGTCGTAATAGCTAGTCTCAATCTCCCCTCTTTCAGATTAATACAGTTACCCCTTGTCCTGTTGCTACAGTCCCTGATAAAGTGTTTCCCCATCTCTCCTGTAGCTCCCTTTCAGCACTGGAAGCTGCTCTAATGTCTCCCTGGAGCCTTCTCTTCTCCAGGCTGCCCAACCTCAAGTCTCTCAGCCTGTCCTCACAGGGTGCTCCAGCCTCTGACCATCTTCATGGCTTCCTCTGGACTCTCTCCAAAGTGTCCAGGTCTTTTATATGTTGGAGGCCCCAAAGCGGAACACAGTACTCCAGGTAGGGTCTCATGAGAGTGGAGCAGAGGGGGAGAATCACCTCCCTCAATCTGCTGGGCACAGTTTTTTTGATGCAGCCCAGGACACGGTTGGTTTCTGCACCGCAAGGTCACATTGCTGGGTTATGTTGAGCTTCTCATCAACTAACACCCCCAAGCCCTTCTCCTCAAGGTTGCTCTCAAGCCATTCTCCACCCAGCCTGTATTACTTCCAACATTTATTAGGCATGACAAGAGGCTTAGCATGTGCTTGAGACTAGTCCCAGTAGTGGTTTGGATGTGGGTACTGTACACCATAAATCAAAGAGAGTTTAATGGCAGAGCTGTGGACTGTCCTGCCACAGGTGCCCTCATGCTGCATCTCCCTTGCCAAATACTGCACCCCTCAGAGCATATCTGCAGAGCCAAGAAGAGCTGCTGGGGAGCCAATATCTACACTATACACTTACATAGGTCCCACATACGACAAGTTGGGGTTTTTTTGCTGCTGTGGACTAAGCGTCCATCTGCAGCTGAAGCGCGAGGCGCCTTTCTGAGAAAGCCTTTTCTCCATTTAGTTTCACCTAAAAGGAATCCAGGCTCACGTGCTCCAAGCCCACTCTGCTTTGTTACCAAAGCTGTGTGTGATGCGAGGAGATGCACTTCAAAAAAATATGAAAAGTATTCTCCCCCAACAAAGGAGTGCTTCTGTCTTTTACTGACAGCTGGGGACGTGTTTGTTCTAGTGCTTCCTGATGTTTTTCACCCATATAGTTTTCTGATGGTACTTGATGTATTCAGTGAAGTCAACTGTACACCACAAGATGCACCTACAGAGTACGTTGCCATTGTGACAGTTGTAGAGGTGTGTTGGTGCACTTTGCATCTTGGAAAATGGGAATGTTAAGACTCCCTTTGGGGTTTGTTGATGTACAGCTATTTTCCTTTCAGTGATTAATCTGGTCAAGTTCAGGAACTGTTTGAAGACTTAGAGCAGATATTCTGGGGAAAAAATAAAATCATAATCCTTTTCTACTCTATCTAGCAATTGCGTAATAATTTTCTTTACACACTTCAGTATTACACAGAATAAATTAAGACTTGTGCAACCTTATGGTGTTTCATTCAAAGGTGTGATCTATTTTAATGTAGAAATTATCTTAGGAGTTAACAGTAATCACTTACAATAAACATTGTTTTGGATAGATGCTGTGTCATCTGAGGATGTGGCATTTTGACAAAAGAGGAATGCACATTTTAGAGAGCTGTTGGGTGCTTAACGTGATTTGTCTATAGGCAGCTTTGTATCATTTGGGAGACAGATGATGATGTCCAGAAATAATGATATTGAAGTAAATACAGAATTAAATAAAAATGGTGTTTTGGAGAACGCAAACAATGTTTGCCATATGAATAGTTAATATATTTGAATGTTTGTATATTGTCTCTCAGCTTTTTATTTCCATTTTAATGACAACACTTCTGGCACATATATATATATAAACAAAACATTCATGTTATCTCTCTGGTTCACAGATACATCTAGGTACTCAGAGATTCGTACCCATGTATCCCTACCTAGTCCACATAGAGAAATTGAAACTCCTTACTTTTGACCATCACTGGAATGAATGGATTTCGTGTGAGGGAGAACTATAAAATCAGGCTCCCTATATCCGGTATTGCATCTGTTTTCGCTATTATGACTAGGAAAAGAGGAATCCGTATAGCAAATCATCTGGAACTTGTGTTAAAATCATGTCCATGCCGACACAGATGACACAATTACAGTAAAAAGCAAATAAGACGTCACACTCTGAATACATTATGTTTAAAAGGAAGGAAATAGTGCAAAACTTGATATGTCCGACCTAAATTTCAAGGGAATCACTATTACTACTCTCTAAACTTAATCTTCAGGATTCTGGTTCACATCTCCTTTTTATCAGTGTACCTTGCATGATTTCATCAATGTTACCAATACACATCAAGAGGACAGTTTAGCCAAACATTTTCAAGACTATTGGGATAGGTTGGGATACAACCAAGTCAATACATGCAGCCAAAAACCCCGCAATGGCGTTCCTTAGCATCGAAGTCTGCAGATTTAATATAGTCATAGGCACATATGACCCCTCTGTGTGTTTCTGTCAATGACCTTGGGACATGGTTCAAGTCCGAAAGAGCCTGGGCTTCACCTATATTTTAAACATCAAGGGTGTTATTTCTGAGTGTTTAAAAAGTCAGCTCAACACAATGATGAACGTAGGTGAGATTTGACTGTACCTTGAAAAATCAAATGAAACATGTTTCCTGTTATCAACCCAGGAGAAACACATGAAGAGATTAATTAGGAGGTAAATTCTCCCCACATTTTCTAGGGGTTGCTTGTTCCATACTATTATCCCAAAGAAATATGCGTGCGTGTCCTGCTGGAGCAAAGATTGCACGCACAGGCAACCTACTGCAGAACTGCTGGAAAAATTCTACTGAAACTTACATTACACTTCTTTTCAGTTACATGGTTGTGATAACTCTTTTGTGTAATACCTACATTACCAAAAAAAAAAAAAATTCAGTACTTTTTTATTCATCTTGCTCAGGTAAATTTGTTCAGAACACTTGAGTGCTTCTCCTTCCAGAAAAGTGTGTTAACTGTGGAGCATGGATAAAGAGAACTGATAAACAGAATTGATTTTTTTTTTAAGATACTTTTCACTGCTAGTACATGCAAAAGGAAAACTTCTATCCAACCTGCTATCGGTTAAACTCAGTTCATTCGAAACAATGGATGTGCAAAAATTCCGTATTACTCTGAAAGTATTGAGTTAGAAGGAGATTTTTCAGACCTCTGTGAAGGAAAAGGCTTCAGGAGCCACTGGACAATTAAACCCTTTGCGTTTATGAGCTAAGCTTTTCACTCCGCCTTTTCAATCTGAACGTGATAGGATATTTTTGATAAATGCTACCACTCATCAAATAAAATATTTTCAACAAAAGGTGTTTCACTAGCTCTATCCACCACCTACTAAGATAATTAAGGCTCTGGTTAGGTTTTTTTCTGATTTTAAAGAGCAGCACATTTCAGATAAGACTTTAAGCAACTTGCCATTTTGATTTATGTCTGGAGTGAACAGCATGTATTCCTATACCTACAGCCTTTCACACCATTCACATTTGCTCCTGGGCTCAATTCCAAAAGGCGCAGTTTAAAAATAGTGTAAATAGGTGCTCATGCAGATTTTTTTCTTTATTGCTTTCCAATGTCCTGGCTCCATTTCCAGCATATGCTTTAAAAATAAAAAAAAAATTAAAAAAAAAAACCTCAGGGTTTTAATGGCCTTGGCTTACAGTCAAATGCAGCTTCTGCCAACTTTAACTCATGCTGTTGTTTCAAGTAGTTGAGACAGTTTGCAGTAACGCAGACAGGTGTTCTTAAATAGAGTCCACTTTTCACAGGATGCTCAACAGCAAAATTAAAACACCCTCTTAGATAATCAGCACACACACAGGAGTATCTCACAAACACGTGCCATTGGGCAAGCTCAGCTGCTCAACAATCAACTCCCTCAAGGGCTCACCTCAACCAGGGCAAAGCCAGAGCACATTCCCTAAGCCACCAGCTAATGAATCTCCCCTTCATTAGAAAAAGAGCCCAAGTCTGCCCAACACCCAGCTCCTGCGCTGCTGCAGCTGCTCCTCCACCTCCCGGGAGACACAGATCCTTGTGAAGCCAAGTCTTAGGTGTTTCCGCAAACTTGAGCAATCATGATATAAACCTTCCTCCACTCCTCTTTTCCTTTGGTGCCTTTGAAGTAGTGGAGGAGGCAACATCTGCCAAAGCGCATCAGACAAATTGGCACTCACAGGTGAGCAGGAGCTCGCTCCTAAATGTATTTCCAGAGGTTGATGTGAATGCAGTGCGAACAGATAACCATGATGAATCTATCTGCTCATAAAGATTAATTGGTTCTATTTGCTACTTCTGCTATTGTTGTTTAAAGAATCAACCACCTTATTTTCATTAATATTTTGCAGAAAAGAACGTGATTTAGACTACTACAAGTATTCACCAATCTCCCTGAAGACAAGTGCCAAAGATAAAATTACAAACGCCTGGGTAATTTATTTGCTCAGCCATGTGTATCAAAATATGTTTCTCTGCACATTCTGACCAACTGGCCACCCAATAACACTTTAAGACTGTGTAATATCAAAATTAAATATGTTTGTGGATGCCCCATCCCTGGAGGGGTTCAAGGCCAGGCTGGATGAGGCTTTGAGCAACCTGGGCTGGTGGGAGGTGTCCCTGCCCATGGCAGGGGGTGGGACTGGATGATCTCTAAGGTCCTTTCCAGCCCAAACCATTCCGGGATTCCATGATTCCATAAGTGCAGTGGCCAGGATCACAGTTCAATACATTTTCTTTGCACAAAACAGGTAAACTTGAGTGCGATGGTAAAACTAAAGGGTACATTTGCCTTGGTAATTAATCAACAGTCTACATGGAAGATGCAAATTTAATTCCTTTTTTTGCTAAAAAAAGTGGTGAATATGGAAGTTTTCCATGTTTTAAAAATTAATACTCCTTCAAGGAACAGATGAAGAGACACAGTTTAAACAAGGTGAGTCAGAACAATCAACGATCATGTACGTATAAAGCAAGACAGCCTCTAGGCCCACAGCAGCATGGGACACAGGCAACAAAATGCTCAGCCAGGATCTACCCAGCAATAGGGAGATGATCTTTGCAAATGAGAGCCAGTATGAATAAAACACCTACAATCTCCAAACTGACTGGTTCCAGTTGAGAAATGGGAAGGTCATTGAAGTACCAGCTGCATTTGTTGTTTCATTAATCACCATTCACAGGAGTAAGTGTGCATGCAGCCAGTTTGAATGGGACCAGGCAATATCCCAGAAAAATTTGTTAGGAAAATATATTATTTCTGTTCTCAGCAAAATCCATGTGCCCAGAGTGGACTTACGTTGTACCTGGAATAGAATCATAGAACCATTAAGGTTGGAAAGGACCTCAAGGATCATCAAGTCCAACCCAACACCACCTCACTCACTAACCCATGTCCCTAAGCACCACATCTACACGTTTCTTGACCCCCTCCAGGAATGGTGACTCAACCACCCCCTTGGGTAGCCTGTTCCAATGTCTGACCACCCTAGCTGCATCTTCTGTTTTTTTTTTTTAATAAATGAACAAAAAAACCCCCCAACATTGTGCATAAAGATCCCTTTTCTAGGTCTGGATGAAGAGGATCATCCAACTGCGATAGTGAAAGATCTCAAGGTGAGGCAGTGCCACAGCTTCATCCACTGAAAAAAGAAACCTAAATCAGAATAAACTACACCAAATGCAACGTATGCAGACGAATCCTGATCATATTTGTTAGCAACTGTGTTCATTTTGCTCTTCCATATACTGGATGATCTCAGTACCTCTCCTAGGTACAGTTAGTTGTCCTAACTTCTTTCAGCAGACAGCTTTGCTTTGAGGCAGAATTGGAGTCAGGCATGGCACTTCCCTCTGACCAGAGACAGAAGAAAGAACCACCTATCTCGACTGAAACTTCACCAGTTGATTTTGTGTGACAGATAATACATTTCTACAGCCTGCCATGAGAACTCCTATGGAATAGGTTTAGCAGGCTATCAACACTTCATAACTCGTATCCCATCACATGAACTACCAGCTTACATTAAAAAGGCCACCCATCCTTACCTGTTTGTTCCCTGCAGTGAAAAATGCTCCTCTATATTGGAGCTGTGCAATTAATCTGTATATTTGTTACCAGATTTTGCACATTAACATCTACCCATGCAGCAACCATTAAATCTACAGCTCTTCTTGTCAGAATTTATGCCTCTCTTTGCAGGTATGAGTGGAATGAATAGAATGAAACAACACAAACATTTACTTCTATGCTCAACCTCTGATTATTTAAAGGCCAAAAAAATATATATTGGTTTTTTCAGGTCTGAAATGTTTAGATAAAGGTCTCACAATTCTACCTACCACTCTGGACCTGATGGTGAGATGCCATAAATTTCACAGACAAACTTGTGCTGATGGAATTTCAAGCTCAGTTTTGTACGCTGACAAAACCTGGCCAAGCTTCTGAGTTTTCAAGTGTTCTCCTAGAACAAACCCAATCTCAGCTAGATGGCACAGGTCAACAGGCACCCAGTTTCAAACACTGATCTGAACTTTTTCACATATTAAAATGAGGAGGGCATTCGATTCCAGCTCTGCACCGTTCTGCCCTATCTTCAGTCTGACCAAGAAGATGCTATGGGCTTGTGCATCTCTGGGAATGTAGCTTTAGGATGACAGCAACCTAAAATGATGAAAAGTCTAAAATCAAAAGGAAAATACAGGCACGCTCCTCCACACCACTCTCCAGCTACCAGGTCTGTAGGGGAGCTCAGCTTCTCCTAATAGCCACAGATGGTCCTTGTTACTTAAGACTCGGTCACTTCCCGCAACCATTCCTGGGTTATTGCTCAATTTACACGATAGGATAGAGAGAGAAAAGCAAGCAGTGGAATTATGATGCAGAGTAAAGGTTAAAACAAGAAGAGATGGATTAAGAAGGCGTGGAAGGAAAGGGATCAAAGGGTGCTGTGTGTGCGTGATGACCTGGAACAGATCCTGCAGCTTGCAGCAGCACATTACAGCTTTTCTGTTGGTTGGATTTAACAGCTATTTGAGACGCTTGCATCAGCAGATTCCGTTATTGCAGCTTTCAATAATTGTAGCAGATAGAGAACTGGAGATGGATGCTAATTATTTGGTTTGTTCAAGAGATGGGATTTTTGGTTTTGTTGTTTGTAAACACATTAGATCTAAGATCATTTTTCCAAGATATGAAGTGTAATGGTAAATAATATTATTGCTTATGTAAATATTTGTAAAATATACAACGGAGAGTTATTCTTTACTGTGGCACTAATAACTGTTCACAGAATCACAGAATGTTAGGGATTGGAAGGGACCTCGAAAGATCATCTAGTCCAATCCCCCTGCCGGAGCAGGAACACCTAGATCAGATCACACAGGAACGCATCCAGGCGGGTTTTGAATGT